>JACEEZ010013825.1:0-41387 GCA_016584305.1 Chionoecetes opilio
CCCCAGGGCAAGCGGAGGGGCGGGCGTGGGGGCGTCTGTAAAAAAGGACGCGGCGTGTTTTGGGCACGTACTTGAGCGCGGGTATCGGAAGGAATCCACCTAACTCGCTACCGCGCAAAAACCATTCTGGGAAGATATCACCGCGACGAATAAGACGGTGGCCACACCGCAGGATTAAGAAATCTTTTCCTTTCCGTCTTAGGGGAGACCCGGCGTGTGGTGGGTACATGTCAAAGGGGTTTATTCGTGCTGACAAAAGTGTAAAGTGTGGCGTGAATTTGGGGGATGAAGTTTCAGCACTCTTCCCCCTTTTCTCCCCCTTCTCACTCTTTTACTCTCCACTCTCTCCTCTCCCCCTTTTCCTCTCTCCTCTCCCCTTTCCTTCTCCTCTCTCCTTCTCTCTCTTCTCTTCTCCTCTCTCTCTCTCCTCCCCTCTCTTCTCTCTTCTCTCTCTCTCTCTCTCTCTCTCTCCCTCTCCTCTCTCTCTCTCTTCCTCTCCTCTCTCTCTCTCTTCTCTCTCTCTCTCTTTTCCCTCTCCCCCCCGGGGGAGGGAGGGACCCAGCTGTGGTCAGCAAAGGGAGGTGGGGCCGGCCCCCCTCAAGGGGGAAAAGGAAGATTGTTGAAGCAAAAACATAAATTGCCTCTCTCTATCCCACCATCACGTACTCTGCCTCTTCCCCCTTTTTTCCCCCTTCCTTTCCCCATTTATTCTTCCTTCCCTTTCTTTTCCCATTCTCCCAACTTCCCCCCTTTCACATCGTTTTTTACTTTTTTCTGTTTCATTAGGGTTTGTGAAAGCTCTTAAATTTCGGTGACAGAGGGATGCTGCCCCTCTTGGTGAAAATCCTCACCATTGGTGTAAATATGGGCTCACTTCCCAAAATCTTTTCCTGAAGATGTTTCCAGAGTTGGAAAGCAAGTGGACATTAACACCCTTACTTTGGACGCTCCGCGGGGCTTTGCCGCTGCAAAAGAGATCATGTGAGACAAATGAAAAGTTCAAAAAAAAAACACTGGAATGCGGTTTCCTTCCCCCTCGTCTGTGAAAAAATTTCTTTTCTTAAATTTTGGTTTTTTTTTGTCTAAAATTTATTTTTTGTGACAGTGATCCCAAACAAAAAATTTAAAATATTGTATAATAAAACTCTGTATCAAAATTTCTTTAAAAATTTTTTTAAAAAAAAAAACTTTAAAATTTCATGAGGCGATTTTTGTCAAAATTAATTTATAGGGAAAACTTTCATTTAGATAAGGGTTTAAACATAAATTAAAAAATACAGTATTATTAGAGAGAGGGGGAGAAAAGGGGTGCAAACCCGCTTACTTCTTTGTACCAAAAATCCAACTAAAAGGGGCGCAGGACACCCAAATTGCACTTTGCAACATATTTCAACAAAAAGAGAGGGAGGGGCCATAAAGCATGTACTGGGACACATTACCTTCTGCTTTTTGACGAGTAGCAGCAAAACAGAGAGTAGCTACCTGCCAGGTAAGGTAACTCCGAACTACACGCTGCAGACCAACTTTTTGTTAATACGAAAACGATGGTTGTATTTATTACATTTTCCCTACCTTGTATGGAACAAGGAAGAATTAAAAAAGGAAAAAAGAGGTTTAACCGCCCCAAAAAGGTGGGCGAGGCGTTCAAGATAATTCCAGCACGTTTTTTCCCCGAGGGGTGGGACGGTAAAAAAGACACGAAATATGCAGATTTTCGGACGACTGAAGAAACGCGAACAGGGGCAACGGACATGGACAAGGTTCGGAAAGTGGTAATGGCAACGGGCTACGCGGGGGCGTTTGATCCTGGGTCGTGGGAAATGAAGCGCCTCGGGTAGCCCCCAGCTGTGCAAGATGGAGTCAAGAAAGCCCCTAGCTCGTCTCTCAATCCTGTCTGCGTCCCTTGATGCGGGGACCGCCAGACCGGGGAGCTGAGGAGGAAGGGCGGCTGCCCGCTTCGTGCCACGTTCGGGCCTGGAAAGGCGCCAGAGTGGCAATGTGAGAGGATTCAATGGGAGAAGTCGAGGACAAGCGGACGTCAGGGAGAGAGGCAGGCCGGGGTAAATTAATTGATTGACTAATAAAAAAATTACTTCACTTCCCCACGCCCCCACCCACCCACGGAGCCCAACGAGGGGAAGCTGTCTGTTGGGGAAGAACCTCACCAACAGCTCCAGGGGTAGCGGGGAAGTATACGCTTCGGTTCCCTAGTGTGTGGTGGCACCCGCGGGACCGATGCGGTGCCCACCAGGCAACCTCCGCTGGCCCTACCCAAAACGCATGCCCAGCCGTTTGATCCAGCGGGCCACACTGGACCCCCCGTCTACCCCAACCCCCCTACCAAAGAAGCGTGTTGCCCACCGAAGGGAACTACAACCCGCCCCGCGGTGGACTCAACTTCCAGATAGAGGGGCGTGTGGGGAATATACAGGATGCCACGCACGGCAAACACGTGGGGAGCGGAGCGTGAAGTATAAAAGGAAGAAGAAGCGTGAGACGGAAGAGAAGGGTCTCACCGGGCCTAGAATCGCCCTAAGAAAGGAGAGAAAGGGGGAGGAAGCATAAAGGCGACATCACCGGAAGGCTCCACCTCCAGTGACGAAGGGGGAGCACTTGGTCCCCCGGGGCCCGACGGCCCAAACCGAACCCAATAATGGCAGGCAGGCCGCCAGAGTAGGTGGCGCCATCGACCACGCTTCAAGCCCTGCCACCACGACAAGGTGACTCCCCACAGCGGGTCTGGCAGGGTAAGGAAGGTTAACCTGACCTTCGAGTTGCCCTGGGGTTGAATGACTACTGTCTTTACGTTCCCTGGGGGACCGCAAAGGCAGGCAGGGGTGATAGGAGACTTTCCTCTGTCCACTGTCGCCATAGTTACTAAGTCAGCTACCACGTCCTCGCCGTTCCCGCTGGCACCTACCACACCCAGGTCCCCGCTCCTGGAGGTTGCCTGCGCTTAGCAAGGTAGCTAAGAGGAGCTGACACCAAGCCGATTAACCATCGGATCGGCATATTCTGCGGAGAGATTCTACCAAGTTCTTGTCCAAGTCATCCAACAGATGGCGGACGCCGCAGAGACAACAGAAAACGTGACCCACGGTGGCCTTTGGTGTGAACGCGTCTTCGCTAACTACAAGGGAAGGCGCGGGTTTACGGGTATTCATTATGTTTGTGCAAGTCAGTGTCATGTAAAGAAACATTGAATTAACAGGAAGACAAGGATGATTGAAAATGGATGTGTTTAAAAAATATAATAGCAAGGGGTGAGACTGTGATGTTTAAAAGAAAACGTAGTTTTGTAATAATTTTCTTTTACTAAAACAGTGCAGATGTAAAAAAGGAGCTATTTCTTTCCTTCACTCCTTTAAATTTTAGTGTGTCTGCTTTCGATTCCATTTTCTCCTCATGTTCGTAAGTATACAGAGATAGTTCAAATCTGCAACAATTTATGCTGCAGGAAAACCACCTGGCGCATGAGTACCGACTCTCTCTCATTGCCACCTGACACTCCCTTCCCCACTTGTCATTTCCTCCTCCTCTGCCTCCACAACCACACCCTCCAACATCCTCCTTCCACTCTCCCCCACCACCACCTCCTCCCCCTTCCCATCTCTCCTCTCCTCCTCCTCCACCTCTAACTCCACCCCCTCCTCCTCCTCTCCCTTCCTAATTCTCCTTTCCCCAACCATCCTCTTCCTCCTCCTCCTCCTCCTCCCTTTCCCCCTCCTCTTCCTACCCCACCTCCTCCTCCACTCCTAACTCCTCATCCTCTGTCCCATTCACCCTTGTAAGACGTGGAGTCGGACAACCATCGAGAAAGAAGCAACTCCCCACCCACAACCTTCAACAGATATGAAATCCTTGCCGAAACCCGTCATGGGCAAGGACGTTAAACTGATCGGGGACTCTATCATTCGTGATCAATTAGTGGAATTCTGTGGTCGTGATCCCCACACAGAAAGAGGCACTGTATTCCAGGAGCGTCCCTGGACAACATAGCAGATGCCTGCGATGAAATACTAATCGACGCTGACGCAAACACCCTGATCACCATTCACGCGGGAACTAATGACGTTAAACAAACCAAATCAGAGGGCCTCCTTACTAAATATCGCAATATGATGAATAAATATAAAGTAAAATTTAGTACGTAAAAATCATCATATCTGGTATTCTTCCCAGGATCAATGCGGCAAACAGCTTCTACAACAAGGCCTTCAGCCAAATAATCGTCTCGCAAAACTCTGTAAAGAAGGTGTTGAATAATATTAACTTATCGGACCATTTTTATAACAAACCGATTAACTTCCGAAACGATGGTCTCCACTTCAATTCGGTTGGTTCTGCACGACTCGGTAGGCTCCCCCAATGACGCGGTAACAAACTACAAACCAAAAAACTCCCAACAGGTAGAGGTTCCGACAAAATTAAGCTCTCGTTCCTTCAAAGTAAGTTATCTTTCCCCCAAAGCCCCAACTAACCCGATATTATTAAAGTTTGCTACTTTAATGCCCGTAATAAATTTCAAGATTTAGAGGGACATTTATTCAGAAAAATACAACATCACCGGAGTTTCCGAGTCATGGATAGATAAGACCAAGAGAGATTTTTTGGCTGAATTTGCCAACCGGGGTATAGCTTAAGTTCAGAAAGACTTCGAAGGGCAGGAAGAGGGTTTGTTGTATATATTCTCCTGCCTTTTATACAAATTAACTAACAAAAAAATTTATACAAAAATATTAAATGGATGCCGTAATTCCTTGTGTGTGTGTGGTGGTGTGTGTGTGTGTTTTTTGGTGTTGTGGTGTGGTGGGGTGTGTGGGGTGTGTGTGTCTGTGCGCATCACTTGTTATCACTTCATTATATACATATATAGACCAAGGGAACAGAGGCCCCAGTTCAACTGAAAGATAGATAATTGATTGATTGATTGATTATAGTTTTAAGGCGCCGCAACTGCGGGGTTATTGACGCCTGCTTACAAAAGATACATGTAAAGTAAAACTAAAAAACAAATTAGATAGAATAAAAATATTGAAAATTACGAATACTAAAAGAACAAAAGTACATTAAAAACAATCATAAGTTAATATTAAAAACATCACAACTTGTTGAGAAGGCCAGCCTTCTCAATAAATGTATGGACTTCATGTCCCGGAGAGAAACACCTCTCTCCCAATGCCAGGGAGAAACGGTAAGCACCGTCCGACCCGCGACACCGGGACAAAAATTGCACACGTAGGTCCCGAAGATTGGGACACCGACCAGCAAGTGCCGCACAGTTAAGGGGAACCAAACAATCATCACAGTAAGGAGGGTGGCCCCCCTCCATGGGGAAACCCCATGAGTATAAGAGTGTGATCAATACGCAATCGTCCCAAGGCAGTCTCCCATCTCCGGGAGAGACCGCAGTAGCTCCAGTCCTCGTTTACTTTGGCGGATGGTGCGCAGTTTATTTGCCCTATAGTAATCCAACGTTCCTGCCAACTGTTGTGAAACTGATCTATGGATTGCCGAGCGTAGGTCCGTAACCGGCACTGCAAAATGTGATAGAGCTGGTCTTCTAGCTGCAGCTTTTGCCAAGGCATCCTTCCTCATTACCGGAAAAACACCTACGGTGCCGGTACCCAACAAAAGCTGACCGTCCGGCCTCGCCTCTTGAGCAGATAAAGCCATTCCAGGATGGCATTGACCAGCGGATGGGGAGAGTAAAATTTACATAGTGATTGAAGAGCACTACAAGAATCACTAAAAATTGTAAAAAGAAACATCCGGAAGGGTAAAAATAATCATGAGAGCATATAAAATAGCACTTATTTCAGCCGTAAAAAACAGATGAAACATTTGGAAGGCTGACGCCTTTGTTAAACGATGGGAATACGACACCGTATCCAACTCCTTCGTCTGATTTGGAAACCATCAGTAAAAGACAGGGACCAAACTTGATGTGTGCAAAAGGGGTCTAAAAACTGGCACACTCAGCCTGAGGAGGTAAAGACCCTTTTGAGAGCGGAAGGCTTTTGCAAAAGGACACTTCGGGGAGAAGCCATGGACGACTGTCGTAGGCCTATGCGGACAGATCCGTAAAGCAGGGAAGGATAGCGTCTCCATAATAGCTGTCAATCGGAAACCAAGGGCTTTGGTAAGCTTCTTGCCCATGGAAAAGTTGCGATCCTGAATCACAAGACACGCAGGGAAAGCTATTGAGTCAGGGAGGCTTTTGGAAAGGCGATACCAACATCTTAACAGGAGGGACTGGCGTTGAAGATCTAATGGGAGGACACCAGCATCCCCCAAATAGAATGGGATGGGAGAAGACCTGACCCCCCGGTTGCCAGACGGACACCAGCATGATGTACGAATCAACACCGCAGTCGAGGGGGGGGCAGAGGAGTACACTTCACATCCATATTCAAGCTTCGAAAGGAAAAGTGAGCGGTGAAGATAGAGGAGTGTAGCGCGATCAGCCCCCCAGCTGGTGTGCGAGAGGACTTTCAGTAGATCCATGGCCCTGAGACAGTCAGTCTTGAGAGCACGAAGGTGAGGCACCCAAGTCAGTCTATTGTCAAAAAGAGTTCCTAAAACCGGGTCTCTTCCCTACATGGTATTCTCTTCCCGTAAAGATGTAGGTCTGGGTCGGGATGAATCCCACGGGTTCTGCAAAAATGAACCGCTACAGTCTTCGTTGGAGAAAACCTGAAGCCACGATTCGTCGTCCATTCACAAATTTTTATCAATAGCAAGTTGAAGTCTTCTCTCTGCAACCGACATCCTGGAAGCAGAAAAAGAGATTGATAAATCATCCACGTATAATGTACTAGCAATCCCCTTGGCAGTACATAAAACAATACCATTGATGGCCACAGCGAACAGAGCTACACTCAAGACGCGCCTTTGGGGGATGTCACCTGGAAGCGGGTGTTCAGAAGACAGTATGTTGCCAACTCGAACTCAAAGAACCCGGGTTGGCTAGGAAACTCTGGAGGAACACAGGAAAACGACCTCTTAGCCCGAACTCATACAGAGATTGAAATATACCGTGTCTCCAAGCCGTGTCGTAAGCCTTTTCAAGGTCGAAAAATATGGTCACATGGGTTGTCGAGAGGCAAATGCCCGCATATGGATGCCTCAAAGGGAAAAAATAAGCGTTTCCGTAGTAGAGTGATGCTTACGGAATCCACACTGAGAACGAAGAAAAAAGTTTCCCCTTTCCAAAAAACCATACAAGTCGACTATTTACCATTTTTGGGAAAACTTACACACACATGAAGTTGGGATATGGGCCGGAAATTCGTCGGTAGTGAGTGGTCCTTCCCAGGCTTAGGGATCGGGATCACCACCGCCACACCCCAGCTACTTGGGAAGGTCCTTCAATCCAGATCCTGTTATAGATGCTCAACAATAAATCTTAGAGCCTCATCTCTTAGATGACAGAGCATCGCATATGGTACATCATCTTGGCCTGGGGAAGTGTCAGCGCAAACCTTCATGGCTTGACATAGCTCACGAGGTGTAAAAAGAACATTGTAAGATTCCCCGCCTCTGGATAAAAAAAATCTATCCCTCTCTGTTCTTGTCGCAGTCTGTCCTCTAGCACTTGGGACGCAAGGTCTGTCTGCGCCACTGACACAAAATGAGAAAACAAATTCCTCTGCTACAGTCAAGGGATTCTGCCACGGGTCTCCATTAATCGATAGAACTGGGGGGGAGGATGGGATAAATTTCCCCTTCATTTTCCTCACTCTTTGCCAAACCTTGGACACCGGGGTAGATGCACAGATCGTACTTATATAAGCCCTCCAAGAGGAGTGACGAGACTCTTTCAATAACCCGTCGGTATCTAGCTCTTAACCCTGTGAAAAGATTTTTTTAGGTCTACTGAAGTTGGCCGCGCAAGTATTGCGTCTCAGCACGGGGAGTGACTCCTCGCTGCCGTACAGTCCTGAGTCCACCACGGACAGGTCGGCGAGAGAAAGATCCAGATGTGCGGGGGATGCTCAGCGAGGCTGCAAAATGGATTCGAGACACAAAGTAATCTACGGCCTCATCTATTGTTGGAAAGTCATCTATATGATGTTTTAAAAACACAAGCCTTTTGAAAGCCCTCCCCGTCTGCACGAGAGAGGCACCATTTTTGGGAGACATTGGGAAGGGGGCGAGGACACGCTTTAAGTAGTATGGGATAATGGTCCACTTTCCCCCAAAAGAATCGGCCACCTCCCCTGAGAAGTCGAGGGCGACCTGTGGACTGACAGAGTGTAGGTCAATAGGCAGTCAATTTCCCGTCTGCGAATGGAAATGGGAGGTTCTCCCGTGTTTAATATATTTAAAGTTGTTGCCATCTATAACAGTTACGAGAGAATCACCGCGACGATTTCTGGTGGAATCTCCCACAGAAAATGCCCCCCATTCATGTCTCCAAGGAGAAAAAAAGGACGGGGAAGCTGGCGGATAAGATCCTCAAGATCTTGGGAGAGGTATGTCGTCATTTGGAGGTAGATATATTGAGCAGACAGTGTAGGTCTTGGCAGATGGAAACGACCTGCTACAGCCTGCAAGGGTGAAATTTCAGCGGGATGACAGTTAAGGGGACATCCCCACGATGGTAAAGGCCAACAACCACCACTAAAGCCACACACTGCTGGGGTGGTGTGTGGACAGGTATAAAACCTGTCGGGCAGAGACACCTTCCCTGCCCTATCATTGTTTCTTGTAAACAGATAATTTCTGGATCCAACTCGTTGATGAGAAGGACTAGTTCTTCCCAATTTGCACGTAATCCACGAATATTCCATTGGAGGATTGAAGATGTTATTTTGTGCGTGAAGATGATACAGAAGCCTTACGGCTTGTAGAAGCTGCGCCATTTGAAAGCCCAGCATCTTTTTTCTGTGTTGTAGAAGATGGTAAACTACTTTTCTGTACATTCCCAGATGTCGGTTGGCGCTTGCGTACATCCGGCGGTGAAATCAGGGTTCTCATACGAGGACCCGCGGCAGTAGTAGAGACCGTATGTCCCACCAAAGATGCAGGTTTACTGACTGAAGATTTACCACTTCTAGGTTTACTGATAGCTCCCGACGAGGGTCTTGAAGATTGCTTATCAGCATGGCTATCAACTACTTGTGTGTCCATAAGTTGTGAGACACCTTCGCCATCAGCGTGTTGTTGAGCTGTGTCGCTAGTCGCTTCAGGGGTGGTAACAGGGGCATTGATATTAGGAGTCACGTCAGTACTCCCACACCTATCAGTAGGTGTATCTGTACGCAAGTCCATCCCCTCCTGCTCAGCAATTGATATTTTAGCCGGAGGGACGCCCACTGAGTCTAAGGACTCATTGGAACTGCGAGTTCGCTTCTGAGACTCTTTATTAGGATGGGGTTTTGGGAGTCTCTTAGAGGAGGAGTCACTATTGTCATTTTTCCCGTGTGCGGCATGCACTACACGAGAGGTGGTTGGAGGCTCATTATGAGAGGAGTCAGCAGACTCCACAGAATCACACGGCAGTAGCGATAACTTATTCTTCATTGGGATAGATGGGTTAGGTTTAAGAGAATGTGGTGGTGGAACTGCAGGAGGCTGATTAGGCGTCTTAGAAGAAGCAGCAGCCATCGCGGATGCGTAGGTCCTGCTTCCTCCCCCGCCTGCTTGTCTGTGGGAAAGTTCTCTTCTGGCGCTCCCAAGACTAATAAATTGGAAGATGGCCAAATAAAGGATGTCTTCTTCTAATTTATAAGTCCCACACTGTCGGGAACTCGGTGGGTGATCAACACGGCAGTGGAAGCAGTAGGGAGTTGACGTACAGTCAGCTGTGGCATGGGCACCCAACGCCGAGCATCGACCCCAGCGAGGAGGGGATTTACAAAATTTTTTTTCCGTGCCCAAAGCTTTTAGCACTCATAGCACTGCATAGGGCGGTCGATAAAGGCTTTTATCTTTAGAGGGCGGGGACCGATCCTGATGGAATCGGGAGACTTGATCCGTAGAAAGTTATAATGATCATGTTTTTGCTTCCTTTGACCTTATAGACCTGTTGAACTCTTTCCGGGCACATGTTTAGTATTTCTGCCTCCGAAAACTCAAAGAGGTCGTAGTTGTAAACTACGCCTTTGCTGGTATTGAATTTTGGATGAGGTTTGATGGTATCAAAATGCTGTCTTCGGTGATGGGCATGTGGAAAGGCATCCGAGCCTGAGTTAGGTCCTTGGCTCGGATTAGAACCCCCCTGCCATACCGTTTCAGGTGGCCTTCCGGGATCATTTCCCAAATTTCTTTCTCCAAATACCGCGCCGCAAGGAAAAAGTTCCACCACTCTCCTTATAATACGGGCCCCGTACCAAGTAGGGGTAGGGCTATGGCGGACAGGTGGAGTAGATGTAGTAGTTTTCTCAAAAGTGTTGGGGATGTAGTCATCAGGGCCGACTCCAACATTTACGGAGCGAATGAGTTCGGCTCTGTAATGTCTCGCTCCAATTTCCATCTTTGTGGCTTCCTCATAAGCAAGGAGCAAACATCTGCCGCACCAAAATTTATGTAGCACCTATTTGATTGTCCATTGTCATCATAAAAAAGACGGATGCGGCGAACCACCCCCATAAGCCTTGAAAATATCATGTAATGCTCTGTATGACAAGGCCTGGGGGCACGTTGGACAGAAGCAAGGTGTCCAACGTTGAAGTTTCCCCGAGGGCCAGGTCGCTTCAATCCCTGTCTGCGTCCTGATGCGGGGAAACCCCCAGACCGGGGAGCTGAGGAGGAAGGGGCGGCTGCCTTTTCGTGCCACGTCGGGCCTGGAAAGGCGCCAGAGTGGCAATGTGAGAGGATCCAATGGGAGATGTCGAGGACAAGCGGACGTCAGGGAGAGGGCAGGCCGGGGTAAAATTAATTGATGACTCGTAAACAAAATTACTTCACTTCTCCACGCCCCCACCCACCACGGAGCCCAACGAGGGGAAGCGTCTGTTGGGGAAGGACCTCAAACCCCCCAGCTCAGGGGTAGCAGGGAAGGTATACGCTTCGGTTGCCTAGTGTGTGGTGGCAGCCGCGGGACCGATGCGGTGCCACCAGGCAACCTCCGCTTGGGGCCCTAGCCAACGCATGACCAGCCGATTTGATCCAGCGGGCCGCACTGGCCTCCCGTCTTACCCCAACCCCACTACCAAAGAAGCGTGTGTTGCCCACCGAAGGGAACTACAACCCGCCCGCGGGTGGACTCAACTTCCAGATAGAGGGGCGTGTGGGAATATACAGGATTTCCACGCACGGCAAACACGTGGGGAGCGGAGCGTGAAGTATAAAGAAGAAGAAGCGCGAGACGGAAGAGAAGGGGGCTCACCGGGCCTAGAATCGCCCTAGAAAGGAGAGAAACGGGGAGGAAAGCATAAAGGCGACATCACGGAAGGCTCCACCTCCCAGGACGAAGGGGGAGCGCTTGGTCCACGAGGCCGACGGCCACCGACCCAACAATGGCAGGCAGGCCGCTAGAGTAGGTGGCGCCGTCGATACGCTTCAAGCCCCGCCACCACGACAAGGTGATCCCCCCAGCGGGGAAAGATAGATAAGATACTTTGATCCTATCTGACACTTTGCAAGTACCAACCCACAAGGTTATTGGACTATACAAATGCCACCACGCCAGGTGAACCTGGTGGGAACCTGGGGAAGTCGAACGACAGGGACGCTGCACGCGAGCCCCCCACCTCTACCAACCCAGCCACCCTGAGGGTTCAACTGAAAGAAGTCATCTTTACAGCAAGGAGAAAAAAAAATGTTTGTGGATGTCCATGATTCAAGTAGGGGGGCTCACATGGGTTTTCAAAATACAATAAGAAAAATATTACACGTTTTTACGGCTAGGTATAGCAGAGGATGTTAAGATGGATTAGAGAATGCGACCGTTGCCCGCGGTCAGAGGAAAATAACAACAGTAGCACCAGTTCTGAACCGATCAAAACAGAAGGACCTTGGGGAGTGGTTGGGATGGATTTAATTGGCCCTTAGATATGACACAGACATGGAACAAATATATCCTCACTCTGACTGACTTATGGCCAAAATATGTACATGCTTTCCCTTTGCCTTCAAAATCCGCTGACCAGATTTGTATTTTGTATCTTGAAAATGTATTTTACAGCTGTAGTCCTCCAGAAAAGATTGTAAGTGATCAGGAAAGGGAGTTTTGTAATGAACTGAATGCTGCAATATTTTCTCTTTCAGGTCAAGCATCTGGTTACCTCAGCTTACCACCCTCAGACCAATGGCCAGGATGAACGGACCAACCAAACCTTGAAAGGAATATTGAGAAAATTGGTCAATGATAGAGATGATTGGGACAGTCATTTGAATGCTGCTCTGTTTGGAATTAGAACTGATGTGCAGAGTTCTACAAATTATACTCCCTCTTTCCTGATGTGTGGTAGAGAGGCCAGGCTGTTTTCTGAGCTTCGTCAAGATGAAAGATCAAGATGCGACTCTTAATAAAGTTTATGAATTCCCTTGTTCAAGCATATCAGACCAAGATGTTCATTCAAGAGTCAATACTATGTCAGTATTTCAGGAAAAAAAAGTAGATGAACATCTTGCAAAAGCACAATCAAAACAAGTGAAGCATAATGACCTTAAAAAGAGTAAAGGACACAAATCATTCAATTTTAAAGTTGGAATGAAGGCTTGCGTAAGAACTACAAAAAAGCAGGAAGAAAGGTTCACGACTGGAGAAGGATTGGCTTAGACCTTATGAGATTGATAATCTCTAGTAATATTGTTCAACTTTCCAACAAAAGAAAGGTCCTTGCAAACAAGATATCAGTAACACACATAAAACCCTACCAAGAACCTGGTAATCCATGTGGACCTGGACAGCTTTCAATTCCAGCACCCAAGTTCATCATCCCAGTTTCAAGGACCAATGACTGCCAATATATCCTCTATGGTTAAGGCTCACCTGTCAAAATTCACGGGACTGCATGAGAATACTGATCAGTCTACCGGTAAGATTGGAAAGATATTGTACAAATTTTGATATCATTTTTTTTTGTTTATTAAGTCAGTGTATAACGAAGTATTGATATATGCAATGGTTTATATCAGTTGACAGAAATTCAAATGAATTTAGGTATTTTGTTAAACTTCCATTTTTTTCAGGAACCACGGAGTGTGCTGCCGTGGCTGGTGATGAGGTGGACATAGGTTGTGGACCTCCGGCAGCTGAACCCAAGGAAATGTTTCCTTGCAAAATAAAAGGGATATAAGTTTCTCTGAAGAATCTGTCACCAGGATTGGTATGAACATATTTAGTTTATTGCTGGTCATGTAGTTGTCAAAAATGTCACAAATTTTCAGTATTACGGATTACCTCACTTCAGGTCAAGCATCCCACATGTTGCTAATAACATAACCGTTTTCAGAAACCTCTGGGTGTGTTGTCCTGGCTGATGAGGCTACTAGGGTCTCAGCCCCTAGAGGCACAGAACTTCAGAAATGCCACCTTTAAAAAGGATGAGGCATTTGTCTGTAAAGCCTGTCACCATGACTGGTAAAGGGAACTTCTAGTGTGTTTAGGAGTTTATGTTTCATGAAATTTGTGTAATTATTCTCTTTGCCTATCTAAGAAGTTGCAGCTTCTTCTTTTTTTTAGCAAACGAGGACTCCTTAAGCAGGCCACTTCAAACTATACAACACTACAAACTCAACACTTCAGAGAAGAGAGGTCTCAAGAATACTCTCCATCCCCTCTGTCTGGCTAAGTGACACAGTTATGGATGGCTCAATCAATTTTGGTTCAGCAGTTTCCATCCATAACTGGATTTCAGAGTTGTTGTTTATTGCAGGGGTACTCCAGTGGTGGCTATGTGACTAGTGGCATGTCATTTGTGCAGGCAGTGCAGCTAATGAATGTTAACAATAACCACTGGGTTTGTCTGAGCAATTTTGCAGTGGATCACGTAACCCCTGGTGTAGTTCAATATTATGAAAGCACTCCTAGTAATAGTAATCTCAATTTTAATGGTCCTGATATTGTTAAGAAAGTCAGTGCCTCGTTACTGTTTCTTGAGAACAACAACGAGTTGACAGTACAGATACCTAACTTAAAACATCTGATTGGGGAAAAAGACGGTGGACCTTTTGCTATTGCAAATGCAACATTCGTTTGTTGTGGTATCAATCCAAATAGCTGTGACTGGAAACAAGAAAGTCTCAGGTCACTTAGCCAGGTGCATTAATAACGGTAACATGGAAATGTTCCCCCATGTTATATCTGGTGCAATCAAATATGTGAACAGTAAAAAAAAAATTGTTTTGTCATTGCAGGCAACCGCACGTGGAGGGTGACTGCACGATTGCTTGTTATGCCTGCCAGACATGGTACCATCGTGATTGTGAAGGTGTGAATCACGCCATCACATCGATGGCGTGACCTGTAGGCAGTGTTGTTGATTTTTTTTACTCATTTTTTTTTTGCAGTTTTAACTCAAAGGTTGGTCTACTGTGTTTTCCTTCCGCGACTAGCATTTTCGTAGATCAATTTCGCGATAAATATTGATGCACCGCATCTGAATACCAAAAAATATAGTTCTTCTGTTGTTCTACTAATTGTATGGATGACGTGCAATACGATGGAACGTTCTAAAATAGCAATTTAATGCAAATTACTCTCCTCGAGTATCAAAGCTTAATATTTTTTTTACATGTATATTGTAGCATGTTTTATTGGGGGCAATGTTCTCACTGTTTTCTAAGACAGTACTGCTGCTTCTGGCAAACACTTGTCAAAATACAATAAGCAATGCTTTGAAAAGAAGAATATAGAATGCCGAAATCGTATAAGGCGGCGACCAGGTAGGTTATAATTGTGGAGGCGGCATGCCGCGCTTTGTGGCGGGAAAATTGAATCAAAACATTTCGACTTCACGCGCCGACTCATTGCACTTCCAGGCTTTCTATCTGATTGATACACAATAATAACAGGAAAATATGATTGGCTAGGTATAGTTAACTTCTAAACATTCGTTATTGACTATATACTATCATAGAGTAACATTTACCTCGCCTCCTCAATTATAACCTTCATGGTTATTTGGTTATATACATGTTTTACAGAATCAGGCTTCTATACAATATACATAGAGCAGAAAATCGTTCTTAATATTACACTTTTGTTTTGCAGTGGACCAACTTATTACCAACCTGGGAGTTAAAACTGCCAGCGACCACTGGCATTTTGGAGTTTCAGTTCTCTCTAATTGAATGGTGTCTAGCGGCAGGCGAGACAACCCATCGACATGGGCCTGTGCCTTCCCTGGCCTATGCTTGATCTCGAAGTCATATTCCTATAAGGAACAGGCCCACGTATGGAGCAGGCGGTCTTCAGACTGCATAGAACGTAGCCACTGGAGACTGTGGTGGTCCGTGAAGATGTGGAACTTGTTGCAAAGCAAATACGGGCGAAACTTCCGTAGTGCCCAGACGATAGCGAGACATTCCTTCTTCGTCGCGCTATAGTTCTTTTCAGAAGTGCTTAGGGTGCGGCTTTCATAAGCGATGACTCTTGTCCTTATTGTCTTGAGTCTGGGCAAAGATCGCACCCAAGCCCAGATTACTGGCATCCATATATAGGGATGACAGTATGACAGGGAGTTTCGTCAGTGCCTGTTTAAGATCGCGAAAGGCTGCCTCACATTCGGTGGTCCAGTTCCAGGTGACTTTAGGGCTCGTCAGAAAGTATAGTGAAGCGGCTCGGGTTGAGAAGTTCTTAAAGGCCCGGTCACACAGGCACTTTGCGTCTGCAGCGCGAGTAAATTCCCACAAAAATTTTTACCCGCTGTTCCACGTGGTGGAAAATGGCTTACACGTGGGTACCCGTGGTAAGCCCGCGGAACAGACGCTGGCGGCTGTTCCGCGTCCTGTCCGCTGGTGAAGCGCGGCTGGAGCGCGTGTAAGCGCGGGAAAAGCTCCACGTGGTCACAGGCATTGGGGGTAACCGCGGCTGCATCACGCCTGAACCACGGGTGATCACGTGTACATCGCGGCTGGTCCACGTGTGAAGGGCGGCCGTTTCGGGGCAATCACGGTAGTGCGCGTGGGTACCACGGCCCACCACGGGTATATAAGGAGCCAGGGCAGCGGTAGAACTCATACTCGCTCCAGACACCACACAGTATACACACTCTCAAGACTCCCAGACTTTGACAGATGGCTCCCAAGAAGTTCCCCCCTAGGAAAAACCGCCACCAAGGGCAAGAGGCCACCAGGTGTCCCTGCGCAGGTGCATCCAGCTACTACTTCAGATGCTACTTCAGAGGTGGAGGCCAGTCCTGCTGCACTTCACAGGAGGAGGAAACATCTTTTGAAGGTGATGCCACAGCTGCCACAGCTGCCACTCCAGCAGATGAGGAAGAGGAGGAGGAGCCTCTGGTGATGCTGATGCCATCTCATTCCCCCCCACATGAGGAGGAGGAGGAGGAGGAGGAGGAGGAGGAGCAGCAGCAGCAACCGGCGCCCAAGACGAAGGGCAAGGGGAAGAAGAAGGCTGATGCTGCTCCGAAGCAAGGCTGGAGTCCTCCCGACACAACGGAGCAGGATCTGGTGGAGTGCTTCAGTCAAACACCTACCTGTGGCTCCGCAGTACCAAAGACTACCACAGGAGAAGGCTTCGTGTGGAGATGAAGGCCAAGGAGCTGGGGATCAGCCTGAAACACCTCCAGAACTGGTGGAAAAACGTCAAGGACTGGTATGTTAAGCTGTCCAAGAGGACCAGTGGCCAGGCAACCAAGATGTTGACGGAGAGGGACAAGTGGGTGTTGAAGAACATCGCCTTCTACAAAAGTAAGTACATCTCATTATATTCACAACTTGTAAGAATCTCAAATATTTGTACAAAATTGGAAGACTTTCAAGCCAGAGGATATAATTAATGCCAAATTTTGCTTAAAAGAGGGTTCAGTAATACAATGCTGTTACATAAATTCTTTAAATTTAAGATTAGTTACTGTGATACTATCCTTACGTTTTACTTATTTATTAATTTGCGTTTTAACATTATTGTTTTAGATTTATTTTAGTAAGTTTTACTTTTTAATTCCAGAAATATATAAATATGTAATTGTCTATGCCATTATATTAAACAAATGTTTAATCTGTAAATGTTTAATCTGTTTCAGGTTCCATGCCCATGATGTCCCGGACACCCTTGTGAACCTGCCCCGTGACCCATCTCCTGACGCCCAGACCTCCCAGGCACAGTACCCACATGACTCCGGGGAAGCCAACATCCTGGAGGACATGGAGGTGGCAGCAGCGGCGGAGCAGGCCTCAACCCGCCGTAAGAGGAAGACTCCAGCCACTGAGAGGCAAGAAGAGGAATGGATGGTGGACCTCCGATCCACCATGAAGGCCAACCAGGCACTGCTGGAGAGGCTGCTGGAGGAGAGGTCTCAGCCCCAGTCCACGTAGGGAGGCCTTTATAAGGTTTGTGTCCGACACCTGCGTTCTGCCCCTGAGGAGGAGTACCAGGTGATGCACGACCAAATAGTCGACATTGTGCATCGGCGACACACGGGGTCCTCTACATCGGGGGCTGGACCGGGCCCCTCAACAGCACCACAACCCAGCAGGCCCTCTACCTCCCAACAGTCCGCCATAACACCACCCACCTACAGCCAGCAGTATTTTCACATGCCAGGTTGCCCGAGTCCCAACTGGCAGTATGGTGGTGGCCAGCATCCCCAGCAGTCCCCGTCCCTCCAGCCACTCACGACACCTGTCCGGTCTAGGGACTCGGCGGAATCAGTCGGAAAGGTTCTGGGCTCCAGCATTGCGGAGGACTGGAACGTATCCCCATACCCTCCAAGACTAAATGATGACCTGTGATGACCTGTATATTGAATGTATAATTTATATGTATTTTTTTTGTATATTTTTTTTTATATGTATATTAATGTATATTTTTTGTTTTTTTATTAGTTATTAGTTATTTTTGCAATAAGTATTATTTATTTTATTTTTGCAATAAATAATGTATAATATTCCATATGCTTGTTTCCATTCCTTAACTTTACTGTCTTTCATAGGTTTTCTATAGTAATAATAATAATATCTTAATATTAACCCTGGAACGGTACCGCTACAAAATTTTAATTTACCTAGAAGGATAATGAAGATTGAATTATATTTATATGTTTAATGAATGAATTAAAAAAATATAAATAAACCTTTTTAAGGAAAAAAATAACCCCGGAACGGTACCGCTACAAAATTTTAATTTTACCTAGAAGGATAATGAAGATGGAATTATATTTTTTATGTTTAATGAATGAATTAAAACAATAAAATAAACCTTGTTTAGCAAAAAAAATGATTTTGTGCAAACACGCGAAGACACTTCTGTCTAGCGGTACCTCTCCAGGTTAAATACTCACAATAATAATGAAATGAATAATAACACATAATATTAATAATAAAGCCTGAGAGAAAATAGGACTAAAGTAAACAACAAGTGAGGCGACTATTAAATATTTACTATGCCACAAACACAATATTACACTGCTATTTTTTGGCCCTCGCTGGGGGGGTAGGAGCATGTCATCCTGCCATGGAACACTTCCAGCAGTTGAGTTGCACCATTCCATGAGGAGGTTCCTCTGAGCCTTGGCTATCTTGAAGTCTCTGTTGTTCCCTGGTAATCGGTCGGGTTTCGTGTCCTCAAGGTTCATGCCGGCACGCCAGGCACCAGGCACCACCACTCCATTTGGTCGCTCCACATCCACCAGTCGGTTCTGCATCACCGGGTAACGTGACCTCATAAGGTTGTGGAGGATTACACATGTCTTGACCAGGAGCCTCACAGTGTCCGCTTCATGCAACATGGTCGACAGGAGAACTTGAAAGCGATTCGTAGTATGCCAAAACGCATTCTCCACCACCCTTCTGGCTCGCGAGAGTCTATAGTTGAAGATCCTCTGCTTCCTGGTCATCTCCTTGTTACTGTACGGCTTCATCATGTAGGTCCGGAGTGCGAAAGCATTATCTCCCACCAGAAAATAAGGGACATCCTCTGTGTCACCTGGATAGGATCAGGCTGTGGGAATCCAACAATGTCGTCTTCTCGAGAGCCTCTCTCAAAACACTTGCATTGTAAAGGTGGGCATCAGACGTTGACCCTTGCCGCTGACGTCTATCCACATGAACTTGTAGTCAGATGTGACGACCGCCAGGAGGATGATACTGAAGAATCCCTTGTAGTTGTAGTAGTCGGAACCAGTGTTGGCAGGAGCTTTACAGGCAACGTGCTTGCCGTCTATTTGCACCAATGACATGTGGAAAGTTCCACCTTCTCATCCAATTATCGGTGATCTGACGCCAATCTCATCGTTCTGTGGTGGCTTGAGCAGCTCCTCACGGTACTCGTCGACGATGGCCATACACACCTCACGCACCACATACTGATGGTGTGTGAGGCACCCTCCAGCCATACTGCATGTCACGGTACTTGGCCCAGAAGCAAGGTGCCTCAGGGTGAGGGCAACCTTCAGGCCTGGATCAAGGGTGCTCGCCAGTGGGTGGTCTTCTTGGTAAGGGCTGGTCTCAGTCTCTCCACAACTCATCGAACATGTCAGGTGGCATTCTCATGAAATTATGGAAGGCCCTGGATCTTCATTACGGAGCTCCACCATGAGACAATCATACAGGCCATGCCTCAGGTCTCCTGCTAATCCATTACGCACCCATATGCTCCGGCCGCCCTCCTCCTCAGCCGTCTTCTTCTTCGTCTATCAACGATGTACTGATGGGCATGAACGCCTGGTTCATATGCTGTTGCATCAGCATCAAGACGAGGTCAATACGGTCCATGTTCACCAAACCACGTCAGAAACAGGAGTGATAATGCTTGGCAAATCGACCCCAATATATAGGTCCCAGAGTACCCGCGCTACACACGCAAATGCCACGTGAAAACACGCGAACAGACACGGTACAGCCGTGCTATGACCGTCATTAAACCGCGATACACCGCTAAAGGTTAGCGGGTAATCGCGTGTAACCACGCACTTACCGCGGCCGTAGCACGTCTGTACCACGTCTAACACGCTTCTAACCACGTCTTTATCACGTGTTGCCACCCGAGCTCTCGATTTTGGGAAATCCAAAACCGTATGCCGCGTGGTGATGTTCTAGCCCGTGGGGCGCGGCTGGATCACGTCCATATCACGACCCAGATGCGTCCAACAGCGCTTGCTTCACGTTCACACATTTTTCGCCGTGAGACGTGCGCGATGCCCGCGAAGGCCAGTTGGACCGGGCCTTAATGTAACGTCGGTAGTAGGCGGCCATACCCAGGAGCGACTGCAACTCCTTAGTAGGGGTTTGGGAGTCGGACGCGCCGATACTGCAAGTTCTTGGGTCTGCCGTGATCCCCCCTCTCCAGACAAAAAAGTGACCAAGGAACGCTTTTTCACCCGGCCAGGCGCTTTTTTGATGGTTTGTCAAACCGGCGCCTGTAGTCCCCTCAAGAACGTAACGTAGGCGGGTTAGATGTTTTTCCCAAGGGGCTGAGAATACTATTATGCGCGGGGGTCAAAGACATTTTTCCCATTCAAACCTTCCAAGACTTGGTCCATGAGTCGGAGATGTCCGGTCTTTACATAGCCGAATACCACTACGTTTGACTAAAAAACCCGTCCAAACTGGTGGGGAAACGCCGTCTTGTGTGGGTCTTCTTCGCGAATAGATTTGCAGTACCCCCCCTGTAGGTCCAGGGTCGAAAACCGGGGCCGATCCGTGTAGAGCTTCTAAGTGTTATTGATCGCGAAAGGGGGTGGGCGTCTTGATGGTCACGTTTTTTGGCGCCGGAAGTTAAGGAGAACCCCCGGGACCCGTCCTTTTTGGTGGTCCATCACCACCGCGCGGCCCACGGCTGTGTGGGGGCCCGGTTTCCCCTCTTGGTGAACATTTTCTGAATCTCTCGTCTTCCCCTTTTCTCAAAGATGGTTCTGTCGCCGGAGGGATGAGGGGGAACCCTGTGTGGACTCTTTTCCACCAGGGGGGTTGCGGCCCGGTCATCTCAGTTTGGAAAAGACCCCCCTAAAACCCCCCGAGTTTTTCCCAATTGTTGACTTTGCGTGGCAGTGACCTGGTGGGAAGTCGGGCAGTATCAATGTATGCCCCCGAGGACAGAGTCGATTTGCACTGTGTCGAGCGCTCCAACCCCCCAGCCGGGTTGTAACACAGGGGTTTCGGGGGAAGGTTTGGCCCAGCGCCGCGGGGCCCGGCCCTTTTAAAAACAGATAGACCGGCACGACCCCACCAAAGAGATTGGGGGAAGCGTGAAATTCTAAGTTGATGAAATTTGCGTGAGGGGGCTTCTACCTGGCGCCACTGCTGCGGGGAGTTCCCGCGCGGGTGCAGCCGCAGATTGAAGAGGACCCCCCCCCAGTGGCGAATCGGGGGCCTGGTGGGGTTTGTCAAAAACGGGGGTCCGCCATCGATTTTAGTGTCTATTGGGACTTCAGCGCTTCCATATTTCCTTCCGACCGGCCCGGGGTTTTCGTGCTTAGCCTGGGCAAAACCAAAAAAGGGTGATGTTGTTGACTGCACATTCCCCCTGCAGGGCCACAGACTCCCCGTCATGTGATAGTATTTTGGGGGGGCTCCACCCACCCGTGGTAAAAAGGTGGAGTTATCCCCAGATGTCTTGGGTGACGATAAAACAAGCTAGCGTTTAAGCAGCCCCCGAAAGGCCCTGTGTCAACCCAGAGGCGCACGGGGTTTTCCTTGGATAAAATATCCACACAGATCCCGGGGATGGGGCAGGGCACGGGACCATTTCCCCCTTGGTGGTCCTGCTACTATTTAAAACCGCCCCCCCTGATGTTGACGGCCTTGTTTTTTTCCCGGAACGGGCGTTTCTGTCACCTGGTTTTCTAACCTCTTGCGGCCCCCCGAAAGTTGGCTTGTTAAAATGCTCCCCCCGAACGCCAGGGAACTGCTTCGGTGCCGCGCCGTTTGTTTCCCCTGAGCGAGCCTCGTTGCGAGTACGGCAGACTTCCGCTCGTTTTTCCTCCCGCATTTCGGTCTCTCTTTCCGCATTTCGGTCCTCTTGCTCGAGCGAGCGGCCGAGGCGGGGGGGGAGGCGCGGCCGCTGAGTCAAAGTAAAGGGACGGGGTCTCTTGCCACCGGGGACGGAAGGGGCCCCCCACCGGCGCACCCCACGTTAGGGGGCCCTACTTAAAGGGTTTCCCCCCGGGCCCGGTCCCACTGTAAGGTTTCGATTTTTATGGGGTTTTGGGGCTTAAAATACTTCACTTTCCTCTCCTAATTAAATTACCTTCGATTCTTTGTTTGAAACTCACTATAAAGCTACAGCCGGGGAAGAAAACAATATAAAATGGTAAACACCTTAACTAGTTTATTTCCAATAAATCTCACAAAAAAAATAGCACCCCAAGTACAAAATTTATCCACTCCTCCCCCCTAAATTTTTCCCTACATATGCCACATAACCTACGTCTTTTAGCCTGTCTACCTCTGTATCTGGGGGGGAATATATATCAAGGGGAAATTCAAACTCCGCTTTTCGAGACCTGGGGTGCCCTTTGTAGCTGGGGTTACTTCGTCACTGACACACGTGGTCACCCCTGTCTAGCGACTCCTCCTCGCCCCGTCGCCTGCCCCCCCCCAAAGCCCCCTTCTCCTCGGGTGTGGCTCGCCCTGCGCCCTGCAAACAGGAATCAAGTCCCAGAAACGGGGGGAACGGAAGAAGGAGGTAAGAGGCCCCAAAAGTCCTCCGGGGGGAGATTAGCCCCTGGCTGCGCCCTGTAACAGAATGACGCAAAGCGGCGCTGCCCCTCCTCCAAGATGGGGGCCGACTGGTGGGTTGCCTACTCGTACCAAAAACAAACGGAGTTTTCCAAGTCCCTTCTTTCTAGGGCATGTTTTTTTCCTATCGGTCACCACATGAAATTTTTATTTTCGGGCTTTTCTGGAACTACCCCGGCTACTCAATTTTTAGGAATTGAGCCAAACATTTCCCCAAAGACTGAAATCCTTTTTTCCCGCCCCAGAAAAAATTAACTGGCCCCGCCACGGGAACAAAGCCTGACGCTACCCTGTAGGTTAGTTTATTTTTATTATTGGTGTTCAACTTTTGGTTCTGTGTTCTGTAGGTTGATTTTGGGTCGTGGTAACGTGGCTAATCCACTCCCTAGGCAATACAAAAACCCTTTAAAACTCGCCCTAGCCTACACCAGATGTTCTCTGGTTGCGGGCGTCACTCACCTTTGCCTCGAGTAGCGGGGCCCCTTTAAAAAGAGAGTCTTGTAAACGACACCCCTTAAAACCAGACCTCTGTACTACAACTCCCAGTCTTCAGTCACCAAGTCACATCCCAACCAGGCAGGGAAACTCACCCCGAAAGTCACCTTCCCCCCTTTTTTCCCCTTTCCCTTTCCCCAGAGTTAAAAACACTATCAAAGAGATTACCTTTTTGCTCACCCTAAAGTGACATACCAAATCACTTTACAAGGTGAAAACGTCATTTTGGGTAACGGGGTCAAACACTACTTGACTCCCCCCCGCCCCCATACCACGCCGCCACATCGTTCCTCCAGGCTTCATATCCAGCAGCCGTACATCCAACTACCTCCCTTTAGGGTGACCCCGCGTCGCCTGATCTTCCTACAGATTTTCAGCTGCCCCCCGCCCCACTTACCCCCCAAAGCCACCTCCCCCGTCACGTCATCCCCAAAACAACGCTGCCCCTCCTCCCCACATCCAAAAACGGCTTTCCCCCAGCCGCACTACGAATCCACTACGGGGTTTTCCTAAATTACCAAAGCTGAGTTCTACATCACTTTTCACTTCTCCACACGGAGCCGGGTAAAGGGCGGGGTTTCTCGAAACCCATTTTTTTTAACAATTCTCGCTAAAGGCTGCAAAAAAAGAAGAACGTGATCGGTTTCCCCCCCAAAATGGCCTTAAAACCCCCCCTGGTAAACCGGGTTTCCCAAAACGGGCCCTTTTGAGGGATTCCCCCAAAGGGGGCGGAACCTATAGCACAAACACCACAACCCACACACACACACAAAACCAACAAACAGAACGACAAAACCCCAACACACTTCGCTTTATTATTATAGATAGATGCCCACGGACCAAAAATAAACAAAAATAGTCGTATGAAGGACTTACTCGTCGAGGAGATCGTGTTTTTTTTTTGAGTCGTATGGAAAACGTAATGATTCGTGTTTAAATCGTATTGCGGTCGTGTTGATTCGTGTTTAATCGTATGGGCGTCGTATGAGAGTCGTGTTTGGGGGTTGACAGTCGTTTTGGGGGCGTGTTAATAGGTTAAAACGTGATGTATCGTATAATATTTTGATGGTCGTATGATGTCGTGTTTGGGCGATTAGGGTCGTATGAGGGTCGTGTTTGGGTCGTATGAGGGGTTTTTTTGGTTTAAAAATAGCTAAACCACAAGGTCGAGCACAATCAACACATTTTTCAAATTTTTTTTAAACTTTACAATTTTTTAAATGTGTAGTGAGATAGGGGGTTTTCAGATCTGCCATGTACTGGACAAAACCTCGGAAAATCTGCAAACAAGAAAAAACATAGACCAGACTACGGGGATTTATCGATATCTTTGAGCTTTTTGAGGGTTTTTTTTTTTGGAAAAAGGGGATTTGAGTGAGATCAATTATAATTTTGGTTATTTGTTTGGAAATCATGATTGACAAGCTATAAAGGGAAGTTGTGGCGTGTTATAAAAAATCCTTTAAAAGGGCGTTTTTTTTGCCCCAAAATTGTGGTAAAGTTCGTAATTTTACTTGGGCTTAGTTCCTTTCCTTCGAAAAAATTGTAATCTAGCCTCACCCCAAAACTTTACCAAATTTAAAATCCCTTGAAAATTATTTTTGTCATCATCAAGTTAAAATGAAGAAAAAATAATTAAAACTTCTGTGCCCCCTATTTAATCCTAAGCCACCATTTGATTTCCCCACTGGACCCTCCTATAAAGTAAGTGTTCAGCATATAACTTTGATCATTTTTCCCAGAAGTGCTCACTATGGGGTGACGGACTCACCTGCACGACGATGGTGATATTTAGGCCTCGAAAACACTCAATGCTGTATTTGTTTTCCCACATTTCAGTTTTATTTTTAGCATCAAAAAATTTATAAAAAAGGTTAAAGGTTGGTAAGCAAATTTTTGGGGTCCAAATAGACTTTTAAGGGGGAAAGGATATATGGAAATATATTCAAACCCCAAACTGAACCCCAAAATTTTGCGCAATGCGCTTAAAAGTGATTTTCTTAGGGAGAAAATAAAAACATCGAATGCAAAACTGGCCTCCACTGGAAATAAACCTAAATTAGTAGCAATCCTATAAGTAGTATTTGACCCATCCTTGCCGGGGCGGATCCCAGTGCTCTTGAGCTTTTTGCGCGTCCCTGCCTCCAGGTCTCTATTAGGCAATCATCAAACATTGGGGGCATACGGGGGGGCGCGTCGCCTCGCCTCCCTACACCCACTCCGTGGGTCCCACGCGCGAGTTCCCTGCAGTCTCCTTTCCCATACAACAGCTCTCGACAAAAAAATTTTAACTTCCCCCCCCACGAGCCTTGGGGGGGGGGCCCCCTTGGGCCCCCTCCACGCCGGGTTTTCTCTTTCAGTACCCCCGATGGGAAAAGGGTCGGGGTTTTAGGGTAGCTGCCCCCTGCCCCTATAGCCGAAGTTTGGCGCGACGGACCCCCCCAAAGCGGTAATACCTCGATTCAGTTCCCCGGGGCAATCGCTATTTGACACTAAACATCCCAGCGATACCCATGATTTTGCGAAGACACTTATTACCCAAAAGGGATTTTATTGTTCTTCAAACCATTTAGTGCCCTTTCTCAAACCATGGTAAGACAGATCACAAGCGACTTTAAAACCGTATCTTTCCTCCTGCACAGGGACCGACAACGCCCAAAAACTCCCGCTGAGGAGTCCATAACACCGTGGGGTAGCCAAAACCCCCGAAGACTTCTTTAGTGCCCCCCTATTAGGACTGCGTACCAGGTTTGTAAAGACTTTTTCCCGATCTCAAAAGTCCCCCGCCACACGCATATACAGACGTACTGCTTCATCTAGTAAGTCTCCAAAAAACCCCGGACCTTGGGCTTGGCCGGAGACCTCAAGTCCCAAAGGCTTGCCTCCTCGCGCGCGCCTCGAGTTCCATCACCAGGACCTCCACGACTAGCAAAAATTACGGGATCCGGGGCCCAAAAACAAAATCAGTGATCTTGGTTTGCCCACGGATGCCCCCCAACATTTGTCTACAGCCCTTTTCCCAATCCCAGTCCCTACAAACGTTGAAAAATGATGGGGGGAAGGGGCCAACCTTGCCCACTCCTGTATTCCAGGGAAAAAAGCGGATAACCTGCCCCACACTTCACAGCACTCTCTCCCAGAAACAGACCGTTATCAGTTATACGTAGGTCGCTGCGGGCAAATCAGCCGCTTTCGTAGTAAGCCTTTTAAATTAACATGGGCCCCCCAGGCTAGGAGGTCCGCAGGGGGTGTACGATCAATTAGGTGTTGCATCTAACCCGATCACTTAATTGCTTTACCTGATGTTTTATGCCTTCTGAGGGTGAATCCCCCATATGGTTGGCACTGCCCCCCCCTGGTTTTTTGGGATTTTTGATCTAGTTTTGTTATACTGGGGCACTGGCAGGGTAAGGAAGTTTTAAACCCGACCTTCGAGTGCCCTGGGGTTTTAAAGACTACTGTCTTTACTTCCCTGGGGGACCCCCAAAGGGAGGCGGGGGGATGGGAGACTTTCCTCTGTCGACTGTCGCCCCTTTACTAAATCAGCTACCCTTTCCCCGCCGTTTCCCGTGGCACCTACCACTCCAGGTCCCCGCTCCCGGGGGGGCCTGCGCTTAGCAAGGTAGCTAAGAGGAGCGCACCAAGCCGATTTAACCCTCGGATCGGCATTTTTTGCGGGATTTCTACCCAATTTTTTGCCCAAAGTCATCCAACAGATGGGGACGCCGCAGAGACAAATCGGACCCACGGTGGCTTGGTGGAAAAGCGTCTTCGTAACTACCCAAAGGGGAAACGGTCACGGGTATTTATTATGTTGGCAAGTCTTTTCATGTAAAAAAAATTGAATTAACAGGGAAGACAAGGATATTGAAAACGGATTTGTAAGAAATAAAAATGCAAGGCTGAGACTGTTGTAAAAAAACTTTGTTTTTGTAATAATTCTTGACTAAAAAATGCAGATGTAAAAAAGGGGCCATTTCTTTCCCTTTACTCCTTTTAATTTGTGGGCTGCTTTCGTTCCTTTTTTTTCAGTTCTAAGTATACGAGATAGTTTCAAAACTTTCAACAATGTATTGGGGTCAGGGGAAAAAACCCCGCCCCATAGACCTGTCTCTCTCATTGCCACCTGACCCCCCTTCCACACTTGTCCCCTTTTTGTCCTCCTCTGCCTCCACAACCACCCCCTCCAACATCCTCCTTCCCTTCCCCCCACCACCACCCCTCCTCCCTCTTCCCTCTCTCCTCTCCTCCTCCTCCCCTTTCCACCTCTAAATCCACCCCCCCCCCCCTCCTCCCTCCTTTTCCCAAATTTTCCCCTTTTCCCCCAAACCCTCCCCTTCCCCCCTCCTCCCTCCCCTTTTCCCCCCTCTTCCTACCCCCCCCCTCCTCCTCCACCCCCACCTCCTCCTCCTCTGCCCCTTTACCTTGAAAAACGTGGGTCGGGCAACCTGAGAAAGAAACAATCCCCATCACAACCCTTTAAAAGATTGAAATCCCTTCCGAAAATCCGTAGGCAAGGACGTTTAAACGATGGGGACTCTATCATTCGTGATCAATTATGGGGTTTTGTGGTCGGTCCCCACCACAGAAAGGGCACGTATTCCAGGGGCGTCCCTGGACAAAAACAGAGCCTGCGGAAAAAACAACGACGCTGACGCAAAACCCCGGGGCACCATTCACGGGGGAAATTTTTGACGTTTAAAAAAAACCAGATCGAGGGCCTCCTTTTTCCGAGTCTGGATAGATAAACCAAAAAGAGATTTTTTTTCTGAAATTTTCCAACCGGGGTATAGCTTAAATTAGAAAGTTCGAAGGGCAGGAAAAGGTTATTTGGTTGTATTATTCTCCTGCCTTTTTTTACAAAATTTAAAAAAAAAAAAATTTATACAAAAAATTAATGGATGCCGTAATTCCTTGTGTGTTTGTGTGTGTGTGTGTGTATGTGGTGTGTGTGTGTGTGTGGTGTTTGTGTGTTTGTGTGTGTGTGTGTGGTGTGTGTGTGTGTGTGTGTGTGTGTGTTGTGTGTGTGTGTTGTGTGGTGTGGTGTGTGTGTGTGTGTGTGTGCGCCGCGCGCATCGCATGTTTACTTACAAATGCATATAAGTCTACTTTGATGATTCAATAGTAAATATTTATCATAAGTCCCCTCTCTCAGATAATCGTAATCGGCTTCATTATATACATCATATCGACCAAGTTAACAGAGGCCCCAGTTCAACTGAAAGATAGAAAGATACTTGATCCTATCTAGACCTTTGCAAGTACCAACGACAAGGTTTGACTATACAAATTGCCACCCACCCAGGAGGAACCTGGTTGGAACCTGGTGAAATCGAACGACCAGGGACGCTGCACGCGACCCCACACACCTCTACCAACCGATCCACCCTGACGGGTTGAAGAGAAGTCATCTTTACCAGCAAGGAGAAAAGAATGTTTGTGGATGTCCATGATTCAAGTAGGGGGCTCACATGGTTTTCAAAATACCTAGAAAGATATCTCCACGTTTTAAACTGGCTAGGTATAGCAGAGGATGTTAAGATGATTAGAGAATGCGACCGTTGCCACGGTCCTAGAACACTAAACAACAGTAGCCCAGTTCTGAACCCGATCGAAACAGAAGGACCTTGCAGATGTTGGTATGGATTTATTGGCCCTCTAGATAGGACACACGACATGGAACAAATATATCCTCACTCTGACTGACTTATGGCCAAAATATGTACATGCTTTCCCTTTGCCTTCAAATCCGCTGACCAGATTTGTATTTGTATCTTGAAATGTATTTTTAATAGCTGTAGTCCTCCAGAAAAGATTGTAATTGATCAGGAAAGGGAGTTTTTAATGACGAATTCTGCATATTTTTCTCTTTCAGGTCAAGCATCTGTGTTACCTCAGCCTCACCCTCAGACCATGGCCAGGATGAACGGACCAACCAAACCGTGAAAGGAATATTTGGAGAAAATTGGTCATGTACAGAGATGAGTGGGACAGTCCATTTGAATGCTGCTCTGTTTGGGAATAGAACGGCTGTGCAGAGTTCTACAAAATATACTCCCTCTTTCCTGATGTGTGGTAGAGAGCAGGCTGTTTTCTGAGCTTACGTCAAGAATGATAGATCAAGATGCGACTCTTATAAAGTTTATGAATTCCCTGTCAAGCATATCATAACCAAAGAGTTCATTCAAGAGTCACTCTATTCAGTATTTCAGAAAAAATAGTAGATGAACATCTTGCAAAAGCACATCAAAAACAAGGTGAAGCATAAATGACCTAAAAGATTAAAGGACCAACAATCGTTCAATTTAAAGTTGGAATGGAAGGCTTGCGTAAACTGCAAACAAGCAGGAAGAAAGGTTCCGACTGGAGGAAGGATTGGCCTTAGACTAAATAAATTGATAAATCTCTAGTAATATTCTTTCAACTTTCCACAAAGGAAAGGTCCTTGCAAATCAAGATACAGTAACACACATAAAACCCTACCAGACCTGGTAATCCATGTGGACCTGGACCTTTCCTTCCAGCACCAATTCATCATCCCAGTTTCAAGGACCACTGACCTGCCAATAGCTCCTCTATGGTTAAGGCTCACCTTCCAAATTCACGGGACTTGCCTGATAATACTGATCAGTCCTAACGGTAAGATGGAATAGATGTTGTACAAATTTTGATATCATGTTTTTTTGTTTATTAATCAGTGTATACGAGTATTGATATATGCAAGATGGTTTATATCAGTTGACAGAATTCAAATGAATTGTAGGTATTTTGGTTTAAACTTTCCATTTTTTTCAGGAACCACGGAGTGTGCTGGCGGGCTGGTGATGAGTTGTGGACATAGGTTGTGGCCTCCGGCCTAGCTGAACCCAAGGACATGTTTCCTTGCAAAATAAAAGGGATATAAGTTTCTCTGACGAATCGTCACGGATTGGTGTGAACATATTTAGTTTTATTGCTTGGTCATGTAGTTGTCAAAAATGCCACAAATTTTCAGTATTACGGATTACCTCACTTCAGGTCAAAGCATCCCACATGTTTGCTAATAACATCACCGTTTTCAGAACCTCTGGGTGTGTTGTCCTGGCTGATGAGGCTCTATGGCTAAAGCCCCTAGAGGACAGAACTCAAATGCCACCTTTGAAAAAGGAGTGAGGCATTTGTCTGTAAAGCCTGTCACCATGACTGGTAAAGGGAACTTCATAGTGTGTTTAGGAGTTATGTGCATGAAATTTGTGTAAATTATTCTCTTTGCTATCTAAGAAGTTGCAGACATCTTTCTTTTTTTTTTGTTGCTCAAACGAGGACTCCTTAAGCAGGGCCACTTCAACTATCAACACTACAACTCACACTTCAGAGAATAGAGGTCTCAAGAATACTCTCCATCCCCTCTGTCTGCTAAGTGACACAGTTATGGATGGCTCAATTCAATTTTTGATCATCAGTTTGAATCCCAAACTGATTTCCAGAGTTGTGTTTATTGCAGGGGTAACTCCATGGTGGCTATGTGACTAGTGGCATGTCATTTGTGTAGGCAGTGGCAGCTAATGAATGTTAAAAGAACCACTGGGTTGTCTGAGCAATTTTGTGCAGTGGATCACGTAACTCCCTGGTGTACGTCAATATTATGAAAGCACTCCTAGTAATAGTATCTCAATTTTATGGTCCTGATATTGTCAGAAGTCCAGTGCTCTTTACTGTTTCCTTGAGAGCAACAACGAGTTTGACAGTACAGTACCTAACTTAAAAACATCTGATTGGGTAAAAAGACTGTGGACGCTTTTGCTATTGCAAATCAACAGTCGTTTGTTGTGGTATCAATCCAAATAGCTGTTGACTGGAAACAGAAAGTCCTCAGGTCACTTAGCAGGTGCATTAATAAACGGTAACATGGAAATGTCTCCCCCATGTTTAATATTCTGGTGCATCAAATATGTGGAACAGTACAAAAAATAATTGTTTTTGTCCATTGCAGGCAAACCGCACGTGGAGGGTGACTGCACGAATTTGCTTGTGATGCCTGCCAGACATGGCACCATCGTGATTGTGAAGGTGTTATCACGCCATCACATCGCTGGCGTGACCCTGTAAGCAGGGTTTTGATTTTTTTTACTCAGTTTTTTTTTTGGGCAGTTTTTCACTCAAAGGTTGGTCCTACTGTGTTTTCCTTCCGCGACTAGCATTTTCGTAGATCAATTTCGCGATAAATATTGGGGGATGCACCGCATCTGAATCCCGAAAAAATATAGTTCTTGCTGTTGTTCTACTAATTGTATGGATGACGTGCACTACGTTTGGAACTTCTAAAATAGCAATTTTAATGCACATTACTCTCCTCGAGTATCAAACTCATATAATTTTTTACCATGTATATTGTAGCATGTTTTATTGGGGGCAATGGTTCGCACTGTTTTCTAAGACAGTACGGCTGCCTCTGGCAAACGCCTTGTCAAAAATACAATAAGCACTGCTTGTAAAAAGAAGAAATATAGAATGCCCGAAATCGTATAAAGCGGCGAACCAGGTAGGTTATAATTGTGGAGGCGGCATGCCGCGCTTTGTGGGGGAAATTGACGCAAAACATTTTCGACCTTCACCGCCGACTCATTGGCACTTCCGGCTTTCTATCTGATTGATACCCAATAGTAACAGGAAAATATGATGCTAGGTATAGTTAACTTCTAAACATTCGTTATTGACTATATACTATCATGGAGTAACATTTACTCGCTCCTCACCTATAACCTTCATGGTTATGTGGTTATAATACTGTTTTACAGAATCGGCTTCTCTCAATATACATAGAGCAGAAAATTACGTTCTTAATATTACACTTTTGTTTTGCAGTGGACCAACTTATTACCACCTGGGAGTTAAACTGCCACGACCATGGCATTTTGGAGTTTCATCAGTTCTCGTCTAATTAGATGGTGTTCTAGCGGCAGACACCCATCGACTATGGGCCTTTGCCTTCCCTTGCCTATGCTGTATCTCGAAGTCAGATTACTATAAGAACAGCCACGTATGTAGCAGGCGGTCACTTCAGACTGCTAAAACGTAGCCACTGGAGACTGTGGTAGTCCGTGAAGATGTGGAAAACTTGTTGGCAAGCAAATACTGGCGAAACTTCCGTATGCCAAACAACTATAGCGAGACATTCCTTCTTAATACGCGCTATAGTTTCTTTTTCAGTAAGTGCTTAGGGTGCGTCTTTTCATAAGCGTGACTCCTTGTCCTTATTGTCTTGGAGTCTGGGCAAAGATCGGCGACCCAAGCCCAGATTAACTGGCATCCGTATATAGACGCAAGTAGCTCGAAATCAGGAATGCAGTGACAGGGGTTGTCGTCAGTGCTGTTTTAAGATCGCGGGAGAAAGCTGCCTCACATTCGGTGGTCCAGTTCCAGGTGACTTTAGGGCTCGTTATAAAGTATAGTGAGCGGCTCGGGTTGAGAAGTTCTATGTACTGTCGTAGTAGGCGGCCATACCCAGGACGCTGCAACTTCCTTAGTAGTGTTTGGTTGTTGATTGATTGATTATCGTTTTAAGGCGCCGCACGCGGGGTTATTGACGCCTGCCTTACATAAGGATACATGAAAAGTAAACTAAAAACAAAAATTTAAAGAATCGAATAAAAATATTTAAGTAACGTATACATAAAAGAACAAGAGTAACATAAAAACAATCATAATTAATATTAAAACATCATAACTTTTGAGAAAGGCCAGTCCCTATCAAATAAGGTATGGACTTCTTCATGTCCCGGAGAGAAACACCTCGCTCCCAATGCCCCGGGATAGACGGTAAGCACCGTCCGACCCGCGCACGCCGGACAAAAAATTACAACACGTAGGTCCCCAAGACTGGACACTCGACACAGTGCCGCACAGTTAATGACCAACAATACATCACATAAGGAGGGGTGGGCCCCCTCTCCATGAAGGAACCCCATGAGTATATAGAGTGTGACCAATACGCATCGTGCCAAGGCAGTCTCCATCTCCGGATAACCGCAATTAGCTCCAATCCTCGATACTTTTGGCGGATGGTGCGCAGTTTATTTTGCCCTATAGTAATCCAACGTTCTGCCACTGTTTTAACTGATCTATTGATTGCCGAGCGCAGTCCGTAGACCGGCCTGCAAAATGTGACCAGAGCTGGTCTTCTAGCTGCAGCTTTTCCAAGGCATCAGCTTCCCTCATTACCGCAACACCTACAGGTGCCGGACCACAAAGCTACCGTCTGCCTCGCCTCTTGAGCAGATAAAGCCTTCCCTGATGCATTTACCACGGATGGAAGTTAAATTACATAGTGATTGAAGAACACTACAAGAATCACTAAAAATTTGTAAAAGAACATCCGGAAGGGTAAAAATAATCATGAGACATATAAACTAGCACTTATTTCAGCCGTAAAAACGATGAAACACTGGAAGGCTTGACGCCTGTGTTTAAACGATGGCATACGACACCGTATCCTCACTCCTTCGCTGATTTGGAACTATCGTAAAGAACCCAGGACCGAAACTCTGATGTGTGCAAAAGGTGGTCTACAAACTGGGCACGCTCAGCCGGAGTAGGTAAAGACCCTTTCGAGAAGCGGAAGGCTTTTGCAGAAGTACACTTCTAGGAGAAGCCATGGACCGACCTGTCGAAGGCCTATGCGGTCAGATTTCCGTAAAGCATGGAAGGATAAGCGTCCCCTAATAGCTGTCAATCGAAACCAAGGGGCTTTGGTAAAGCTTTCTTCGCCCTGGTAAAGTTGCGATCCTGAATCACAAGACACAGCACACGGCAGCTATTTGAGTCGAGTAGCGTTGGGCGATACCAACATCTTAACAGGAGGGACTGGCGTTTGAGATCTAATGGGAGTAGGACACCAGCATCCACCACTAGACTTGGAATGGTAGATTTAACCTGAACGCCCCGGTTGCCAGACGGACACCATAATGATGTAGCCGATCCAGCATCCGCAGTCGAGTGGGTGTGGCAGAGGAGTAACACTTCACATCCATATTTCAAGCCTACGAAAGATAAGTGCAGCGGTGAGATAACAGGAGTGTATCGCGATCAGCCCCTCCAGCTGGTGTTCGAGAGGACTTTTCAGTAGATCCATGGTCCGGAGACAGTCAGTCTTTGAGAGCACGAAGGTGAAGCACCCAAGTCTCTATTGTCAAAATGAGTCCTAAAAAACCGGTCCTCTTCCCTACATGGTTAATTGCTCTTCCCGTAAAGATTAGGTCTGGGTCGGGATGATCCACGGGTTCTGCAAAATGACCGCTACAGTCTTCGTTGGATGAAAACCGAAGCCACGATTGTCGTCATTCACAAACTTTCTCAATAGCAAGTTGAAGTCTTCTCCTGCAATCGACATCGCTGTAAGCGCAAAAGAGATTGATAAATCAATCCACGTATAATGTACTAACAATCCCTTCTGGCAGTACATCAACAATACCATTGATAGCCACAGCGAACAGAGCTACACACAAACGCTACCCTTGGGGTTGCCACCTGGAAGCGGGTGTTCAGAAGACAGTATGTTGCCACTCGAACCCTAAAACCCGGTTGGCTTAGGAAACTCTGGAGGAACACAGGCAAACGACGGTCTTTAGCCCGAACTCATACAGAGATTGCAATATACCGTGTCCTCCAACCCGTGTCGTAAGCCTTTTCAGGTCCGAAAAAGATGTCACATCAATGGTGTTGTCGAGAGGCGAATGCCCCGCATATGGATACTCTAGGAAATAAGCCTTCCGTAGTAGAGTGATGCTTCCGGAATCCACACTGAGAACGGGAGAAAAGTTGCTTCCCGTTCCAAAACCATACAAGTCGCCTATTACCATTTTTCGAATAGCTTACACACACATGAAGTTAGGGATTGGCCGGAATTTCGTCGGTCGTGAGTGTCCTTCCCAGGCTTGGGGATCGGATCCCCGCCACACCCCAGCTACCTTGGAAGGTTTCTTCAATCCCAGATCCTATTATAGATGCTCAACAAGAAATCTAGAGCCTCATCTCTTAGATGACAGGAGCATCGCATATTGTACCTCATCTGGCCTGGGGAAGTGTCCGCGCAAACCTTATGGTTTTACATAGCTTACGAGGTGTAAAAAGAACATTGTAAGATTCCCCGCCTCTGGATGAAAAATCTATGCCCTCTCTGTTCTAGTCGCAGTCTGTCCCTGCACTTGGAGCCGCAAGGTTCTGTCTGCGCTCACTGACACAAAAGTGGGAAACAAATTCTCTGCTGCAGTCAAGGATCTGCCACAGGGTCTCCATTAATCGATAAACTGAGGGGAGGATGGGATAAACTCCCTTCATTTCCTCACTCTTTGCCCAATCTTTGGACACCGTGGTAGTGCACAGATCTACTTATATAGCCCTCCAGAGGAGTGACGAGACTCTTTCATAACCCAGTCGTTATCTACTCTTAACTGTGAAAGATATTTTTTAGGTCTACTGAAGTTGGCCGCCGAAAATGTATTGCGTCCTCAGCACGCTGGAGTGACTCCTCGCTGCCGTACAGGAGTCCTGATCCACCACGGAAGCAGGGTCGCGAGAGAAAGATCCGATGTGCGGGGATGCCTCAGCGATTGATTGATTGATTTGTTATTTAAAGGCGCCGCAACTGCGTGTTTCTTGACGCCTGCTACAAAAGATACATGTAAAGTAAAACTAAAAAACAAATTTAAGATTGAATAAAAATATTGAAAATTAACGAATACATAAAAGAAAAAGGAGTACATTAACACAATCATTAAGTTAATATTAAAACATTATAACTTGTTGAGAAGGAGGGCCCGCCTTCTCAATAAATGTATGACTTTCATGTCCGGAGAGAAACAACCTCTCTCACAATGCGGGAGAGACGATAAGCACCCGTCCGACCCGCGACACCGTGACCAAAAATTGCACAAACGTGCGGAGGTCCCAAGACTGGGAACTCGCCCAGCAAGTGCCGCACAGTTAAGGGTCCACATCATCAACAGTAAGGAGGGTGGCCCCCTCCATGAGGAACCCTGACCCTATCATTGTTTTCTTGTAACAGATAATTTTCTGGGTCCCACTCCGTTGATGAGAAGGACTAGTTCCTCCCAATTTGCACGTAATCACACGAATATTCCATTGGCGGATTGAAGATAATTATTTCGTGCGTGAAGATACTGCAGAATCCTTACGGCTTGTAGACGCTGGGCCATTTTGAAAGCCCAGCATCTTTTTTTTCTGTGTTGGAGAAGTGGTAAACTACTTTTCTGTACATTCCCAGATGTCGGTTGGCGCTTGCGTACAGTCGCGGTGAAAATCGGGGGTTCTCATAGAGGACCCGCGGCAGTAGTAGAGACCGTATGTCGCCCCAAAGTATGCAGATTTACTGACAGAAATTGTACCACTCTAGTTTTACTGACGCTCCCCGACGCGGGTCTTTGAAGATTGCGTACAGCATGGCTATCAACTACTTGTGTTTCCATATTATTGTGAGACACCTTCCCATCAGCCGTGCTGTTTGAGCTGAGTCGCTAGCCGCTTTCAGGGTGGTAACATGGGCAGTGAATATTAGGAGTCACGTCAGTACCCCACACCCATCAGCAGGTGTATCTTACGCAAGTCCATCCTCTCCTGCTCAGAGCAATTGATATTTTAGCCGGAGGGACGCCCACTGAGTCCTAAGACTCCTGGAAACTGCTCAGTTCGCTTCTGAGAACTCCTTGGTTAGTGATGGGGTTTTGAGCCTCTTAGAGGAGGAGTCCACTATTGTCATTTTTTCCGTGTGCGGCATGCAACTACACGAGAGGTGGTTGGAGGCTCGTATGAAGGAGTCAGCAGACTCACAGAATCACACGGCCAGTTAGCGATAACTTAGTCTTTTTCATTGGATGGATGGTAGTGTTTAAGAGAACATGTGATGGGTGGAACTGCAGGAGGCTGATTAGGGCGTCCTTAGAAGAGCAGCAGCCATCGCGTGATGCGTAGGTCCTGCTTCCTCCCCGCCTGCTTGGCCCTGTGGGAAAGTGCTCTCTGGCGCTCCCACAAGACTGAGTAAATTGGGAGTGTTGGCCCAAATAAAGATGTCTTCTTCTAGATTTATAACTCCCACAACTGTCGGGAACATCGGTGGTGATCACACGGCAGTTGGGGGGGGGAATGCAGTAGGGAGTTGACGTACAGTCAGCTGTGGCATGGGCACTCACGCCGAGCATCACCACAGCGAGTAGGGATTTTACAAAAATTTTGCCGTGCCCAAAGCTGTACCTCATAGCACTGCCTAGGGCTGGGTCGATAAATGCTTTTTATCTTTAGAGACTGGGGACCGATTCCTGATGGAATCGGGAGACTTGATCCCGTAGAAAGTTATAATGATCATGGGTTTGCTTCCTCTGACCCTTATAGATAACCTGTTTGAACTCTTTCGGGCACATGTTTAGTCTTTCTGCTTCCCGAAAACTCAAAAGAGGTCGTAGTTGGTAGACTACGCCTTTGCTGGTATTGAATTTTGGATGGGTTTTGATGGTATCAAATGCTGTTTTTCGGTGATGGGCATGTGGAATAGCAGTCGAGCCTGAGTTATGTCCTTGGTTCGATTAGAACCCCCCTGCCATATTACCGTTTCATGTGGCCTGCCGGATCATTCCAATTTTTATTTCTCCAAATCCGCGCCGCAAAAGGAAAAAGTTGCCACACTCTCCTTATAATACGCCACGTAACCAAGTAGGGTATGGCGATGCGGACAGTGGAGTAGATGTTAGTAGTTTTTCCTCAAAAGTGTCGGGGATGTAGCATCAGGGCCTTCCTCAACATTTACGGAGCGAAAAAATGAGTTCGGCGGCTCTGTAATGTCTCGCTCCAATTTTCCATCTTGTGGCTTCCTCATAAGCAGAGGAAGCATCATCTCATCTGCCGCAGCAAAATTTATGTAGCACCTATTTGATTGTCCAATTGTCATCATAATAAGACGTATGCGGCGAACCACAACACCATAAGCCTTGAAATTAGCATGTAATCTCCTGTATGACAAGGCCTGGGACACGTTTAGACAGAGCGAAGGTGTCCAACGTAGACAGTGCCCGAGGCCAGGCCTCGTCTCTCAATCCTGTCTGCGGTTCCCCTTAATGCGGGACGCCAGCCGGGGAGCTGAGGAGGAGGAAGGGGCGGCTGCCCGCCTTCGTGCCCGTCGGGCCTGGAAAGGCGCCAGAGTGGCAATGTGAGAGGATTCAATGGGAGAAGTCGACGACAAGCGTACGTCCAGGGAGAGAGGCAGGGCCGGGGTAAATCTTTTAGTTGTATACATAAACAAATTACTTCACTTCCCCACGCCGCCCACCCACCACCGAGCCCAACGAGGGGAAGCTGTCCTTTTGGGGAAGGAACTCACCCAACATCTCCAGGGGTAGCGGGGGAAGTATACGCTTCGGTTGCCTATTGTTTGGTGGCAGCCCGCGACCGATGCGGTGCCCACAGTCAACCTCCGCTTGGGCCCTATCCCAACGCATGACCAGCCGCTTGATCCAGCGGGGCCACACTGGGACCTCCCGTCTTACCCCAACCCCCCTACCAAAGGAGCGTGTTGCCCATCGGAGGGAAACTACACCCGCCCCCGCGTGGACTCAACTCCCAGATAGAGGGACGCGCGGGAATATACGGGATTCCACGCACGGCAAACACGTGGGGAGGAGCGTGACGTTTAAAAGGAGAAGCGTGAGACAAGAAAGTATCTCACCGGGACTAGAATCACCTAAAAGGAGAGAAAGGGGAGGAATCATAAAGGCGACATCACCGAAGGCTCCACCATCCGCAGTGGAACGAAGGGGGGGCGCTTGGTCCCCGAGGCCGACGGCCAACCGAACCCAACAATGGCAAGGCAGGCCGCCAGAGTAGGTGGGCGCCGTCGACCACGCTCAAGCCCCGCCACCACGACAAGGTGACTCTCCACAGCGGGAGCATGAGGAGCCGCACGTACGTGCCTCCACCAGCCGTGAAGGGTCAAGGAGGAGACTTCGGGGCGCAGATACACGCGTGAGGTGGACCATCAATTATATAATTTTAGGGGGAGGAAACTTCGAAAAATTAAAATATGATCATTACGCCATCGCAAGCCCTTATTTGGGGCAATGCGGGGATATCTACAGACAGTCGTTTCTGGACCTCCCTCGAGGTGGCGCTTTCTGAAGATGCTCCTCAGGGCCTCCATCACTACCTGCGGGATGGCGAGGCCCGGCCTGGTTCGCAGCAACTTCCCACGGGTCCCTGAAGAGTGCCCGGAAAGCCACCAGGTGCGCCTTTACCCGGGCCGAGGAGAAGCCATCCTGGATTTCATCACCCGACACGTTTAGCCACGGGAGGGTCCGCGGCAATGTAATGGAGAGGCAGGAGATGTCTGCCAGGTGTGAATATTACATTACCACACCTGGCAGTGCTGAGGGAACACTGTCATAAGAAGATCTGCCACGTATAAGGAATTCGGCCTAGGGAGGAGGAGGTCCTTGCTCTCATCCGGGCACTGCAAGTCTCCTCTGCAATACAAGACTCCTCCCCAAGGCTCCTGGCAGCACTAAGCCCTCCAGATACCCAGCGTTCATGCCATTCCTAACCCAAGTCCCGCCTTACCCCGCTAGCCGAGTCTCTCCAGTGCTCTGTCATCTTGCACTGGTGCTGGCCATATCCCCGTTTGAGCTGTGCAACACTTCATGATTCCTCCGGCATGGCTGCCGGCAATCCTTCTATGCTAAAGGCATTCCGAGGTCCTCTGCTTCCTCCTGCAATCCTCTGCTAGCTGTCCTCCACTCCTGGTTGCCTCAGAACCCTTTGCTTCAGACTGCTGTCCTCCCTGCTTATAGCTCTACTCTCCTCTCCCCGACTGTCCACCAAGCTCATGAACACGTATAGTGCCCTCCAGCCGGCCCCCCCTCATCACCCAGTGGTGTGTGAGTCCTGCCTACACCCTGCTACTCAGACTGTGTCCCACTCCTGCCAGTGTGTAGTGATCCTGCCCACACCCTGCCTCTACAGCTGTGTCCCACCCTGTCAGTGGTGTAGTGAGTCCTGCCACACCCTGCTACTAAGACTGTGTCCCACCCTGTCAAGTGATAGTGAGTCCTGCCCCACCTCCTACAGCTGGTGTCCCACCCTGCCAGTGATGTAGTGAGTCCTGCCACACCCTGCCACTACAGACTGTGTCCCACCCTGTCAGTGGTGTAGTGAGTCCTGCCACACCCTGCCACTACAGACTGTGTCCACCCTGCCAGTGGTGTAGTGAGTCCTGCCACACCCTGCCACTACAGACTGTCTCTCACCTGACAGTGGTGTAGTGAGTCCTGCCACACCCTGCCACTACAGATTTTGTCCCTGCCATGTTTGGGTTGAAGTGAAGTCACGCAGGGGTACGCCGTATAACAAAAAAATTTTTTCTCAACTTTGGCATGCCAATTTCCTATGTAAAATGGAATTCTAAGACGATTTTTCTTCCATTTTTGCATTTGAGTAATTCTTACTATGCAAAATCGCACTTTTATATTGCACCCTTATCGAATAATGCTTAAATGAGTACGCAGTGTCCGTTTGGTCCTTGTATTGCATCATGCACCAATATGAGTTCCAAATGACTAGCGTGGTAAGCTCTTTCTGATCAGTTTGGTTCATCAGGCACTACATCACAGTGTCACAGCCTCTACGTTGGCCTAGAACGTGTCCATCATGTCCTTCTTAGACCTGAAGCAGGGCATGGTCTCCCGGTGGTGGGCCCGAGCCCGGATGAACCCGTCTCTGGCCTGCTGCCCCCCACTGCTGCCGCAGCCTCTGTCACCTGCTTCACGACTCCTTCGGTGCTCTGAGTGTGGATAGAGAACTCCGGAACCTCGTACGGCTTGACCAGGATCTCCTGGATCTGATCCCCGGACAGTGAACAGGTGAATGCCGGCTCGTGCACCTGGACCAGGCTGCCAGCTGATCAGTGTCTGCAAGCTGGTGTCTGACAAGTTCAGCTTGGGTGTGATGCGAGGTCTTACACTGGTGTCCCCATACTCCTCGCCAGCCCTCAGCTTTCAAAATCTGGGTCACGGCGAACCTGCGGTCGTCCTCACCTGCCCTAGGAG
>JACEEZ010013827.1:0-17500 GCA_016584305.1 Chionoecetes opilio
ATTATCCCGTTCCACAGTTAGTAGCCCATCTCAGCACCCCACAATCCCACACAGTCCCATCATACATCCCATCACTACAGACCCCTTTTCTAGTGTCTTTTACCCTATATCCCTTCATCTCAGCCTTCATATTATCCACAGCCCATCCACATAGGTCCCATCACCAGTCCCCCATCACCACACAGTCCCATCACTACAGACCCCATCACTACACCCCTTTTTGAATGTCTAATACCCTCTATCCCTTCACCTCAGCCTCCATATTATCCACAGCCCATCCACAGTAGTCCCATCATCAGCCCCCCATCACCACACAGTCCCATCACTACAGACCCCATCACTACAGACTCCTTTTATAGTGTCTTTTCCCCTCTATCCCTTCAATTCAGTCTTTATATTATCTACAACCCATCCACAGTAGTCCCATCATCATCACCCCATCACCACACAATCCCATCACACATACCCCATCACAACAGACCTCTATTTAAATGTCTAATATCCACTTTCCCTTCATTTCAGCCTCCATTTAATACTATGTAACATATAAATCCATCTTTCCAGCCTTCCCTGTACCTCTAACGTTGTCCTGTCAATCTGTGTCTGTGATTTCTTCCTGTTTCCCATGTTTTCCATTCCCTTGATTCACCCTATGACTAATTCAATCCACTCACACCTCGCCCTCCCTGGGATACAACACGTTAGCAATGTTTCACGAGTAAATATAGAATAAAATTAATCAAATGCCAATCCAGAAACACTAGTAACGCATTTTTTCTATTTATATCATGGTTTATTTACTTTTTTCTCCAGTTTTTTTTTTTTTCTCTTTTTGGTTAGTGTCCTTTTACTCTTTTTTTTTTTCTTTTTTCCTTTTTTTTTTTCTTTTTTCACTTTTCTTTTTTTTTACCTTTTTTCATTCAATTTTTATTTTTTTTTTATTTTTATTTCTTTTTTGATTAATATTTTCCTTTTTTCTCTTCTTTTCTTCTTTTTTCTCTTCTCTCTCTCTCTCCTCCCCCTCTCTCTCTCTCCTCTCTCTCTCCTCCCTCTCTCTCCTCTCCCTTCTTCCCCTTCCCCTCCCACCCTTCAATTTCTTTTCCCCGGGGGCCCCAAGGGGGTTTTTTAAAAAAGTTTCCCGGCCAGAAAAAGGAATTGGGAAAAAAAGAAAAAAGGGGGAGAAGGGGGCCCCCGGGGGTTTTTGGGGGGGGGTTTAAAGGGGAAGGTTTTTTTTGGTGGGGTGGGGGGTTTTTTTGGTAGGGGGTTTTTTTTTCTGTTTCCCTTCATTTTTTTCCCTTTTTCCTCTTTTTAAATTAATTGGGGGTGGGGAAATTTTTTTTTTGGTTGGTGGGGGTTGTTGTTTTTGAAAAGGGGGGAAATTTTTTTTTTGTTTTTGTTTTTTGTGGTTTTTTTGGGGGGATTTTTTTGGGGGGTTGTGGTTTAATTGGGGGGGGTGGGGTATTATGACTTTAAAAATGGGTTTGGGTAAAATGGGGTTTTTTTTAAAAAAAACTTTAATTTTTTTTTTTGGGGTTTTTTTTTTTTTTTACTTTTTCCCCCCCCCTTTCCTTTTTTTTCCCTCTTTTAAATTTTTTTTAAGGGGGGGGAAAATTTTACCCCCCCGTTTTTTTCCCCAAACCCCTTTCCTCTTTTTAGTTTTCCCCCCTTTTTTTTTGAAAAAAAAGGGGGGGGGAGGGTTTTGGGGGGGGCCCCCGGCCCCCTTTTTCCTTTTTTTTTCCCCCTTTTTTTTTCCCATTTTTTTTCCCCCCCCTTTTTCCCCCTTTTTTTCCCTTTTTCCCCGAAACTTTTGGGCGGCGCGGCTCCCGGGTTCTGGGGGGGGGGGGTGCAATAAAAAGGGAAGGAAAAAGGGAAAAGGGGGAAAGGAGGAAAAGGAGAGAGGGGGAAAAAAGGGGGAGAAAAAGGGGGGGGAGGGGGGGGGGAAAGGAAAAAAAAAAGGAGAGGGAGGGGGGGAAAAGAGGGGGGGGGGGGGGAAAAGGGGGGGGAATGGGAAAAGGAAAAAAGGAAAAATAAAAAAAGACCAAAAAATTTTAAAAAAAAAAAAAAAAAAAAGGAAAACAAAACCTTTCCTTTTTTCCCACCAAACAATGTATTGGGTTGTTTCGACCTTTTTTTCCCATTTTTTAAAAAAAAGGTTTTGGGGGTTTTGGTTTTTTTGGGGGGCCCCCCTTTTTCCCCCGTTATTTAGCCTTTTTCTCTTTTTTTTTTTTTTTTTTTTTTTTTTATTTTTTTCGGCTTTTATATTTGGGGTTTTTAATTTGGGCTGCTTTTATTTTGGGCTATTTATATTTGGGGCTATTTATATTGGGTTTTTTAAAATTATTTAGGGCTATTTTTATTTTGGGGCTATTATTTTGGGTTTTCTATTTTTGAGCTTTTCTATTTGGGCTATTTATATTTAGGGCTATTTATATTTTGGGCTATTTTATTTATATTTTAGTTTATTATTTATTTTTGTCAGTATTTTTTTAGGGATTTTAAATTTGGCTTTTTTTTTTTATTTTTTTTCGTTTTTCTTTTTCAAGCTTCTCTTCTTTCTTCTCTTTTTCTCTTCTTCTCTTCTTCTTCAAGCTGTCTCTTCTTCGTCAAGCTTTCTCTTTCTCTTCTTCTTCTATTTTACCTGGAGTGTCAGTTCCCATAGAGTCACATTCCCTATCAGGAATTTCTCGACTTGAGCCTCGCACTCTTGCCCTCTTTGTAAATACGTGAACAGTGTATACAGTGAACAGTTTATTTAAGAATCGAAGAAACAAGGCGCAACCCCTTTCTCGGGAAAACCTCTAATTTTTTTTTTTTTCTTTTTTTTTCTTCTCTCTCTCCTCTCTTCCGCCTCTCTCTTCTCTCCTCCTCTTTTCTCCTCTTCCTCTCTCTCTCCTCTCTTCTCTTTCTCTTTTTCCTCTTTCTCTCTTCTCTCTTCTCTTCTTTCCCTTTTTTCCCTTTTTTTCTTCTTTTACTTTGTTTTCCCTTTGGGTTTTTTTTTTTCCCCCCCCCCCCCCAACCCCCCCCCCCCCCCCCCCCCCCCCCCCCCCCCCCCGCCCCCCACCCCCCCCCCCCCCACCCCCCCCCCCCCCCCCCCCCCCCCCCCCCCCCCCCCCCCCCCCCCCCTTCCTTTTCCCTTTTTCCCCTTCTTTTCCCCTTTTCCTTCCACCCCTCCCCTTTTTTCCCCCCCCCAAAAAACCCCTTTCCCCCCTTCCCCCGCCCTTCCTTTTTCCTTTTTTTAAAATTTTCCCCCCCCTCCAAACCCCCCCCCTTCCTTTCTCCCCCCCCAAATTTTCCCCTTCCCCTCTCTCCTTTTTTTTTTCCCTTTTTTTTTTTAAATTTTTTCCAAAAAAATTTTTCCTTCTTAAATTTTTCCCAAAATTTAAAAAATTTTTTTTCAAGACCAATTTCTTTTCAAAATCTTCTAAAAATCAGCCCTTTTTTTCCATTACCTGTCTTCATACAAGTTTTAGTGTAATTCCTATGAAATTTTAATTGAGCCTTTTGTTTTTCTTTTTTTTCCTTTTATTGTAAAGCAAAATTGTGCATCTATTAAGTCCCCACAACTAACTTCCGATATGTAATATATATTCCTTTTTTCCCCTCCTGTCTCTTCTCCTGGGTCACATCCACATTTTTGGGTTCCCAAATTTATCAGAGCTCCTCTTTTTGGTAAATTTTTCTCCCCTTATTCTCAGAAATTTAAATTCTTCACTACTCTTTTTTTTCTTTTAAAAATTGTTTCAACCCGTCCCAAACTGTTTTATGAATGTCTTCTCCGAGGGTCTAAATTCTGGATCCCCTTTTCACACCCCCTCTCCCCATTTTTTTGACCCTCCTTATCCCTCCTACGTTTTCCCTTTTTCCCCTTTTCTTGCCTGAGTTTTTGTTCTTCGTCATTTCCCGACCACGGTAATTTTCATATCCCAATCTTATTTCTTGCCCTTTGTCGTCTCTCTTCCGATTGGTCTTTTTCTTTATTTATTTCTATTTAAGTTGATTTTTTCCTCTTCTTTTCTGAAATAATTTTCCTCGGTCTCCAAATTTGTTTAAATTCCTCTTCAAATCCCTTCTCGCCAACCTGCCAATAGACAGTTTAATTTGGGTATTAAATTTTAAAATTAAATTTTTTAATAAATACTTAGAATTAATAAACCCCCAACAAAAAAAAACACAACACACACACACACACACACACACAAAACACACACACAACACACCAAACACACACACACAACACACACACCAACACACAAACACACACACACACACACCCAACACAACAAACCCCAAAAACATATTCTACAATAGCAAATAGCATCATTTTTTTTTTGAGAATTATGAGGGACGGGTTTCTGTGTTTTAACGTTGAAATTTTTGGGGTGTGTGTGTGTTTTGTGTGTTGTGGTGGTGTGTGTGTGGTGTGGTGTGGGTGTGTGGTTGTGTGGTGTGTTTTTTTTATTCAAAAGCCAATATTCCTTTGCATTTCCACGTACATTTTCTTTCCTATATTTATTTTCACCTGTGCCTTCACCATCCCATTTTTTCCTTGTTATATCTTTTCATTATTCTGTATTATCTTTTATTATTACTTTATTCTTTATTATCATTATTCTTTAATTCCACCATCCTGTATTTTCAATTGACATACTCCACCTACGTCTTTTCACTTTCCTTACACATTCCTTTCATCCTCCTTTACTCCACTTCATTCCACTCGCATTCCTTACCTTGATTACTCTTTTCTTCTTACCTGCCTACTTCATTCTTCACGCATTCTTCACTTCTTTCCTCATTCCTCCTTCCCTTCCTTCCTTCCTGCTTTCCTCCTTCTTCATTCCTGCTTTCCTTCCTACCTTCCCCTTGGCTATATACCATGCAGAAACAACAAACACAACACAGGCAGCACAAACACAGCTGTAGCACCGGTTATAACACTAAAAGTAACAACAATAGCATCATTTATATCAACATTTAAGCTAACTGTTGTCATATCACTAGTAACAACAACAGTGATAGCAATAACAAACCTGGGAACATCTGTAACACTGGTAGTAGTAGTAACAGTGACAGTATAAACTCAATGGGATTTATAACGCTACCAACAGCAGTAACAGTAGTAACAGTAGTAACAGTAACAGTGAAGTAATAACAGATGTAGTAACAGGCGCAAAGAATAAGATACTGCAACAATAGCAAATAAAATAAAACTACTTCTACTAATTACTGCTTCTACTACTACTACTACTACTACTACTTACTACTACTACTACTACTACTATACTAGCTGCTACTACGCGTTAGGAATGACCCGGGCAACAAAACAAAGCGAAATACAATAGAGCATCGCCAAACAATAACAGTCTTGCAAAGAAAACAAATACATGTTCTCTTTCTTTACTGCAACCCCCCCCCCCCCTCTCTCTCTCTCTCTCTCTCTCTCTCTCTCTCTCTCTCTCTCTCTCTCTCTCTCTCTCTCTCTCTCTCTCTCTCTCTCTCTCTCTCTCTCTCTCTCTCTCTCTTCTCTCTCTCTCTCTCTCTCTCTCTCTCTCTCTCTCTCTTCTCTCTCTCTCTCTCTCCCTCTCTCTCTCTCTCTCTCTCTCTCTCTCTCTCTCTCTCTCTCCTCTCTCTCATCTCTCTCTCTCTCTCTCTTTCTCGAATAGTGAATGCTGCAGTTTCGAAATTTTTGTTTGAAATTGGTTGAAAATGACACTAAAGAGAACGATAAATGACCAAAAAGTCAGGATTGCTTAAAAAATAGACGTATAATCAACGTCATGTAAATAAAGGAAGAGGTAGTTTAGCGGTAAAGGTGTTGGTAGTAGAGTAGTAAAGTAGTAATAGTATTAGTAGTAGTAGTAGTAGTAGTAGTAAGGTAGAGTAGTAGTAGAGTAGTTTATTATTTAGTAGTTCAGTGTTTAGTATCTTGGTACGTCATACGACCTGCATATTATTAACACACGAGGTCATAAAAATACTAACTGCAGTAATTGATATGCCAGGACTCTGCGTCAAGAATAAGGGTACAGGGGAGGGAGGTGAGGGGAGGCAAACGATGGATGGAGACAGATAGGGAGGGAAGAGGGAGGGAGAGAAGGAAGGAGGGAAGGAGGGAAGGAGGGAAGGAGGGAGGGAAGTAAGGGAAAGAGAGGTAAAACGATGGATGGAGATGGATTGGCCAGAAGGAGCTGACCGCTGCGAAGGAAGGAAGGAAAGAAAGGAGGAAGGAAAGAAGGAAAGTGAGTGTGCAAAATATAAGGAAAATGTAGAGTATTGAAAGTGAGAGAGAGAGAGAGAGAGAGAGAGAGAGAGAGAGAGAGAGAGAGAGAGAGAGAGAGAGAGAGAGAGAGAGAGAGAGAGAGAGAGAGACGAACACACACACATTCAAATTTCTCCCCTCTTTCCTACACACACCACACACACAAACACACATACAATCCCATACTAGGAAAGTGTACGTAAAAACAGGTGTACGTACGTTTGTCAAGTGCCAGGAATACCAGGGAAACGAATACTAGGGAATACCGGGTCACGAAAGAATAGGTGTGTGGAGGGTCAGGTGAACAGGGAACAGGTGCCAGGTGAGGGGAGGGTTAAAAATAGGTCAGTGTTTAAGGTCACAGCATAGTACAGGATGGTTTAGGTCAGGGCGATGGATAGTTCTTTAATAAATGTCTTCTTTTAAGGTTTAGATTAGATTAGATTATGCATTATATTTAGCTAATCAGTTAATAAGGTGTTGGAAAAAGAGAGGAGGAGGTTGAGGAAGAAGAGAATAAGAAGCACGTAGACGAAATGTAAAGGGTTAAAGGTAGATTCTTAAAGTGTATAGATCAGTATGTATGTATAGGAGTAGAAGGAGGTGGATAAAGAGAATAATGAGAAGGAAGACGAAATGTCAAATGCAAAAGGAAGATTCTTAAAGTATAGAGGTGATTGCTATATCTATCAAGGTAGGATATTGATTCTTGTTAGACTAAAAGAACAACGTAAAAGGAAGATTTTTAAAGCGTAGAGGAGATTGCTATATCTATCAAGCTGTAATATTGGTTCTCGTGGGCTTATGAGTTTCCATGCAGTGTAATTTCCATCCATGACCTTGAAACAGGAGAGCTATACAAGGCAGCAATCCAGAAAGACAATATTTCCCCTCCTTACTTAACGAAAGAAAAGAGATTGCAAACGTAATCGTCCCAGAGAAACACTGCAAACAGGGAAGCAAAGAAACAAGCAGGCAAGAAGGAAGCAAACATGCAAGCAAAATGAGAGGAAGCAACTTGCAGGAAGCACAATTTTAAAGGGGAGGAGGGGGAAATATAAACATTCTTAACGGGGAAAAATGTAAATAGAATGGGCCGCAGTTTTCACCTTGGGTCACCTCGGCATAAGACCTGAATTTCCTCACAGACTTTGGCCACAGACTCGGTCAACACAGACGTCGTGCCCCGCATACTGATTTTCTGTGAGTCTTGGATATTTTGTGGGCTGTGGGTTGTATGGGGGACTGTGGAGGACTGTGACGGGACTGACTGGGGCTTCAGGCTGTGACTGGGGCTGTGTGTGGGCTGTGACTGGGGCTGTGTTTGGGCTGTGACTGGGGCTGTGTTTGGGCTGTGACTGGCACTGTGTTTGGGCTGTGGATAGGGTGTGTGTTTGAGCTGTGACTAGCACTGTGTTTGGGCTGTGGATAGGGTGTGTGTTTGGGCGGTGACTGGGGCTGTGTTTGGGCAGTGACTGGGGCTGTGTTTGGGCTCTGACTGGGGCTGTGTTTGGGCTGTGACTGGGGCTGTGTTTGGGCTCTGACTTGGGCTGTGTTTGGGCTGTGACTGGGACTGTGTTTGGGCTGTGACTGGGGCTGTGTTTGGGCTGTAACTGGGGCTGTGTTTGGGCTGTGACTGGGGCTGTGTTTGGGCTGTGACTGGGGCTGTGTGTGAGCTGTGACTGGGGCTGTGTTTGGGCTGTGACTGGCGCTGTGTTTGGGCAGTGAGTGGGGCTGTGTTTGGGCTGTGACTGGCACTGTGTTTGGGCTGTGGATAGGGTGTGTGTTTGGGCTGTGACTGGCACTGTGTTTGGGCTGTGGATAGGGTGTGTGTTTGGGCTGTGACTGGCACTGTGTTTGGGCTGTGGATAGGGTGTGTGTTTGGGCTGTGACTGGCACTGTGTTTGGGCTGTGGATAGGGTGTGTGTTTGGGCTGTGACTGGCACTGTGTTTGGGCTGTGGATAGGGTGTGTGTTTGGGCTGTGATGGGACTGTGTTTGGGGACTGTGGACTGGGGCTGTGTTTGGGCTGTAACTGGGACTGTGTTTGGGCTGTGAGTGGGGCTGTGTTTGGGCTGGGACTAAGACTGTGTTTGGGCTGTGACTGGGGCTGTGACTGGGGCTACAAATGGGGGCTGAAGCGAGGGCAGTGCAAGGTGTAGGTAGTGGTTGTAGCGGCTGATTCTACGCCTCCAGTTGCCATAAAGTTGATGTATTGCTGTAGCCACATCGGGGAGAGCTTTAATCATGTCGGGTCATGTCAAGGATGTGTTGTGGCGACGCGAATATGTTACTAATTGGAAGGTGATGAAGAGTTGATACTAGAATTGTTCCGATGGTAATGAAGGAAACCTCTTCGAGCTTTTACTCTTCATAACGATATTATTCCATTTTTTTCAATGTTTTTATTATTATTTCACTCTGTTTTTGGGGCATTAAACCTGATGTTCATTATTTGTTTTAATCAAATGGATGCAGAGTGTATTGAAAAGTAATTATTATATTCAGTGCTAAAGTGAGTGTTTGTGTATAACTGTGTATAATCCTGCTGTGGTAGTCGTACATCATGCATTATGTATAACCCCTTGGCCAGTCCTTTGTGATGTAAAATAAATAAATAAATAAACTATGCAAAATATACTTTCAAATCAGTTACATTTTTTTATTTATTTTTTATTTTTTAGTTTCATGCTTGTTTTGACGAGTGTAATTGTTTGTGTTCGTTTTAGATCACTCCATTTTACGCAGCGCTGATGATGATTGTGATTGAGGTTGATGTTGTAGTTGTTATTGTTGTTGTTGGTAATGTTCCTTTTCCTGTTATTACCGTTGTCGTTGTTGTTATTGTTGTTTCTGTGTCGATTGGTGTCATTAGCATTGTCGTTTTTGTTATTTTAGCTGTCACCTTTCGTTGTTATCGTTGTTTTATGTTAATGTTGTTAGTATACTATTATCATCATTGCTGTTTTGTTGTTGATATTTCCATTGTTATTTGTACTATTATCAATATTTTTATTTCTATAGATACTAGTATTTTTTTCATTTAGGTGTGCGGGGCTGGACAGGTGGTGGTGGTGGTGGTGGTGGTGATGGTGGTGGTGGTGGTGGTAGTGGTAGTGGTGGTGGTGGTGGTGGTGGTGGTGGTGGTAGTGGTGGTGGTGGTGGTGCCGGTGGTGGTAGTGGTAGTGGTAGGTGGTGGTGGTGGTGGTGGTGCCGGTGGTGGTTGTGGTGGTGGTGGATGTGGTGGTGGTGGTGGTGATGGTGGTGGTGGTGGTGTAGGCTTCTGTGCACCTTTAACAACACCAGGAGTCTCGCGTCGCCCAGTCATCGGCAGCGAAAAATTTCCATCCTGCGACAAATCCGAGGCAGGCAGGCTTGGCGAGGGGAAACGAGGGTTATTTTTGTATATTTTTTGTCCTCATTAAATTTTTGCAGGATATTATATGAGGACAAGCAACATGGAGATAAGAAGTAAAAATATCACTTAGAAAATATTGCTACAGTTCCAGGTATAAATAATTCATTCTTGAAACCTAAATAGATGCATGTTTTTTGTTCCTGTTATATTTTACAGGGTATTATTTGAGGACAAGCAGCATAGAGACATAGAGATAAGAAGTAAAATTATCTATTAAAATATATTGCAACAGTTTCAGTATCATAATTCATTCTCGAAACCTAGATACATAATTTCTTTGTATTATTTTGTATATATTTTTCATGGTTTAATGACTGTCCAGGTAAAAGAGAAAGGCTCAAATATTTTTTGGGACGTACAGATAAATTCTTATTAGACGTGAGATTTATGTGCGTTGGCAAGCCGAAAAAAATGATGCATGAAAATAATGTAAAAGAAAAATTTGGTCGCTCGTAAAAATGACAAACACCAAAAAAATATCCTGTCCTACTAAACACTGAAAAATTACTAAAGATAAATTGTTACTTTACACTAAAAAAACTACATATTGACCTTGTTGGAGTAGGTCAGTGTCAATAGTACGTAGGCAATAGTTGTTGTCGTAGGTAGTTTAGTAGTAGTAGTAGTAGTAGTAGTATAGTTGTTGTAGTAGTAGTAATTGCTGTAGTAGGTTAGTTTAGGTACGTGGGTTCCCTTGCGTCTGTGTCTTTAAACGTTATATGTTATGGGGGAGAACGTAGAAAAGGGTTGTGAGGTATAGATCCTTTGAGCCAATAAACTTGCCGTACAAAAATCGCTCTCCCATATCTATTTCTCTGGCAACATGCGATCTGGTCTTTGAGAAGGGATGGGAAGGGGTGTTTTAACCGTGAAGGAAGTTATAGAAGCACATAGAATAGAAGGGGGATGATAAATGCGTGAAGGAAGACTGTAAGAGCTGTAGAAACGTATAGGAAGGAAGGAAAGGTGTTAGAAATGATTGAGTGATGATATGATGAAAATGTGAAAAATAAGAAAGTGATGAGAATGAGGGAATTCGAACTAGAGGAGAACTGATGAAGTGTAATAGGAGAGAGAGATGATAGAGAAGAAGGAGTGACGAGAAGGGATAATGAGAGTAAGATAAGAAGGGATGGTGATGTGTAGAAGGAAAGAAGACGCGACGGAATTCAGGGGTTTGGGAAGTGAAGAGACGAGGAGATGTGATGGAAAAGAGAGAGAGAGAGAGAGAGAGAGAGAGAGAGAGAGAGAGAGAGAGAGAGAGAGAGAGAGAGAGAGAGAGAGAGAGAGAGAGAGAGAGAGAGAGAGAGAGAGAGAGAGAGAGAGAGAGAGAGAGAGAGAGAGAGAGAGAGAGAGAGAAATGCTGGAAGGACGATAGGGGGAAGGAGATATCTTGGAATTTAAGAGTACTTATATGAACCCTGACAGTCCACATAGAAGGAAGAGAAGGAGAAAGAGAACATACTTAGGAAGAGGAGAACACACTTAGGGAGAGGAGAACATACTTAGGAAGAGGAGAACACACTTAGGAAGAGGAGAACATACTTAGGAAGAGGAGAACACACTTAGGAAGAGGAGAACATACTTAGGAAGAGGAGAACACACTTAGGAAGAGGAGAACATACTTAGGAAGAGAACATAATATCTTTTTTTTCACTCTATGCCTTCGGGTGAAACTTAAATTATTATTATTATTTTTAAAGGAGGAAGAAAAGGAGTGGTAGATTTTGGGAAAGTTTTGGTGTTAGAAGTAGTGGTAGTGGTGGTGGTGGTGGTAGTAGTAGAAAAGGGAAAGATATGGTGCAATTAGAAAAAGTTAATCGAAAAATGTACTTATGAAAAGATACAAAGTAATACAAAAGTAAAATTGTAACGACTCCGAAATAGAATACAAAAATAGAAAAAATTCATTGTGGATTTGTGAATGTAATTTTGGGTGAATATTAAGTGAACGTATCATGACTTTTTTAAATAAATGCATTAGGAATTGAGAGAAAAGAAAGAGAAAGAGAGAGAGATAGAGACAGAGAGCCAGAAAGAGAGAGTTAGACAGACAGAGAGAAACAGAGAGAGAGGACTGACTGACTAATCGGAGTGACGAGGAAAAAAAAATAAGGCGCTTAACATTCAGTGCGTCGATAAGCCGTAAGTGGGAATGGAGAAAGTTTTATGTTGGAAGTGAGGACCCTGAACGGTAATGAGTCTTTCATGTAAACGTCCCGACACGATGACCGGCATTACAATTACTGTTAACAAGACTCTTATTGCTTTTACTCTGCTGCCGGTCCTACTTCCACCACTACTACCATTACCACTACTACAACTACTACTGCTATTACTACTACTACTATCAATACTACTACTACTACCACGGCCAACTCATTCTCTCTAACCCATGAGAGAGAGAGAGAGAGAGAGAGAGAGAGAGAGAGAGAGAGAGAGAGAGAGAGAGAGAGAGAGAGAGAGAGAGAGAGAGAGAGAGAGAGAGAGAGAGAGAGAGAGAGAGAGAGAGAGAAATTGAGATTGGTCAGCAGTAACACTAGAAAAAGTTTTAATCTATATAGTTTCTTGCCTATGTCAATTTCACACACCCTTATCACCTCTAAATATATATACAACACGTCTTTCTTTCCTCTCCAACTTTATATCAACACCCAAGCATTGTTTAAGGTTCCTGTTCATCGTCTTAATTCTCAGTGTGTGTATCTTGCAACAGACAAAGCACAAGAAGTATCAGGTAAAAATACTCTCTACCTTTCCCCTTTTCATTCCCTGCCATTAGTGTAATTCAGTTGTAAGAGCGGATAGACAGTTGAAAGAAGACGTTGAAGATGATATAGACAGTTGTATTAAGACATAGACAGTTGGATAAGAAGATGTACAGAGTGATAGACAGAAGATAAAGGGACAGACAGTTGGATAGAGAGATAGAGGAAAGACAGTTGATATAGACAGTATATAAGAGGGATAGACAGTTGGAAAATTAGAGGGATAAGTTGGAGAAATGACGCTAAGCTGTATAGCGCTGTGATTAGCGGTGTCAGTTGTAGAAATAGCCTAGAAGCCTGATTGGTTGTATAGAGGCATGACATGGAAGAGTGACCGTTACAGACCTTCCTAGGTAGACAGTTAAAGAAAACACAACTTGAAAGGACAGTAGTATAAAGGGTAGACAGTTCCAGATAGACAGACAGTTGATATAGACAGTAGTATTAGAGGGGATAGACAGTTGGAAAGATAAGTAAGGTAAAGTTGGGAGCATACGCTAAGCTGCGCGCGGCATGCGGTGCTCATCTCCGTGGCATTAGCCCTTAGAGCCTGTGGTGGGTGAGAACCCGTTACCCCGGGACACAGGGCTAGTGTGACTCTCGGGTTACCACAGTTACCTTCCCCAGGTTACCCCAGGTACCCATTTATCAACCCCGAAAGGAAGGAAGAACAGCTGGGTAGGCTGGTCACCGACTTGTCCTGGCCCGGGATCGAACCAGGGCCCGCAGATTCGTAGCCAGGCACGCTAGCCACTGCACCACGGAGGCGAGTTGGAAAGATAGACAGACATATAATAGACAGTTTTATTAGAGGAGATAGACAGTTGGAAAGATAGACAAACAGTTGATATAGACAATTGTATTAGAGAGGATAGACAGTTGGATAAAAAGAAGAACTAAGAAAAAGTTATAAGGAAAGGAAAAGATGAAAATAAGTGCCCCGCCTCGCCCACACTTGTAGCAGTAATATTTTAGCGTAGTATCTCCTGGGATGAAACGTATTTATGTTTTCTGGAGCGCTACTGTTGTCCGATACTCCGATAATGAGGTTGTGTGGTGGTGTTCGTAGTGGTGTGTGGGGAACTAAGTGGCTGGGTTCACGGAGAATGGGGGAGAAGATGAGGTGGTGATGAGGTGATGATGGTGAACAAAAAGTAGAAATGGAAAAGATACAAAATACGGGAAGATAAAAAGTAGATAGTTGCTGTGTTACTGAAAAGATTAATGTGAGAAATAGATTTTGTTTATGTTAAAGAGGAGAGATTTTTGTTATGGGGGAGAGGAGGATGAGGTGAGGAGGGTGAAAAAAATAGAAATGGAGGAAAACTAATAAATACAGGAAGATAAAAGAAAGAGTTGCTGTATTTAAAGGATAAAATAAATATTAAATTGAAAAATATATATATATATAAATTGAAAAATAGGAATGGAGAAAAACTAATAAATACAGGAATATAAAAGAAAGAAAGTTGTTGTATTTAAAGCATAAGATAAAAATTGAAATATAATGAAATAGAAAAATAGAAACTGAAAAGAAAATAAGATATACAGGAAGGTAAAATAAATAGTTAGTTCCTGTATTAAAAGTAAATTGAATGTAGGAAATATGTTTTGTTTGTATTAAAGTTTGAATATGTTCTGGTTTAATGGATACTTTTGTGTTATCATAAATAAGTGTTGATGCAAAAGCCACTGTTGATATTGCTACTTTTGTGTTGCAAGAGATTAATGTGTTGAAAGAATGCTACAAAAAATTAACTAACTTTCTCACAATGGTCTTTCACATATATATCTTCTTCTTTTTTAGGCGTATGTGTAATTTTCGAGTTTTCCTTCCAGTTTTTTTCCTCTCTGCTGCGGAAACACTTTTATTTATTCCGCGTCTGGCAGTGAATCATTATTTCCCCAGACTCACTCACAGCGGCTGGAAAAGTGTTGCTGGTGAACTGTAGTTTTTGTTGTGTGTGTACAGCTGCCATAGACTGTTTGCCTGTTTGTCTCTTTAATGTTTGTTCTCCTGTCTGTCTGTCTGTCTGTCCGTCTGTTTGTCTGTCTGTCTATATCTTTCTCTTCTAGCTAATGTAGTGTTGCCCTGTCTGTCTGTCTGTCTGTCCGTCTGTCTGTCTGTCTATATCTTTCTCTTTTAGCTAATGTAGTGTTGCCCTGTCTGCCTGTCCGTCTGTCTGTCTGTATGTCTATATCTTTCTCTTCTAGCTAATGTAGTGTTGCCCTGTCTGCCTGTCCGTCTGTCTGTCTGTATGTCTATATCTTTCTCTTCTAGCTAATGTAGTGTTGCCCTGTCTGCCTGTCCGTCCTGTCCGTCTGTCTGTCTGTCTGTCCTTATATCTTTCTCTTCTAGCTAATGTAGTGTTGCCCGTTGCCCGTCCGTCTGTCTGTCTGTCTGGGCCCATATCTTTCTCTTCTAGCTAATGTAGTGTTTGCCCTGTCTGTCTGTCTGTCTGTCTTCGTCTGTCCTGTCTGTCTGTTGTCTATATCTTTCTCTTCTAGCTAATGTAGTGTTGCCCTGTCTGTCTGCTGTCTGTCTCTGTCTGTCTGTCTGTTCTATATCTTTCTCCCTTTTAGCTAAAGTAGTGTTTGCCCTGTCTGTCTGCCTGTCTGTTCGTCTGTCTGTCTGTCTGTGTCCCATATCTTTCTCTTCTAGCTAATGTAGTGTTTGCCCTGTCCTGTCTGCCTGTCTGTTCGTCTGTCTGTCTGTCTGTGTCTTATCTTCTCTTTTTTAGCTAATGTAGTGTTGCCCTGTCTGTCTGTCTGTCCTGTTCGTCTGTCTGTCTGTCTGTGTCCTATATCTTTCTCTTCTAGCTAATGTAGTGTTGCCCTGTCTGTCTGCCTGTCTGTTCGTCTGTCTGTCTGTCTGTGTCTATATCTTTCTCTTCTAGCTAATGTAGTGTTGCCCTGTCTGTCTGTCTGTCTGTCTTCTGTCTGTCTGCTATTCTTTCTTTCTAGCTAATGTAGTGTTGCCCTGTCGTTGCCTGTCTGTTCTCTGTCGCTTTCTCGGGTACAATGTAGTGTTGCCCTGTCTGTCTGCTGTCTGTTCATCTTGTCTCTTTCTCGCTAGCTAAAGTAGTGTTGCCCGTCTGTCTCCTGTCTGTTCTCTGTCTCTTTCCGGGTAGCTAATGTAGTTTGCCCTGTCTTCGCTTCTCTATCTGTCTCTTTCTCGCTAGCTAATGTAGTGTTGCCCTGTCTGTCTGCCTGTCTGTTCGTCTGTCGCTTTCCTCGGCTAGCTAATGTAGTGTTGCCCTGTCTGTCTGCCTGTCTGTTCATCTGTCTCTTTCTCGCTAGCTAATGTAGTGTTGCCCTGTCTGTCTGCCTGTCTGTTCATCTGTCTCTTTCTCGCTAGCTAATGTAGTGTTGCCCTGTCTGTCTGCCTGTCTGTTCATCTGTCTCTTTCTCGGCTAGCTAATGTAGTGTTTGCCCTGTCTGTCTGCCTGTCTGTTCATCTGTCTCTTTCTCGGCTAGCTAATGTAGTGTTGCCCTGTCTGTCTGCCTGTCTGTTCATCTGTCTCTTTCCTCGGCTAGCTAATGTAGTGTTGCCCTGTCCCGTCTGCCTGTCTGTTCATCTGTCGCTTTCTCGGCTAGCTAATGTAGTGTTGCCCTGTCTGTCTGCCTGTCTGTTCATCTGTCTCTTTCTCTTCTAGCTAATGTAGTGTTGCCCTGTCTGTCTGCCTGTCTGTTCATCTGTCTCTTTCTCGGCTAGCTAATGTAGTGTTGCCCTGTCTGTCTGCCTGTCTGTTCATCTGTCGCTTTCTCGGCTAGCTAATGTAGTGTTGCCCTGTCTGTCTGCCTGTCTGTTCATCTGTCTCTTTCTCGGCTAGCTAATGTAGTGTTGCCCTGTCTGTCTGCCTGTCTGTTCATCTGTCGCTTTCTCGGCTAGCTAATGTAGTGTTGCCCTGTCGGTCTGCCTGTCTGTTCATTCTGTCTCTTTCTCGGTCTAGCTAATGTGTGTTGCCCTGTCTTCCTGCCTGTCTGTTCATCTGTCTCTTTCTCGGCTAGCTTAATGTAGTTGTTGCCCTGTCTGTCTGCCTGTCTGTTCATCTGTCTCTTTCTCTTCTAGCTAATGTAGTGTTGCCCTGTCTGTCTGCCTGTCTGTTCATCTGTCGCTTTCTCGGCTAGCTAATGTAGTGTTGCCCTGTCTGTCTGCCTGTCTGTTCATCTGTCTCTTTCTCTTCTAGCTAATGTAGTGTTGCCCTGTCTGTCTGCCTGTCTGTTCATCTGTCTCTTTCTCGGCTAGCTAATGTAGTGTTGCCCTGTCTGTCTGCCTGTCTGTTCATCTGTCTCTTTCTCGGCTAGCTAATGTAGTGTTGCCCCTGTCTGTCTGCCTGTCTGTTCATCTGTCTCTTTCTCGCTAGCTAATGTAGTGTTGCCCTGTCTGTCTGCCTGTCTGTTCATCTGTCTCTTTCCTCTTCTAGCTAATGTAGTGTTGCCCTGTCTGTCTGCCTGTCTGTTCATCTGTCGCTTTCTCGCTAGCTAATGTATTGTTGCCCTGTCTGTCTGCCTGTCTGTTCATCTGTCCTCTTTCTCGGCTAGCTAATGTAGTGTTGCCCTGTCTGTCTGCCTGTCTGTTCATCTGTCTCTTTCTCGCTAGCTAATGTAGTGTTGCCCTGTCTGTCTGCCTGTCTGTTCATCTGTCTCTTTCTCGCTAGCTAATGTAGTGTTGCCCTGTCTGTCTGCCTGTCTGTTCATCTGTCGCTTTCCCCGCTAGCTAATGTAGTGTTGCCCTGTCTGTCTGCCTGTCTGTTCATCTGTCCTCTTTCTCTTCTAGCTAATGTAGTGTTGCCCTGTCTGTCTGCCTGTCTGTTCATCTGTCTCTTTCTTTGCTAGCTAAAGTAGTGTTGCCCTGTCTGTCTGCCTGTCTGTTCATCTGTCTCTTTCTTGCTAGCTAATGTAGTGTTGCCCTGTCTGTCTGCCTGTCTGTTCATCTGTCCTTTCTCGGCTAGCTATTAGTGTTGCCCTGTCTGTCTGCCTGTCTGTTCATCTGCTCTTTCTCTTCTAGCTATGTAGTGTTGCCCTGTCTGTCTGCCTGTCTGTTCATCTGTCGCTT
>JACEEZ010013827.1:22500-50000 GCA_016584305.1 Chionoecetes opilio
ATTAGGTGTCATCATCAGTAATGATCTTAAAAACCCGTCCGCATTGCCTAGCTGCCAGTAAAAAGGGGAATATGATGTTGGGCTTTATTAAACGCAATTTGAACACAAAACTCCGAAAGTAATGACACAATTATACACGTTTCCCTTTGGGTTTGGCCACACTTTGGGAAAATGCCTCCAATTCTGGTCGCCCGTTTCGTAAAAGACCAAGCAAAATTGGAATCAGTGCAAAGAAGAGCACCAAAACAAATTCCATCTCTGCGAATTTATCTTATGAAGAGAGACTGCGGAAACTTAATATGTTTTCCTTAAAGGATCGTAGAATCCGTGGGGACTTGATAGAAAAACCCTTTTAAAATCCTAAAGGATTTGATGTCATTTAATCAAAAGAACCTATTCGAGCTTTCAAAATCAAGTGACAAAAAGAATAATGGGTTTAAAACTAAACGGTCAACGTTGCATCACTGATCTCCGTAAAAAGTATTTTCAATGTGAGAGTCGTTGATCGATGGGAAAAAGTTACCAGCAAATGTTTTCGAAGCCAGCACAAAAACTACATTTAAAAACAGACTTGACGCGCACTGTAAAGTAAATGGGTATTGATAGTGCCCTGCGAATTCATATTTAGTCTCCCGGATCGATTAGTTGTAGTGTATGGTAGTTGTAGTTAGATATTTCATACCCTATTTTTCTGCACTACTTCCCTGTTCCCATCTTCTTTTAAGGACATGGTATCCTTTCCAACTTGATTTCTTACAAGGAGTTGATAGTTTAGTAGTATGTAGTTCAGCAGATACCCTCGTCATGGACCAATAGGTCTCTGGTGTCGTTATTCCTATGTAATCCCATGTAATCCTATTAATCCTCCCTCCTCCCTCCTCCTCCTCCTCCTCCTGATCGTCTTCTTAATAGCCTCAATAGGTCTTCTGGTATCTGTTCTTCCTATGTATTCCTCCTCCTCCTCCTCCTCCTCCTCCTCCCTTTCCTCCTCCTCCTTCCTAACCAGGCTCCTACTCTTCTTCCTCCTCCTCCTCTCCCTCCTCCTCCTCGTCCTCGTCCTCCTCCTCGTCCTCTTCCTAGCCCCAATAGGTCTTCTGGTATCTGTTCTTCCTATGTATTCCTATGTATTCCTTCTCCTCCTCCTCCTCCTCCTCCTCTTCCTCCTCCTCCTCTTCCTCCTCCTCCTCCTCCCCTCCTCCTCCTCCTCCTCCTTCTCCTCCTCCTCCTTCTCCTCGTCCTCAGCGTTGCGTCACAAGTTCCCTGCGTCTCGGTGTAAATTGGAAGAATTCTCTCGGAAGCTTTTGCGATCTTGTATACATAGATAAGAAAATAAGTGCGTAAGACGAAGAAAATTATCCTTTAAGTGAATTTTTTTCTTTCTACTAAAGCTAAAAATATGAAGAGTATGTACTAAATCACACCTGAATTATATCATTGCTAGTAGTGAATCGAAAGAATAAATTATAATAATATTAGAGATAAAAAATGGCTTAGAAAAATGGCCAAAAGGAGAATAAATTATAGAAGAGGATAGAAGGATAGAAGGATGCAGAATAAAAGGATAAAAGTATGAAAATATAAAAGGATAAAAGAATAGTAGGATAGATAATGGCCAAATTATAGAAATTAATAGAAAACAAGTGGGAAGATAGAAGTGAAGGAACTGACAAAGGGAATCTGTTGGGCAACTTTTATCTCCCATTAATCCAACAAAGATGATTGGATTCTATTTGATATTGTTAAGAAGATGGAGTTAGCAGGTCAGGATCCTTCAGGCAGCTAACTTGATCCTTCCAGTCGAGCTCGCTGTCGATCGCGAAGGCAAGAAGTTTGGAGAGTTCGGAGGCTCGGAGAGAGTTTGAGGATATCGAAATCACATAAGGAGACACAGGCATGGAGGAAATGTTGATGTGAATGTTAGGTGAAATCTGATGAGTAAAGTTATTGATTCACACTTTTACTCTATTAAAAGTGCCCTTAGAAAATTGACTTAGTTGCGTATTATTAAGGAGAAATGGGCGCTGTTTCTGCCTGTTAAGTTTGATTCATACTTTCACCCTATATATATGCAGTGCTCTAAAATAGACTTAGTATAGTATCATTAAGGAAAAATTGGCTCTGTTTCTGCCTGTTAACCTTGATTCATACTTTCTCCTTATACATTGTGGCTTTAGAAAATACAGTTAGTTTAGTATTATTAAGGAGAGCTGGGCTTTGTCTATGTCTGCCTCACTACTCCTTGGAAATCGATAAAATATATAACACATCAGTCTTCTATTAGTGGCTGTGTTAAGGATTAGATTAAGTTTTGTTAAGGATATGTAGGGTTTAATAAGTTTTAAGGCAACTAATATGGGTTGAATTAAGTCTTCTTAAGGATATTTAGGGTTTAATAAGTTTTTAAGATGACTAATGTAGCTTAAATTAGGTTTTCTTAAGGATATTCAGGGTTTAATAAGCTATAAGGTGACTAATATAGGCGATCCTGTCACTATTGATATCGAGTTGAAGCGTGTAACCAAGCACATTCAGAGAGTAAATGTTATTGCATCTTTAGCTAGGGATTGTAAAGCAGTGTTCCTCTGACCTTTCTGGCTGTGTGGCGCGCTCTGGAGGGGAGATGTGGCATAGAGGGAACTGAGCACGTCAATAACTCACAACTTACAACACGAGTGAGAGAGGTTGTCTAGTGGAGCATACTATAAAAGGGCAGGGTTCGAATTAGTCCAGATTAATTGATTTGATGATTTAGAATGGGCAACTGCACTAAGTATTAACCCCTTGAGACCCAGAACGTTATTTCCATTGTAATTTGGGTACCATTAGACGATTTTTTGTTAATATAAGCAATATGTTATAGATATGACATGTTTAGTATCCTTGTCTACTAGCTAGTCTAGTATATTAAGTTACTTTTCATAATTTTATGGCTACGATTTTTTATAGTAATGGAAAAATCTGAGCGTAAAGGGGTTAAGATCCCGTTGTAAATGCCCATGATCTTGATTCAGATAGGTAAAAATGTGGACCTGAGGTTTCTAGCGACCAATAGTTGATATAATTCCAGCCCAAACAAGCTAAATATGAGTGTTACTATGTGATTCGACATATCAACACCCATATTTAGCTTATTTGGGTAGAAATTATATCAACTATTGGTCGCTAGAAACCTCCAGTCCGGATTTTCACCTATCTGGATCGAGATCATGAGCATTTACAACGGGATTTTAATACTTAGTGCAGTTGTCCATTGAAGTCATCGGAAAACTAACCCAGATTTGATGGTTTAGAATTGAATTAATCAGAAAACTAACCCAGATTTGATGGTTTAGAATTGAATTAATCAGAAAACTAACCCAGATTTGATGATTTATAATTGAAGTGACCAGAAAACTAACCCAGATTTGATGATTTATAATTGAAGTGACCAGAAAACTAACCCAGATTTGATGATTTATAATTGAAGTGACCAGAAAACTAACCCAGATTTGATAGTTTAAAATTGAAGTAACCAGAAAAGTAACCCCAGATTCGGTGATGAGGTGGTGATTTGCATGAAAATTTCGTCTCTCGGTGGGAATGTGGTCGCGTTAGGCAGTGATAAGTGGGAATGTAAGTAGGAATTCATTAAGAGTGACAGATTACGCGGGTTGCATAATCATTAACGCTCAGAGATGAATAATGAAGAGGAGGAGGATTATAAATGGCGACAAAAGCAACACGGAAGAGGAGAAGGAAGAGTTTGTGCTAAGAAGAGGAATAGGAAAAAGAGAATGATGGAAGGAAGAATAAAAAATAAATAAAGAGGAGAGAACAGCAAACATAGAATAATAGATCATTGTGTTCATTATAATCATAGGTTAATAATCATATAAGTATACATCATAAGTTAGTATACTCACTTTACATACATCACAGGTCAAAGGTCAACATCCATAAACATGATAGGTCAAGAATGATATTGGATACTCTGCCTAATTGAATACTGTTGTTAGAGTGTTATTGCTGATCTATACTAATGCCTGATAAGTGTTGTTAGTGTGTTATTACTGACCTTTATAACTAACTACCTGTTTGCCCCTGCCATGAGTAGGTTAAAACTTAGATTACACACCAAGAAGGGATGGGATACCTACGGCTGTTGATTAAAGCAGAGAGTACAAGTTTGAGCTAACCTGCAGTCAGACAGGGATGGATGGCTGGCAATCCTGACCTTCCTGCTGTGTGTGTGTGTGTGTGTGTGTGTGTGTGCGTGTGCGTGTGCGTGTATGTGTATGTGTATGTGTGTGTGCGTGTGCGTGTGCGTGTGCGTGTATGTGTATGTGTATGTGTATGTGTGTGTGTGTGTGTGTGTGTGTGTGCGTGCGTGTTAGTCTCTCTCTCATTTGGTCTTCTTACTTTTTCTCTCTCTGTTGCCTTTCTCCGCCATTTCCGTAAGACATTTGCTTCTCCTTTCCCACTATTCTCTCCCTTCTTTCCTCTCTTTACCGGTCTAGCTCCTCTTTCATCTTTACAGTTCCATCAAACGAACCCTTATCCTTCCTTTCCTCCTCTCTCTCTTTCTTTCTTCACCCCGTCTTTCTTCCCTTAGGATCTTCCTCTCATTTCTTCTCTCCTCTTCTTTCTATATCCGTCTATATATACTTCTCACTCCTTTGAGAACTCACATCATCGCGTTTCTCTTTCTGTGACCAAACCTCCTTATTTTCTTTCTGCTAAATCCTTTTCCTCTTCTATTTTCTTCCTGTCTTCTCCTCGTATCCCTGTGGAGCAAACGACCCTCTTTCCATTTTCTTTCTTAAGACTGCAGGGTTGGTTCATCATCTCCTTCTGAAAGACTGGAATTTAGGCCGTGTGAGCAGCGTGTCTCTGATGGATTGTGAGAGAAAGTTTTAATGCAGTTGTGTCCTACAGATGTGACACAGACGCTCTCCTTCCCTCTCTCTCTCTGTCTCTATAATCTGCTGTCTCTTTGTCCACGAAAATTGGGTGCCGGTTATTGCTGTGTTGTGTTTTGTCAAGGGACGTGGATAGTGTGTGTTGTGTGGATGGGGCGAATGGAATGGGTAAAGTGGATGTGTTGTGTTGTGTGGATGGGGCAAGTGGAATGGGTGAGGTGGATGTGGTATGTGTAGTGGATGTAAGTAGTGGGGTAGAGTAGATTAAACAGGCTCCTAGTGTTTTTTCTCACGGAGTTTAAAGGGCTGGTCATAAGTCTAAATTTAATCTGTTTATAATATTAATCTGTTTAGCTAAATCTCTAATCTTCAGTTCATTTGGTAATGCACCGGAAATGGGATAAAGTGTTCAGTAAATTGCATAAAGTCACAAGTTGAGGGTTCATTGTGCATTTTTTTAATATGTTTAATCTCAAATGCAGCCTACCTATAAACTTCTCTCTACAAAACCTTACAGAATTCCTCTCTCCTGCAATATAACTTTGTACAAAAAACTTCTCAGTACAATTATATAGAAACGTCCAAGCTTGATTTCATATCTTCCCATATTCGTTTTCATCTGCAAAATAGCTACTTTATTTTATATTTTTCTAACTTATATGTATTCTGAAGCGTTGTATTCTGACTGAAGGCACTGTATGTAAAAAGGGGAAGCAGGGTTAGTCTCTTTTACTCTTTTTTTTCGTCAGATATGTGATCAAGGGGCTGGAATATGTGTCGTTACCAAATACTGAATGAACTTTAACCCTAGCCTGGTATGGGGACCGAAATTTTCCGCTTGAATAATGGTTAATTGTTCTTATTGTTAAAGGTATATTACAGTATTGTAACTCTCGTGGGGGAAGGGTATACTACTGTTACTGCACCAATAACCGTGTGGTATGGGTTGTTACGATGGAATTGAGTATTAGTTTTAGATCGTTAGTGATGGCTGCCTCCAAATCTTTGATGCTTTCACTGATATTGTGTTCTGTGCCAAACATTTTACACGTTGTGAGATGTATTGCCTTTATCCAATTAGAGGTAATTGGCAATAAATGTTAAAAGATATGTCTTATTTGCCCTCTGTCTGTCTGTGTCTGTCTGTCTGTCTTTTTATATCTCTCACTCTCTCTCTTTCTTTGATATCAAATATGCTTTTATTTTTCTACGCACAACAAAAACAGGTACAAGATAAAATAATTGCAAAAACAGTGTTGTTACAGAGAGAGAGAGAGAGAGAGAGAGAGAGAGAGAGAGAGAGAGAGAGAGAGAGAGAGAGAGAGAGAGAGAGAGAGAGAGAGAGAGAGAGAGAGAGAGGAGAGAGAGAGAGAGAGAGAGAGAGAGGAGAGAGAGAGAGAGAGAGAGAGAAAAAAAAAATAGAAAGTGCTTGACTAACAGTTAACAACTCTGAGTTAACGGGGCTATAAATGGATGGACGGGAAATTGTATGTGATGGCTGTGATGATTGTGTTGTTTTTGGTGTTATTATTGTTGTTGTTGTTGGTGGTGGTTGTTGTTGTTGTTGTTGTTGTTGTTGTTGTTGTTGTGTGTTGTTGTTGTTGTTGTTGGTGGTGGTGGTGGTAGTTATGATGGGAACAGTACAATGGTTATAGCCTGTATTTGTGTTTGTATATGAGAATGGGTAATGGTAAGGGGGATAGACGTATCATTATCATTATTTTAAACCTGTTTCTCGTATTGATAACAAGGACAAGAAGATAATAGAACACCCAAAACAGTAGACGAAAGAGCAAGTGTTTTAAACATCGAAACAGTGAACGTTTTAATCAGAAGAAAAAATATTAGATGTGTCACGTAGGCAAAAAGTTTAGTATAAGACAAATGGTGAATATTAGATGAAATAAAAATAAATGTAAAATTATGTCTTATTTCTCTCTGTTTCTGTGTCTTGTCTTTTTTTTCTTATTTTTTTATTTTATTTATTATTATTATTATTATTATATTTTTTATTCTCTCTGTCTGTCTTTTTTTCATCTCTCCAAAAGAAGAAACAATGAGTAAAATGTGTCACGCACCAAAAAGTTTCGTATATGAGAAATGGAATGTTGGCGCTGGACGTAATGTAATTAGTAATGGTGGCGCGAACACACACCAAAAAATGATGTAGTGTGATCACTCGGCTGTCCTTAATGGAGTGATAATGGAGTAATCAATAGGAAGAGTGAGTCAGCCTTGTCATATTAAGTGTGAAAATTACCTTACTGGCTGAACAGGAATTTATATATCAAGGGAAAATATATATTGACTTATATTTTGTTATTTAATCCAAATGGAGAAATATATACGTTAGCTGTTCTCAGAATTATTATGTTCAGAATATTGCTCTTTTATATATTTACTGTTTCTAGCATGACTCCTCTCCCTTTAACTCTCTCTCTCTCTCTCTCTCTCTCTCTCTCTCTCTCTCACTCTCTCTCTCTCTCCTCTCTCTCTCTCTCTCTCTCTCTCTCTCTCTCTCTCTCTCTCTCTCTCTCTCTCTCTCTCTCTCTCTCTCTCTCTCTCTCTCTCTCTCTCTCTCTCTCTCTCTCTCTCTCTCTCTCTCTCTCAGCTGCCATTACACACCTGAAATTTACTCTCTGCCAATCTATTTCAGGCCCCGGACAGGTAAGTCCTCACCTGTGATGGAGAAAGTTAGCAATTTCATCCAATCAGACGACAAACTGGATGAGTGAAGGTCAGGAGAGGAGATGGATGACGTGTGTGTTGGTGTGAGTGTGTGTGTGTGTGTGTGTGTGTGTTGTGTGTGTGTGTGGTGTGTGTGACTGTGTGTGACTGTGGTGTGTGTGTGTGTGTGTGTGTGGTGTGTGTGTGTGTGTGTGTGTGACTGTGTGTGTGTGTGTGTGTGTGTGACTGTGTGTGTGTGTGTGTGTGTGACTGTGTGTGTGTGTGTGTGTGTGACTGTGTGTGGTGTGTGTGTGACTGTGTGTGTGTGTGTTTGTGTGACCGTGTGTGTGTGTGTGTGTGTGTGTGTGTGTGACTGTGTGTGTGTGTGTGTGTGTGTGTGTGTGTGTGTGTGTGTGTGTGTGTGTGACTGTGTGTGTGTGTGTGTGTGTGTGTGTGTGTGTGTGTGTGTGTGTGTGTGTGTGTGTGTGTGTGTGACTGTGTGTGTGTGTGTGTGTGTGTGTGTGTGTGTGTGTGTGTGTGTGTGTGTGTGTGTGTATGTGTGTGTGAATGAGAGGGGAGTATAATCAGGTTTAGGGTGAGGAGTATATGTGACGAAATCTTTATGCTCGAGAAAAGAACGTAGGAAAAAAGGACTATGGAAATATGAGTTATGAGAGGGACAAAAAGGGAAGCAAAAAACAAGAGAGAGAGAAACTAACGTGCAGGAAAATGATATATGTGACGTGAGGGGAAAAAATAAAAAATAACTCCGGAGGAAAAATCACTCAGGAGTTAAAATGTGGAATGAAAATATATTACTACACGAGAAGAAAAGTATATGAGAAACGGAGCTGCGTGGTAAAAAATTGGAGATAAAAAAGTGAGTTACATTTGGTAGAAAGAAAAATTGGCGAAAAACGATGTGTAGTTAAATTCAACGCGAAATAAAAATCCCAAGTACCAACTTTCTCAAAAAAAAAATGAAAAACAACAACAATGAATTTACATGTTCGTAGTTTTTTGGGTTTTTTTTTACATTTTGTTTTACCCCAACTTGGAATATGTGACCTGACCTGACCTGCACAGTTTGACCCTTGACTCTTGCACCATGACCTCCAACTTGGAATATGTGACCTGACCTGACCTGCACAGTTTGACCCTTGACTCTTGCACCATGACCTCCAACTTGGAATATGTGACCTGACCTGACCTGCACAGTTTGACCCTTGACTCTTGCACCATGACCTCCAACTTGGAATATGTGACCTGACCTGACCTGCACAGTTTGACCCTTGACTCTTGCACCATGACCCCCAACTTGGAATATGTGACCTGACCTGACCTGCACAGTTTGACCCTTGACTCTTGCACCATGACCCCCAACTTGGAATATGTGACCTGACCTGACCTGCACAGTTTGACCCTTGACTCTTGCACCATGACCCCCAACTTGGAATATGTGACCTGACCTGACCTGCACAGTTTGACCCTTGACTCTTGCACCATGACCCCCAACTTGGAATATGTGACCTGACCTGACCTGCGCAGTTTTGACCCTTGACCCTTGCACCATGACCTTGTATGTACTTTGCCATAAGGGGACATGTACACTTTATGAAGGCAATTACTGAGTTTGCAATCGAGGGAGCTAGAATAAACATTGCAAGTTCGGTCAATAGACTAATGGACGAAAGTGATCAACAGAATGCATAAACTTCGATAAACATTTAGCAGAAAAATAATGGAAAAAAGATCGACAGTTAAAATTAATCGAGAGAGAGAGAGAGAGAGAGAGAGAGAGAGAGAGAGAGAGAGAGAGAGAGAGAGAGAGAGAGAGAGAGAGAGAGAGAGGAGAGAGAGAGAGAGAGAGAGAGAGAGAGAGAGAGAGAGAGAGAGAGAGACTTGAACAAAGAATCGTAACTTTACCAACCTCGTTAACTTCTACGCCTCCTTCGCTTCCCCTTCCTCCTTCCTCTTCCTCTTCCCTTCCCCCTTCGTCCTCCCCCCCTTCCCTCTTCCCCCACCTCCTTCCCCCTTCCCTCTTCCCCCTCCTCCTCCCCCTTCGTCCTTCCCCCTCCTCCTTCCCCTACCCCCTTCCCCCTTCATCCTTCCCCTGGCCCTTCCCCTTCCTCCTTCCCTCTCCCCCTTCCTCCTTCCTCCTTCCCCCTTCCCCCTCCTCCTTCCCTTCCTCCTTCGCCCTTCGTCCTTCTCCCCTTCCCTCTTCCCTTCCCTCTTCCCCCTTCCCTTCCCCCTTCCCTTCCAACACTCGATAATTACAGTTCTAACCCTTTGGCAATTGTGTATTCAGCATCCAACCCTCGGATAAAAATTGGATAAAAAAGTAAACACCAACACGATATATTTGCTGCATTAATTGTCTTTGATATGAACATCCGTCACGGAGATACGCGGAGGGTAAACTTTATGCTTTGTTTATCGCTATCTCGTTGTTTGTAATCTATCTATATCATAAATGGGGATGATAGGGTGTGTGTGTGTGGGGGGGTGGGGGTGGGGTGGGGGTGGGGGTGGGGGGGTGTACCTTATAACCTTGAGTCTCTTTACAAAATGCATTCTTTATTTCTGTAATAGAAAAGAATTAATATTACCTTTGTGGTTTTTTAAGTATCATTTATTGCAGACTTAACAATGTACTAATGTTTATCAATAGTAAAATAATGAGGGGAAAAAATATGTAGTTACATGGTGAATAATGAAACAACGTACAGCCAGTTTGATGAAAGGAAAAATACGCAACACTCAACATTCTTATTAAGGTTTTGCAAGAGTGGCAATTTCTACCATGAAAATTGAAAAAACATCAACCTTGCAAACATCAAAAGAATATAAAAAAGAGTAAGGGAAAAAAACCCCAATATTCCATTCATTAAAAGAATATTGAATGAAGCAAAGAAAAATACAAACACAGACACAAACACAGACACACAAACAGGGAAACAAACAAGGTAAAAAGGTAACACGTATGCAAAAATATCACCAAACTTTATCCCAGGTATACACGAACACGGTCAGTCAAGGTCACTCGACTTAATTCCATCAACAACAACAACAAAAACTCTGACCTTCCCGCTACTAATACAAATACACGCGTCTGGGAGGTGTCGGTCAAGGCGCTGATGGAACGTGTTAATCCTGTTACCTTGCCGCCGCCTCTCCACCTAGCCAGTCTCTGTAGCAATCCCTCCTTCCACCTCGCCTATGTGGGAGTATAGAGTCGAATTTTCACCTATATTTGGCAGTGATTGAGTCATGATTATTATTATTACTTATTGTAGTGTGAGGTTGCTGGTTTATTCATCATCAGAGAGAGAGAGAGAGAGAGAGAGAGAGAGAGAGAGAGAGAGAGGAGAGAGAGAGAGAGAGAGAGAGAGAGAGAGAGAGAGAGAGAGAGAGAGGAGAGAAATTTAGTACAGAAATATTTTTCAACATAGAAACATCATAGAAGACATTAAAGAAGCATATGACACTGCTCATGGAAATTTCTACTACTGATATCTACATTACCTTCGTTTATACCGCCTCAGTTTACTTAAGGTGTTCAATGGAAGTAAATAAAGGAGGCTGCGTGACATATATATATATATATATATATATATATATATATATATATATTATATATATATATATATATATATATATATATATATATATATATATATATATATATATATATAAGTTATCCTGACCCTCCCGCTACAAATACACGCGTCGGGGAGGTGGTTGGTCAAGGTGCTGACGGAACGTGTTAACCCCTTGAAACCCAGAACGTAATTTTCATTGTAATTTGACAACCATTAGATGATTTTTAGTGAATATAAGCAATGTTTTTATAGATATGACCTGTTTAGTACCCTTGTCCACTAACTAATTTGGTATATTTAGTTACTTTTCCTAATTTTATGGCTCGACAACATACGATTTTTTTTATAGAAAGGAAATATCTGGGCGTGAAGGGGTTAATCTTGTTACCTTGCCGCCGCCTCTCCACTCGCCAGTCTCTGTAGCAATCCCTCCTCGCTTATGGAAGAGAAGAAAAACTCAGAATGATACAATAGCGTGAAGTGAAGGAATGGCGTTGTTATAGGAGACATAATAAAGAGATATGAATGAAAGGAAAAAAGCGAAACAACCCACCTCGTTTATGTGGGAGTATCGAGTCGAATTTTCACCTATATTTGGTAGTGATTGAGTCAGGATTATTATTATTACTTATTATAGTGCGAGTTATTGGTTTATTCTTCATATTTAAAGCAGGAACGACTACTTAAAGGTCTCACGGCCTCTTGTAGCTTCCTTATTTTCTTATGTTTTTATGTGCAATGCAAGTGGAAAACGGAGCCTACGTGATATAAAAAAATAAGTGTCTGAAGCAGCGAGTAAAACAGATAATGACAAACTAAGCAATAATAATGATGGTAGTGGTGGTGGAGCAACGGTAATGGCTTCGCTAAAAACACACCTGAAGTAGATTTCCAGACAGTTTAGAACTTTAGACTAAAGTATGACCAAATTATGAAGTCCGTTTAATAACCTAATCTAACCTAATCTATTAATCTAAGTATATATGGTGGTGGTGGTGGTGGTGGTGGCAGCGGTAATGGCCTCGCTAAAAACACACCTGAAGTAGATTTCCAAACAGGTTAGACTAGTAAAGCCGCCCGCTAGTTCTTAGCCAAGCACCAATGCGGGGGATAACACAGGCGTCCCAGAGGTCGTTAGATAAAGCTGTGTTGCACCTGGCAGGCCTTGCAGGAACCCCAATGAGGACGTGAGTGTGTGGAGTGTGTTGCAGGATTTCTCGTGAGTGTTGAGAGGAAAGTTCAAACACACTTACAGATCTTGACACCTCTCTCTCTCTCTGCATGTCTCTCTCTCCCCCTCTCTTTCAGACATCGACGCCTCTCTCTCTCTCTCTCTCTCTCTCTCTCTCTCTCTTCTCATCTCCCCTCTCTCTCTCTCTCTCTCTCTCTCTCTCTCTCTCTCTCTCTCTCTCTCTCTCTCTCCTCTTACCCGTCAATCATTAGCTCTTTGACGGAAGCTTTTATAAGGTAGATAATTATCGTTCATTTTAACTATATAATTATCAGAGGTATGTATGTGTGTAGTGGAGAAAATGATGCGGTTTCTTAAGGTTATTTTCTACTCGTATATCCAAAGAGTAGAACATTGATGTATTTTACTAATAGAAAAATAATGGAAGTGGCTTCAGATAGTAAGTAGCTGAGGAAGGGGAGAAGGAACAGGAGGAGAAAGAAGAAGAGGAAGAGGAAGTGCTATGAGATAACTGAGGGAGAGAGACGTGGGAGGAGGAGGAAGAGGAGGAGGAGGAGAAGGAGGAGGAGGAGGAGGAGGAGGAGGAGGAGGAGGAGGAGGAGGGTTAAATGAAAGATGAGAAGCGAGGAGATAAAGGTCAGAAAGGGCGTGAGAGATCATGTGCTGCGTCATAGAGGCTGTTGGGCAGGAGAAGGAGAATTGGGTGGAAAAAGATAATTGGGCGGGAAAATGAGAATTGGGCTGGAGATGGTGAATTGGGCGAGGAGTACGTGAAGAGAATGTGTGATATCCCAGCACCGTTATGTAGGTTCTCGCGATAGTTATTCAGTAAGGATAAAGGGATCTAATGCCTGGCTGCTTTCATTTTGCCTTGATATTGTTTGGCATCGTAGTAGTTTGCAGGATCAAGATCAGATGAGGTTGTTAAGTCCTCTGTCAGGTGGTAATTATCGATGCTGGTATCCTTTCACGTTGTATTTTGTGTCTTATTGATAGAGGAGTTAAGGGTTGGATTTCCCTATAATAATAATAATAATAATAATAATAATAATAATAATTGTATGATCACCCGAAAGTATACAGGAAAAAAAAAATCTTATACAGACATGAGGAAATGAACTGAAGTATTAAAACAAATAATAATATATAATAAACATGTGTGTAATATAAATATCTTCCTATGCAATACCTTATTAATTTCATAACTAGACATATCACTTCTTACAACTTTATAATTCTTGCCGTGTCACTAAAGTCTTATTTTTTGTAGCGAGGCAAAAATTCCATTCTATCATAAGGTCTCATGCTTAAAATGATGCCTATTTTTACCTGATAATATGGTTAACTATGATAGAATACAGCTGAAATTAAGAAAAACCGCAATATTCCCTTCTCCTGGTATCAAATATCAGTCAGTAAGCAGCAAGGAGTCAGGATTTTTCACCTCGTTAAAAAAAACTGAGTATACCACATAACTGAGTCCCTGAATGATAAAAAAAAAGTTAAATATATCATGATGAGTAAATATAAATGTAAGAAATTTTGGCAGTGCAATGTACAAGTATATATTCATTCTCATTCTCACCCGACTCGCCCTTTCCCTGACATTTTCTCCCGTCCTATATTTATAAAATGTCATTTGAGTCTCTGGCTGGTGCGTATCTAATGATGCAGCATATATATATAACATGAATATACAAATGAGAGAGAGTGAGAGAGACAGAGAGAGAGAGAGAGAGAGAGAGAGAGAGAGGAGAGAGAGAGAGCGAGAGAGAGAGAGAAAGAGTCAGTCCATTTTTCACCCCTCTCTGTCTGTCTCTCTCTCTCTCTCTCTCTCTCTCTCTGTCTCTCTCTCTCTCTCTCTCTCTCTTCTCTCTCTCCTCTCTTCCTCTCTCTCTCCCTCTCTCCTCTCCTCTCTCTCTCTCTCTCCTCTCTCGTCTCTTCTTCTCTCTCTCTCTCTCTCCCCTCTCTCTCTCTCTCTCTCTCTCTCTATTATTATACTAAATATATATATTATTCTCATCACACACACACACACACACACACACACACACCACACACACACACACACACACACACTACACACACACACACACACACACACACACACACACACACACACACACACACACACACCACACACACACACACACACACACACAAAACACACACAATATAACAAACGGACAATTAGTTTTCATTTAATTGTCACTTATATTCCACTCAAAACACAGAAAAAATTCAAAAATATTCACTTGCATACATATAGAGATTACTACACACACACACACACACACACACACACACAACACACACCACACACACACACACCACACACACACACACACACACACACACACAACACACACACACACACACACACACACACACACACACACACACACACACACACAACCAACACACACACACACACACACACACACACACACACACACACACGACACCATGGAAAACATAATACGTGTACCAACAAGGAAAACAAACCGGAAAATTAATAGAAATGAAGAAAACAGATCACGAAGGAAATCCCAAAAGGCCGGAAGGAACAGCAGAGAAAAAGACGCACCGGACGAAAAAATATAATAATAAATAAAAATAATAAAAATAGAAAGAAAGGAAGAGGAATAAAGAGGGAAGAGGAAAAGAAGATAGGATAAAGAGGAAGAAGAAAGGATAGAGGAACGTTATAGTTACTGAAGAGAGTAAGCATCGTGACTGGAATACTTTTGACTCCTCCTTCTTCTCCTCCTCCTCCTCCTCTCCTCCTCCTCTCCTCCTTCCTCCTCCCCTCCTCCTCCTCCTCCTCCTCCTCTCCTCCTCCTCCTCCTTTTATTCTTTTCCTCCCTTCACATCGCGGCCACTCCATAAACTCGGCGGAAGAAAGACTTAACGAGGCAAGAATGGTTCGGGTTTTTTGTCCCCTTTTTTCCCCTCTTTCCCTCTGTTTCCTTCCCTATAGAGGAGGAGGAGGAGGAGGAGGAGGAGGAGGAGGAAGAGGGAAGAGTATAGTGTTTAACATAGTATTGGAGAAAATATGTATTGTTTTGTGAGTAGAGTGTGTGTGTGTGTGTGTGTGTGTGTGTGTGTGTGTGTGTGTGTGTGTGTGTGTGTGTGTGTGTGTGTGTGTGTTATTGGTACTCTTTGTGATTATGAAGAATATTTATAAAGCTTCTTTAAAAAACTTAAAAACTTATGAATTTTCTGACGTTGAAAAAACAACAAATATTCATCTCATTTTTATAAGAGAGAGAGAGAGAGAGAGAGAGAGAGAGAGAGAGAGAGAGAGAGAGAGAGAGAGAGGAGAGAGAGAGAGAGAGAGAAGGGAATAGAAGAGAGAGAGAGAGAGAGAGAAGAGAGGAGAGAGAGAGAGAGAGAAGGAGAGAGAGAGAGAGAGGAGAGAGAGAGAAGAGAGAGAGAATGAGAGAGAGAGAGAGAAGAGAGAGAGCAGAGAGAGAGAGAGAGAAGAAGAGAGGAGACGAAGAGAGAGAGAGAGAGAGAGAGAGAGAGAGAGAGAAAATGAGAGAAAATTCATGAACTTTAGAAATTTATCAACTCTCATCCTGCAATGCCTATCTCATTCCTCCTCGTCCTCCTTCCTTCCCTCCTTCTTCCCTCCTTCTCGCTTCCTATTAGAATCTCCTACGGTCCCCCCCTCCCTCTCCACACTCCCCCCTCCCCCCCATCATCTCCTCCATCCTCCTAAAATATTTCCTCCTTTTCTTTCGCATTTTTTCCTTTCCTCCATATCTCTGTCTTATGTCTTCTATAATAACGCCATTCCTTCACTTCACGCTAGTTTATCCCTCTGATTTTTCTTCTCTTCCTCGTTATTTTCTTTTATTTCCTTATTTCTTTCTTCTTTCTTTATTGTATTTTATTTTTCATTTCCTTCTTTCTTTTTTTCTCTCTTCTTTATTTACTTAGTTATATGTCTAATTTTTTCTTCATATTTTCTGGCAATTTCTTTCATTTTTTGTCGTTCTGTCGTCTTCTTATCCTTCTTTTGTTCTTGTTTTTTATAATTTTTCTTCATGTTTTATTCTACGTTATGTTTTTGTTTTGCTTATTTTCCTTCCTTCCTTCCCCCTTCATCACGTTACATTCTTACCTTCTCTCTCTCTTTCGTCATCTCTCCATCGTTCTCTCTCTCTCCCTCTCTCCCTACCTTTATTCTTCCTCTCTCTCTCTCTCTCTCTCTCTCTCTCTCTCTCTCTCTCTCTCTCTCTCTCTCTCTCTCTCTCTCTCTCTCTCTCTCTCTCTCTCTCTCTCTCTCTCTCTCTCTCTCTCTCTCTCTCTCTCTCTCTCTCTCTCTCTCTCTCTCTCTCTCTCTCTCTCTCTCTCTCCTTCCCTCCCTCCCAAATTCCTTCTCTCCATTCCCACCTCCTCTTTTCACCTCCTTCTTCCTTCTCTTCTCTCCCTACCTCCATCCCTCCATCCTTCCCTAATTTCCTCCCTCCTTCCCTCCCTACCTCTCTCCTATTCTTCTATCCTTCTTCCTTCCCTCCTTCTTCCTTCCCTCCCTCCCTCCTTCTCTCCACCTCTCCCTCCCTCCTTCCCTCCCTCCCTACTTCCCTACCTCCCTCCCTCTCTCCCTTCATCCTTAACTCCCTCTCTCCCTCCCTCCCTCCTTCCCTTCATCACTAACTTGAGTCGAAAAGAGAAATTTATTGTCCTTTGGTCTTATGAGTTTCAGAAAGACTCGACTCAAAAAGTTGATGTTTTGATATTTAACAATAGAATTCTTTATTTCTTTTTTAATCTCGTCTTTTTTTGTTTCTTTTGTGATTCTCTCTTGTTCTTTTATTGTTTCTTTTCCTTTGTTTGTTTTTCCTTTGTTTGTTTTCTCTGATTTTTATAGTTTATTGTTTATTTTTTGGGTTTTGTTTGTTCGTTTTTTTCCTTTTCTATCCGTATTGTTTTATTCTTCTTTGAGCGGGTTTCTTTTTGTCTGCAATATTTCCATTGGTATATTTTTTAGAATTGCCCTGCGTTAGTCTCTCTCTCTCTCTCTCTCTCTCTCTCTCTCTCTCTCTCTCTCTCTCTCTCTCTCTCTCTCTCTCTCTCTCTCTCTCTCTCTCTCTTCTCTCTCTCCTCTCTCTCTCTCTCTCTCTCTCTCTCTCTCTCTCTCTCTCTCTCTCTCTCTCTCTCTCTCTCTCTCTCTCTCTCTCTCTCTCTCTCTCTCTCTCTCTCTCTCTCTCTCTCTCTCTCTCTCTCTCTCAAACATACATAAACAGTTCTTCATTCACAGTACATATATGCATTCTCTCTTGCCTCTTGTAGCTTCCTTATTTTCTTATGTTCTTATGTTCTTAGGTTATTATGTTCTGCTTTTCCTAGGTTCTTATGTTCTAATGTTCTTATGTTCTTATTTCCTTATTTTCTTATGTTCTAATGTTCTTATGTTTTAATGTTCTTGTTCTAATGTTCTTATGTTTTAATGTTCTTATGTTCTAATGTTCTTATGTTCTAATGTTCTTATTTCTTATGTACTTATGTTCTTATGTGCTTATGTTCTTATGTTCTTATGCTCTTATTTTCTTCTGTTCTTTTGTTCTTCTGTTCTTATGTTCTAATGTTATTATGTTCTAATGTTCTCATGTCCTTATTTTCTTATGTTCTTATGTTCTTATGTTCTAATGTTCTTATGTTTTAATGTTCTTATTTTTTTATGTTCTTATGTTCTTCTGTTCTTATGTTCTAATGTTCTTATGTTCTAATGTTCTTATGTTCTTATTTTCTTATTTTCTTATTTTCTTATGTTTTATGTTCTTCTGTTCTTATGTTCTAATGTTCTTAAGTTCTTATGCTTTTATGTTCTTATGTTCTTATGTTCTTATGTTCTTATTCGTCTCCATATCACATTTCTCGCCATTATCATCTTCCTTGTTCCGTCCAAGATTAATAGATATAGTCTATTTTATATCATATTTCTATCATAATACATAGTCTATTTTCTATATTATGTCTTTAATTGTTGTTTATTGTTTTAATCGTCTTTATTGTTTTGTATATATGTCTTTAAAAGTCTATTGATCTTGCTGCTATCCTCTTCGCTGCTCACCTACCGAGGAAGATGTTTGTCTGGTGCTCGCTTCTCCCGCTCCTGATTGCATTTGCATCCGAGACCTGAGAATCGTTGGCTGCTGAGCGATCTTTGGAAGAGAAATAGGGGGGCAAAAATACGTATAGAGTAGTTGATGGGAAGGTTTGAGTGATGAGTAGAGAGAGAAAGAGAGAGAGAAAGAGAGAGAGAGAGAGAGAGAGAGAGAGAGAGAGAGAGAGAGAGAGAGAGAGAGAGAGAGAGAGAGAGAGAGAGAGAGAGAGAGAGAGAGAGAGAGAGAGAGAGAGAGAGTTAAAGGGAGAGGAGCTATGTTGGAAACAGTAAATTTAATATATAAAAGAAAAGAGAGAGGCAGACCCCAAAAAATATCAGTCTTTATTTAATACTAGCCGCAAAGTCGCCCTCCGGGCGGACTTTTTGGCTAGCTCCTGCGGAGGGCTATTGGTGGGCCTTCGGCCCACCACCTGTGTTTGGTGGGCCTTCGGCCCACCAAACACAGACTCTCCAGATAGCCCCTTCTAACTTTCCTGAAATCATGGATGTAGAAATGTATGTATTAACGCCAACCCATTCACATCACCCCCAACCCATTCACTCACCCATTACCCATCACCCCCCACCCATTCACTCACCCATTACCCATCACCCCCCACCCATTCACTCACCCATTACCCATCACCACACACCCATTCACTCACCCATTACCCATCACCCCCCATCTATTCCCTCACCCATCACCCCCCACCCATTCACTCACCCATCACCCCACACCCATTACCCATCACCCCACCCATTCACTCACCCATTACCCATCACCCTACATCAAGGTTTCCTCAATTCTCGCAACCCACTTTTTTTTTCACAATTCTCGCTAATAGGCTGCTAAAAAAAAAAAAAAGTGATCGGATCATCTCATAAGTGGGCTTAAAACTTTCCCCTGGTCAACCTGGTTCCAAAGCTGTGCCATATGATGGGATTCCGCCACGGGGGGCGGAACCTATACCACACACACAGACAGACAGACAGACACACACACTTGCGCTTATATTATTATCTCTCTCTCTCTCTCTCTCTCTCTCTCTCTCTCTCTCTCTCTCTCTCTCTCTCTCTCTCTCTCTCTCTCTCTCTCTCTCTCTCTCTCTCTCTCTCTCTCTCTCTCTCTCTCTCTCTCATTCAATACACACTAATCTCTTCTCATCTTATCCTTTCTTCTCCTTCTCTTCCTCCTCCTCCTCCATTCCTTCCTCACCCCATTATTAAAGGTCTGCATTATTAAAGGCCACATTTTATCACACGCCCTCCTACTTACCATCATTCATATACCTTCTCCTCCTTTCCCCTCTTTCCCCTTCACCCTTCAACAATTTCCCCTCTCATTCTACCCACTAAACTTTTCCCCCACGACCCATTTTTGGCCACTATCATCCCATTTCCCCTCGTCTACAGGTCCTTCCATTTCCCCTTTCTAGAGCTGTAAACAGGGTCGTCAGAGAGGTCATAAGGTGGGTTTTAGGGCTCAATAATCACCCTTAAACACGCTACGAGGCGCTACTCTTGCCGCCTTTTTTATTGTGCTTAGACACGAGATAGGAGAGAATGATACGAGGGTATGGATGATAGTCGGGAGGGAAATGTGTGATAAGGAGTGAGGGAAGATATAAAGGCGTGAGGATAGGTAGGGAGGGATGTATGAATAGATTGTAGGAAGGCTATAAGAGTGTAGTAATGTATAGATATGTAGTGACTAGAAGGGTTGACTTAGAAAGGAGGGAGGAGTAAGGAGGAAGGAGAGAGGAAGTAAGGAGGGAGGGAGGAGGGAGGAAGTAAAAAAAGGAAAAGAAAATTGTAACAAGACTAAAAGAATAGAAAAAGGAGTTAGTAAGAGAGAAAGAAAAATAAATACTGACACAGATGCAATTTATATTTGGAAAGAAGCAAGAAAGGAAGGAAGGAAGGAAGGAAAGAGCATGGGATTGCTGATAAAGGGAGGAGGAAGGAGAGGTGAAAAAACAAAGTAAAAGAAATATATATACTGACACAGATACTAGTTATATTTGGAAGAAAGGAAGGAAGGAAGGAAGGAAGGAAGGAAGGAAGGAAGGAAGGAAGGAAAGAACATTTGATTGTTGATAAAGAGAGAGAAAAGAGAGGAGTAAGAGGAAAGAAAAAGGAAAGGAACAAGTAAATAAAAAGTAAAAGAAATATATATATACTGACACAGATACTAGTTATATTTGGAAGAAAGGAAGGAAGGAAGGAAGGAAGTAAGGAAGGAAGGAAAGAACACGGGATTGTTGATAAGGGGAGGAGGAAAGGAGAGGAGGAAGGAAACACTCTCGTAAACTGCAACATGATGACATAAACGAGGCTGAGAACTATTGAACGACCTTCCACCTATGATTGAGGGGGGCCGAGTCAGCTGGAAGGCAGGACGAAACATATTTGTAATCGAGACGGTGTTGTTTTTATTTTATTATATTTTTTTGTGATCGTAATCTTCTCGAAACGCTTGCCAGGAGACGAATTGGAGGACGTGTGAGATTGAAATACCCGAAAATAACCAGAAATTCATCACATTTTATATATATTTATTTCTATTTTTTCTGTCTTTTAAGCTATTCTCATATTTTGGTGTTTTTGAAAAGATTTGATGAGATTTTTTGATGAGATTGAAAAACTGGAAAAAGGTTAGAAATTCATCATGCCTATATATTTATATATATTTTATTTTCAGCATTTTTTTACTATTCTCATATTTTGAAGAATTTTTGTCTGCATTGAACAAAAATCGAAAAAAACCAAGAATTTCATCACATTTTTCAATATATTTTTATCCTATTTTCTGTATTTTTGAACTGTTCTCATAATTTTGAAGTGTTTTTTAGCCACCATTGAACAAAACTCGAAAAAAAAATAATCACCTCTATATGCTTATTTATATTTTTCTGTATGTTTTCCAGTATTATCATATTTCGAAGTGTTTTTTTATTCCATTATTGAAGATGACTCGAAAAAAATAAGAACATCATCACATCTATATATTTATTTATATTTTTCTATATCTTTTTAACTCTTCTCATATTTCCAATTTTTTTTTTAAGCCATCATTGAGCCACTTATCTTTTTTTTCCAAATCCTTACTCGCAGAGGAGATTCTTTTATGGCAAATATTTTTCTCTCTTATCATCCTCGTTGCATATCCTTATCCTGTAAAAATGTCCTGCACTTTCTCATCCGGGTCTTCCGTTGTTGGTGGAAGAGCTTACGCCGTTTTATCACTCCTCTCTCCTTCTCCTCCTCCTCCTCTCTTCCTTTTCTTCTTCCTTCTTCTCTTTTATCACTCCTTCTCTTTTTATCTCTCCTTCTCCTTCTCCTCTCTTCCTTTTCTTATTTCTTTTCCTTCCTCCTGCTTCTCTTTTTTATCGTTTCATCTCTCCTTCTCCTCCTCTTCTCTCCTTTCTCTTATTTCTGCTCCTCCTCTTTATCGTTTCATCCTTTTTTCATTCCTTCCCCTTCTGCCTGTTCTTTTCTCTCTTCTTTCTCCTGTTTATTTATATTCCATCCTGCTCTTCCTTTTTATCATTCTATTCTTTTTATCATTCCCTCCCCTTCTTCTTCTCCTCTCTCCTCCTCTTTTTTCTTATCCACCTCTTCCTCCTCCTCTTCTTTCTGCTCCTCTTCTTTCTCTTGTTTCTTATCCTCCTCCTCCTCCTCCTCCTCCTCCTCCTCCTCCTCCTCCTCCTCCTCCTCCTCCTCCTCCTCCTCCTCCTCCTCCTCCTCCTCCTCCTCCTCCTTTTATCGTAAGTCAACACAGGGACGTGCCTTTTACGCCCACAAAACCTCAAGTGACACCCAGGCTCGTTGTTGCCCTCATGTTTTGGGCGGTTTTTGGGCGGCTTTTGGGCGGCTCTTAGCACACACTTACCGCCACTTGACTGCCTCCGCCACAGCCACTTTGCGAGCTCCCACATGTTTACCAACGCTGACTTATATCTTCTGACAAACCAACTTATACTGATATTTTTGTCCTATTTCTTTCAAGGTAGTTCATTTCCTTCTTATTTTATTATCCTTAAGAGTGTGTTCGTCATTTTTTTCCCTCTTATAATTTCTGGCAAATTTTTCCTCCTCTTTTACCTTCTTGCCAATTTTTTTTTCCCTCTCTCATAACCTTCTGGCAGACCAACTTATACTGATACTTTTGTCCTATTTATTTCAAGGCATTTAATTTGCTTCTTATTGAATTATCTTTTAGTGTGTGTTAGTAATTTTGTCCCTTCTTATACCTTCTGACAATTTTTTCTCCCTCTTATACCTACTGTAAAACCAACTTACTGATATTTTTGTCCGGTTTCTTATAAGTTTTAGTTAAGTAACAGGAACTACCACGTGTAGGTCTCACGGCCTCTTGTAGCTTCCTTATTTTCTTATGTTCTTATGTTCGTTTATCAGTAAGTTTTGGTGGGCTACTCTTCATTTTTCGTAAGTCACAAAAACCCCACACAAAATCGAACCACTGCATAAATTTCTCTATCATCTCGAATCCTCGTTATAAAGTCAGTAGGCTATAGTTTCTTCAATAGAATGCAAAACCACAACACCCTTCTTTCATCAGTAAGTCTTTCTCGCTATCACACAGACACAAGTCACTGAGGACTCTTGAAGTTTATTTTCCCTTTTTCCCTGGGGACGATTGACCTGGCGTCGGGTAATGAGATAACTCTTTCCCCTCTCATTAAAACTTGTCTCCTTGTTGGTAACTTCGTCTTCTGGTCAACTGGTTCCCAATTCCGTTGCCTTGGTTACGTTCTTCGTCACTTTGGAGAGAGAGAGAGAGAGAGAGAGAGAGAGAGAGAGAGAGAGAGAGAGAGAGAGAGAGAGAGAGAGAGAGAGAGAGAGAGAGAGAGAGAGAGAGAGAGAGAGAGAGAGAGAGAGAGAGAGAGAGAGAGAGAGTTTTCATATGGTCCAAGAGCTTTTTATGGTTATGAGAGAGATAGTTTTCATATAGACTAATTCCATAAGTTACTGGTGTCATATGCCTCGTTACATGATGAACAACTTTCTACATAGCTCCTTCCTTCCTTCCTTCTCCCAATTCATTAAATTTCAACCTTATTTCCTGGTTATTTCGTCTCTTTTAAGGGCCTCTTCTTTCTACATAGCTCCTTCCTTCCTTCCTTATCCCAATACAATCCCTTTCAACCTTATTTCCTGGTTATTTCGTCACTTCAAGGATCTCTTCCTCAAGTAGCTGATCCACTTCCTCGTTAGTCCTCCCTGGGTAAGTACATCGTCTCTCTGTCAGCCACCTTTGCTGCTGGCTAATCATCCCACACTCTTACAGTCTCACTGGGCGGGGCTTGGCTCTAGGTGGGTCAAGGGGTCGGCTCAAAGCTTTAACCTCTTCACGCCCAGATTTTTCCTTTGCTATGAAAATTTGTAAGTTGTCGAGCCATAAAATTACGAAAAGTAACTGAATATACCAAATTAGTTAATCGACAAGGGTACGAAACAGGTCATATCTATAAAATACTACCTATATTCACTAAAAATCGTCTAATGGTACGCAAATTACAATGGAAATTACGTTCTGGGTTTCAAGGGGTTAAGAAAATATACAGTGTTTAGTTTTTAATTGGAACACTTAGGAAGAAAGGGAAGATTTCAGATGTTTATAATTTAAGCATGAGTTGTAGGGAGATATTTGGTTATCCTTACAAAATCCTTATCCTACAAAGCTTCAAGAAAATGTACAGTCTCTAGTTTTTAATTGGAGCACTCAGGAAGCAGGGAAGATTAACCCCTTGAGACCCAGAACGTAATTTCCATTGTAATTTGGGTACCATTAGACGATTTTTCGCGAATATAGGCAATATTTTATAGATATGACCTGTTTAGTATCCTTTCCACTAACTAATTTGGTATATTAATTTACTTTTCGTTATTTTATGGCTCGACAACATACGATTTTGTTATAGCAAAGGAAAGATCTGGGCGTGAAGGGGTTAAAGATATTTATTAATTTTTATTACAAGTATGGGTGGAAAGGTGATGTTTGGTTACCCTTTAGAAATAACTACGATTTTTTTTAAAGGTTTTGGTATGTCCCTCTGCGTAAATATTTGTATTGAACTCTTGGAATACACGAGGTAAGGTCAGGGTTTGCATGCATGTGCGTGGGAACCTTCGACACACGAACAAAAAAAAAACGACAAAAAAACTTTGACAAAAAAAAAAAAAAAAAATACTCGCAGAAAAAAATAGTAAAAATAAATAAAGATAAATAAATGAAAATACTCACTGAATTTATTTATATAAGAAATAATATATATGTTCCACCCCACGCCACCTTGGACCCATTCTGCTTCCCTCTCCTTCCTTACGACATGTTTGCAATACCGAGCGAATTCTTTTGCCTGGTATGTGCAAGAAAAAGACAGTATGTTGATTCAATATTTTTCCCTTTTCTATTTATGTCCTTATTTTTACCTTTTTCTTCCTATTTCGCCTTACCTTCTTATACTTTACCTTCTTTTTTTTCCTTTATTTCTACCTACTTTTTACTTTACCTTTATTTATCGCCCTTTAGGTTGATTCAATAGTATGCCTTGTACTATTTATGTCCTTATTTTTACCTTTTTCTTCCTATTTCGCCTTACCTTCTTATACTTTACCTTCCTTTTTTGTCCTTTATTTCTACCTACTTTTACTTTACCTTTATTTATCACCCTTTAGGTTGATTCAATGGTATGCCTTGTACTATTTATGTCCTTATTTTTACCTTTTTCTACCTATTTCACCTTACCTTCTTATTCCTTACCTTATTTGTACCTTTTTCTTTTGTCCCTAATTTTACCTTCTTCCTATTTCACCCTACCTTCTTTATTATTTACCTTATTTTTACCTGCCTCTTTTCTCCTTATTTTTACTTTCTCCCTATTTCGCCTTACCTTCTTATTCTTTAACAACATTTTAACCTGCCTCTTTTGTCCTTATTTTTACCTTCTTCTTCCTATTTCACCATACCTTCTTTATTTACCTTATTTTTACCTTATTCTTTTGTCCTTATTTTTACCTTCTTCCTATTTCACCTTTCCTTTTTATTCTTTAACTAATTTTAACCTGCCTCTTCTGTCCTTATTTATACCTTCTTCTTCCTATTTCACCTTACCTTCTTATTCCTTACCTTATTTTTACCTTACTCTTTTGTCCTTTATTTTTAGTTCCTTTATTAATTATTACGGTGACCTTGAAACCCCTTTTAGGTATTATGTTTTATTTTTACATATCTATCACTTACTTTTCAGCTCCTGTCATTTTTCTATGTCTAATCTCATAAGCCTATCTGACATTTATCAACACATTTCATCACATTTCCTTAGATATTCATGTGATGTTTCTATATATATTCATGCCCTTTTAGGTATTTGGTTTTATTTTTACATACCGATCACTTATTTTCCAGCTTTTTTCACTTTTTCTCTCTCTTGTTTACCTTATATCTTTACCTTGTATCTTACCTTCTCTCTTATATCTGACATTTATCAACACATTTTATGCATTTCTATAGATATTCATGTAAATCTTCCTTCATTTAGGACTCGAAGGGCGGCTCTAAACTAGTCCAATTATGCGTCTTTAGGTCAATTAGCTCCCTGATTACCTCGTCTTGCAGTTTCCTTACTTGTCTTTGGTGTAATAACTCATTCTGTGATTTGCTGAGTGTCAGAGAAACTCATTCCCTGGGTAATTCATCCTGGCTTACACTTAGTTAGTCGGTATTCAAGATCATCGATAAAGTATGTTATGTTATCTTAATAGCAAATAGTACAATTAAAAAACGAAAGCCCGGACAAAATCATAGTGAAAGCACAAACATGACATGACAGTAGTGACCAGTAGTAACCCAATTGACATACGTTTGATAGATAAATCACATAGTTAAGTTAGAATAACAGCCAAAGTACAATGCTAAAAAAAAAACTGAGAATAAAATCATAGCTGGAGGACAAACATGACGTCAGTGAGTCTTAGGTATGAAAAAACATCCTCGATTTTCTTTAGATATTCATGTAAGTTTTAATTAATTTAGGATGCGTTTGAGGTATAACAGGCGGCCAACTTTGTCTAGTAGTGAAATATGGTGGCTGATAATAGTAATAATAATATAGATAGATATAAAGATATTTTAAAGGCTTTAGGTATGACAGGCGGCCAACTTTGTCTAGTAGTGATATATGATGGCTGATAATAATAACATATAGATAGATATAAAGGTATTTTAAAGGCTTTAGGTATTAACAAGGGCATGGGTCTTCGAAGTAGTGATGACAGCAGGAGGAGGAAGCCCCTGGACCTCAATCTTGGGAAGGTTACACTCGAACTCACATCGCTTTCCCGTATCTTCAATAGACGAGAAGTTAATGGCCGCTACTTTCAAGGACCGAGAGTTAGGGACGTTGGGAGAGGGGGAGAGGGTACAGAGATTTGCAGGCGGGTTCAGGAGGGACATTGTGGTGGGGAAGAGGGTTAAAGAGGTAAGGAAAGGTTGGATACTATTGAAAGGTCGAGTTTGTTAGTGAGTGGGTAGGAAAGCAATGTAGGAAAGACTATTTTATGCCTCAAATCGATGAAAAATGAGGATAAATCATAACGAGGATGAGTCAGAGGCAGGAATTGTTGGATGTTATTGAAAGATCGAGTTTGCTTCTAAATGTGTCGGAAAGGAATGTAGAAACGACTACCTTCTGCCTTACATCGATGAAAAATGAGGATAAACCATAACGAGAGTGAGTCAGATAGGCAGGAATTGTTGGATAATATTAAGAGATCGAGTTTGTTAGTGAGTGGGTTGGAAAGCAAAGCAGTGTAAGAATGGCTACCTTCTGCCTTACATCGATGAAAAATGAGGCTAAATCATAACGAGATGAGTCAGAGGCAGGAATTGTTGGATAATATTAATAGATCGAGTTTGTTAATGAGTGGGTTGGAAAGCAGTGTAGGAATGGCTACCTTCTGCCTTACATCGATGAAAAATGAGGCTAGATCATAACGAGGAT
>JACEEZ010013827.1:65000-72500 GCA_016584305.1 Chionoecetes opilio
GGCAGGCTACCGCTTGTCGCCCCGGGCCCAAGACTTCTGTTTTTCACAAATTTGGGCGAGCAATACATGATGAAAAAATTTCATTTTAAATTCAAAAATTCCTGACTGAATCTAAATGCATTTATTGTTCTTTTTCATAGAAATATCATCAAAAAAAAATTAAATTTGTTACGTTTTAGAAAAAAACCTTTTAAGGGTTCATCATGAAGAAAAAATTTTTCTTTTGATGATGCAACTTGATGTGTAGGGGCTTCTTGTACATAAAGAACATTTCTAAAACCAAAAGTAATGAAAATTAGTAGTACAATTAACGCATGTCCCAATTTTTGACTTTTAAACCTATTCTTTTCCCCCGAAATTCTGCCCTTTTGATTTCTGTAAAGGGGTTGTTTTAAATTGAAAGATAATCTTTTCTATTTCCAAGGGGATTCACACGGATGGAAAACAACAAAAAAATTTCTCCCTTTCCCCAAACCCAAATTTCTGGGCCTCACAGGGCCCAGGCCGGGGGTTGGGCACCCTAAACAAAATTCATGCCCAACAACCTCGGGTTTTTTTCCTGAAAAGGGGGTTCCCAATCTACCCTATTTTCCAATAACAATTCATTTACATATGCTTCAAATTCGCCTTGTAAAAAATTTTCTGTTAGGGTTAAAAACTAACAAAATTTGGGGAAAGGAATCCTTTTCAAAAAATTCCTTGAAATGCTCCCAAAATTTCTTTCTGAAACTCATTTTTTTCTTTTGTGTAAATTTAACATGTCTCCTTTTACTTTTTTGGTGTACTTATTTTTGTTTCTTCTATTAAATTTTTAAAGGTGCCCTTTTCTATTTCGTTATGTTTTTGTTTCTTTTTCTCTAGTCATATTTTTTTTCTTAAGGGGGATCTCTTTTTTTGGGTTTTATTTCCTCTCCTGATTCTAGAGATTGAATCTTAAACTTTTTCCTCCTGCCCTTGAAATTTTTTTAAAAGGGCCCTTTTAAATTTTGGGTGATAGCTTATTACTGGGGCGATGGGTACATGGATTTTTTGCCATTACTAAATCCCCCTGTCAAACCCTTTACATCGCGTCCCCGGTTTATTTTGCTTTTTTCTGCTTTTCCCCTTTTAGTATTCTTTCATGGGCTTCTTACTCTCTGGTGAATGATTTGGGAAATTTGTGTTTTTATTAGCCACAAATCACCCAAAAATTATACACAGGTTTGGGTTCTGCTCTAAAAATTTTATAGGGGAAGACTTTATTTTCCCCCAAAACAATATGTAATGTGACGTTTTTTCCCGGGGGCTGATTTTTTAAACGGGGAATTCGGGGCCTTTTGACAGGGTGGGATCCACTATCCCATGCCATACTGTACGGTAAATTAGACTCCTAAAACCGGTTATTATTTGGGCGGTTCAGCCCTTTCTACTACCCCATTACCCCTGGGGTTTTAAAGGCTTGTACATTTTTTTTTCTTGATTTTTAAAAAATTTAATGGGTCCTTCTAGTATCTGATTGTTGAACCTTACCGTTTTGCTGCCCCAAAATTTCCCCTTGGGTGTCGTAAAATTGCAAATTATTTGTTCGAATATTTTGGGTGGACCGTTTCAGCCTTTTTATTTTTTAAAGGGGGCTGTATGATGCAATATCGGGGAAAAATAATCAAATGGCGCCCCACAAGTTTTTGGGTACCCTTTTTTCCCTGACAGTGGAAGCTCGAGTGTATCGATTAAACCCTTTTTCCCCCATGGTTTCTGGGGTATGGGTACTTGCTTGGTGCTGGGGAAAGCGTGTTCCCCTTTCCCTTTTGGGCGCAAATCGTGCAGTTATCTACGGGGAAATTTTATGTCTTTTCTCATCCCTGGCCAAATTACTTTATTTGTGTTTTGCTTGTAAGTCTTATTTTTTCCCCGGGGTGGTCCCTGTGGCACTTTTTGGGCATCTTTTAATATTTCCCCGGGGACTAGTCCCCCTGAGGGTTACTAATTGTTTCACTATACCTCGTGTTCGTTTTTTTGCCACTATTTCTGGCGTTTCTGTAAAATTAATTAAATTGCATTTTTCCCGGAAATCGTTTATCTTGTTTTTAGACGGGTAGTTGTGGTTTTTTGCCCTACCTGTGGGTTTCTGTTGGGTACGTTACTACTGTGCTCCACAGGGCACCCTTTTTCCTTTTCTGTGCTGACTGGCCCTGTATCTAGTGTATTAATTCTTAAATACTACATATTGAGGTAAATTAAACCTCTGTTTTCTGGGCAAAATGTTCCTCGAGAGTGGGGCCCTGGGGCAAACTTTTTTCTTTCCGGGTATGTATTCAAAACTGACCTTCGAAAATTCTGTAACTTCCGTGAACCATCTGGCGAGTCTCCCTCGGGAGGTTTTTTGTGCTTAACGGGGTTCTGTTTTGGCTGTGGGACCCTTCCACACTCTTATCTTGAAACCAAAGAAATTTTCCCCCTCAAAATTTTTTCTAGACATAAAACTGTTTCCTCACGTTCTGTGATGCTGAAATTCCCTTTTCTGGGGGTTGGGGCATAGTCTAATCCCTAAGCTATTTTTTGGGAACGTTCCCTTTCTTTCCTGCATTAAAATTTCCTCCTAGCCCTATATCTGGGCGTCGGTGCATAGGAAAAAATTCCTTCGTGTAATCGGGGAAAGATTGTACGGGTTGAATTGGTTATTTTTCGTTTTGGGGGCGTTTAAAATGTTTGGGCCTTTTGGGAGCGTTTTCCCCAAAAAAAAAATCTGATTTTTTTTTCCATAGTGTGTTTGGGGTTGTGCTATATCGGCGTATCCCTTTAAAAAAGTTTCCCTATAGAAAACCTTTTTTAGCCCCGGAAACTCCTTACTTTTTTTCCCAACTGTGGTTGGCATTTGGGAATTTTTTCTTACGGCGTGGGGAGTTTGGACTTTTACTGTTTTTAAATCCTTTTTTTTATCTATTTGGTGCCCCTGGTAAAAAATTTTTTGCCCTTTGTGGGAAAATTTACATTTTTTAAAATTTTTCACTTTAAATCCGGCTAAACCCTACCCTTGAAAAAAACCCAGCCCTAGTTTTTTAAAAAAAATTTTTCCTCTGCTGTCGGTGTACAAATATATGTCGTCTGGGAAATACACTTGCTGTGTTTTCCTATAAGCCCGGCAATACTGTTTTCATCACCCTCATTTACTTTAATGGACTGTTTGATAATCCAAAAGGCCGCGTTTAAATCTGTAGTGTCCCGTCGGTTTGGAAAAACTGTCATGTCTTTAGATTCACTTTCATTTCTATCTGCCAAAAGGGTGACTTTATTCCCCTTTTTGGGTGAATATTTTATTTTCTGTTCCTAACTGGGGAAAAATTTTCAGAGATGACTGGGAATTTGGGGAAAGATTTTGGGGGGTTTTTGTGCGTTTGTTTTCCCCCCTGTAGTCGATGACTGGGCGCTGAACCGTCCCATTTTTGGGGACTAGGAAAAAGAGGAAATTCCACTACTATCCCAGGTTTAAACACATCTTGTGTGGCATTTCCTGAAACAAAATTAAATTTTCTGTTGGGGAGCTTTGAATGCGGGAAACTATAGGGTGGGTTTTTAAAAAACGGCCCCGTGTACCTAAAATTTTAAATTTTTTTTATGTTTCAAAACGTCCCGGGCTTTCCAAAGCGCCCCTGGTTTAAAGGGTATTGCCCTGCTCGTGTTTCGTTTAAAAGTTTAAAAAGTTTTTGGCCTAAACAAATCGGGTGGTAGGTTTTAAAGGGGGTTAAAGGGGATTTCCCAACCTTTTACATTTTTTGGACGGGCAGCGAATGGGGCCGTTGCCTTTCTGAGTTCTGGTTTCAAATTTAACCCAAATTTTTTTGGGTGTTTAAGACTTGGAAATGATTTTCCCAAACTGGGTTTCCCGGTTCAAAATGATGTTCCCCTTTTTTATGTACTCATTACTAAAACTTCTAATTTCCCATTCTCTGATTTATAAACCCCCGGGAAACAAGTTTGGGTTTCCCCTTTCCCCTGATGGATTCTGGCCCTTGTAAAAACTTCTGTATCCTTTTTAAAACCTATTAACTCCAGTGTTCCCCTTGTTAATTTTACATGGCTGCCCAAAGCGTTTTAAATCTATCACATGTCCTGAAATAATTTTCATGGCTTCATTTTTGGGGCTGTAACTTTTTTCCTTTTATACTGTCCTCAGTGCATTTACAATTTTTTGTTAAACCTTTTCATGCCTGGGATTTAGTTTTTGCTTGTTTTGGTGTAATTTCCCCTACTCCCTCTTTCCGGGCAGTGTGTAGGAGTTTTTAGGGGACCTTGAAAGTTTTTTTTCTTTTCTCTTTGGGGGTTTTCCTAGCCTTTTATCGCTTTTGCCACGCTATGGGTGGTTTAAAAGCATAAATTTTATTCGTATTTAGCCCCGCCTATAACGGGGTTTTGGTTCAGAAATTTGGGGGAATTTGTATAACAGTGAACTCTGCGTTAAACGGGGGGTTTTCGGGGTGCTTGGTAAAATGGGGGTATCAGGGTTCGTTTTTTTTGTATAAATCTGGGGTTTTTTGTCCCCTCTAAAATTCGTCCCATAATTTCTTTGGGCCCAAGGTGGGGCTGTTTTTTCTATGTTCTGGGTTTACTTTGGGGGACTGTGCGTATTTTCAGATTTTTTCTATTTTCCCCCTTATCTATATCTCGACTTTTTTTTTCTATCTTTTTCCGTCTTTATCTATTTCTTTCTTCCAGCACGAAAATGTATACTGTGTATGGCTGGCATGCCTGATTTCTGTGCGTTCAGCGGTACTTATTAATTCGTGATTATCATAGTGTGGTTTTTTAAACTTTTTTCCCTCACGCTCATGGTGGCGAATTATTTACAAGTATTTCCCAAATTTTTTTCAAAATTGCAGTCCCCGCCTGCGTTATTCCGTTTTTCTTGTACAAAGAAAATATTCGACGCGGGCGGGGGGCGGGGCCGGGGAAACCCGTGTCGTGGGTATGTTATCGGGCCGCTTCTCTTGGCTAGGGGTGTGCGGCTGAGGGTGTCGGGGTGGGGGTGCTGTGCGCGGGTTTTTCTGTGTCCCTCCCCGGGGTGTTCCCTGGGGAACGTGTATCTAATTTTCTTTGGTTTTTTCTATTTTGTTTTTCCCAATTTCTGTGTTCTCCTTTTCGGTTTTTAAATTTTTTTCTAACCTCTTGTTTTCTAATTTGGCCCGGTGTTTTTCCCTTTCGTGGTTTCTAAATTGTTTTTTTAAATTTTTTGGTTTTTTTAATTTGCTGGTTCCTTTCCCTTTTGTGGTTTCCCAAAAATTTTTTTTCAACTTCTTGTTTTTCTAATTTGTGGAGGTCTAGTGTTGTTTTAAAAAGCTCCTGTTTTTCGTTTTGGGTTAAATTTACATTCATGGAATATGATTCCAGGTTTTATGAAAAAAGCAGAATCATATTTGTACAGCATATACTTTTTGAAATTCCCCCATTGAAACCCACAATATGGGAAGGAATGTCCTTTTTTTTTCAAAAGTAACAGAAATACCTTTTTTTTGAACGCTGGCGAGGTCCCGTCCCACTGGAAGGGAAGCAGAAAGGTGCGGGGGAGGTTTTACTCATTTGGTTTTCCGTTCGTTTTAAAGGCCTCCAAATTTCTTATCATTAGCAAATTTCCCCTTTTTTTTCAATGATTGTAACTATCCTTTTTATGAAATTGGTTTTTAAAAGTCAATAGAGTTGGAATCACTGGAGAAACCCCTTTAGATGTCTGACCCCGGGAAACCCCTGTTTCCCCTTTCCCTTTTTGGGGTTAAGTTTAACTGAAATTTAAATTTACTTTTAACAAACCAAAATTTTTTTTCTACTTTCCCCACTGATATTGATGATACACCTACAAAAAATATACTTCATACCTTGGCTAAATGGTGAGACTGAAGAGAGACGAGGGACCTAACCTTGCGGGGGCTGCGATGTGCGGCTTTGGGCCCCGGGACGGGCAATTTCATACAGACACACAACCAACACCTTTCTTCGTATATCAGGTCCCCCTGTTAATTAGAGAGGAATTATTTTTTACAAAAACAATATATAGATCACGTGAAATTAAAAGGAAGTTTTAAAACTTCACAGGAGGGTATTGTGGTTGATTGAAGTTCTCGTGGGGGGTGGGAGTGAAAGGGAAAACCCGGGGGTTGTTCGTCCCCCAACGTGGGGGTCTGGAAACTGGCCCTTTTGTGCTGGGGGTGGCGGCGTCTGGGTGGGGGAAAGGGGGCTCCGCTTGGCGTTTGTGACGGGGGGTTTTTTTTTTTGCCTGTGTTTTACTTCCCGGTTGTGTTCTTCGTTTCTTTTTTTTCTTTCCCGCTTTTTGGTTTTCTTCCCCCTTTTTGCTTTTTGTTTCTTCTTTCTTTTAGTGGGGTTCCGGGTTTCTTTCTAAGGCCCTGAGAAAAGGGCCCCTTAAAGTGAGAGGAGGCCCAGTGAGGTGCGGGGTGTGTGGTGTGTGTAGTAGGGTTGGCCCCGGGGTCGTGTAGGCCTTAGCTGGCTGGGGAGGTAGTGGCGCGAGGGTTGGCGCGGAACTGGCCGGGGGCGTTTGCGGGGTTTTTTAGTTGGGATGGGGGTGTGGCGGGTGCTGGCTTTCGTCTGGGGTTTTTCTTGCTCTTCCTCTGTTGCTAGCTTTTTTTTGGTTTTCTTATGCTTTCCCTCTCTTTTGGAGTTTTATCCTTTGGGTTTTAGATCCTTTTCGCTACCATCCACTGTTTTGTTTTCACCCCTGTCGGGCCCCTTTAGGGGGCCCGTTTTTTGCTAAGGGACCGTTTTTTCCATGCCCCGTTGGTCATCCTGGGGGTTTGGAAAAATCATTGGTTATCTTTCTTGGGTTTTTTAAAAAAGGATAACAAAGTACTTTTATTCCTTTTATATTCAGGGTTTCCCCACTTTCACTCTGTGTTCACTTTTTGTTAGAAAGTTCAATGTCTCTCATCTGTCCCCCTCGTGTGCCCTGTTCGTTTCACATCTGTCTCACGGATGTTTTAATCGTGAGGGGGGCCTCGCAAACTCATCACGTGTTTTGTCCCTTTTTGGGGCCAAAAGTTTTCTGCCCAAAAAGGAGAGTCTTTTCCAAAATAAAACCCATAACCCTGACGTCACGTAAAGTCACGTTTTTGGGGCTTTTTCCCAAAAAGAACAAAACATACAAATGGGCCTTCCCCTTTTTCTTCAGCCAATCATGAAAGGCAAAGGAAAAGGGTAAAATTTCACTTTTCGTTATCTAAACCTTAATCTTTGTTTTGGGCAAGGGAGGGAAAATTATCGGTTTTACAAAAAATTCTGGCGTCCCCCTTTTTCGGGGCCCCTCTCTCTCGCTAATAAAAAAATCTAGCTAACTTTTTTTACCTTTTTCAAATAAAAAACCCATTTTCAATACTTTTCCCAAATTTTCTTTAAAAAAACCCCAAATTTTTAAAAAAACTTCTAAAAAGAGATAAAAAATATGAAGGAATTGGGTTTGATTAATCCCTTACTTCAAAACAACGAACAGTATTAGTTTAGTATATCGTTTAGTATTGGTAA
>JACEEZ010013827.1:77500-82500 GCA_016584305.1 Chionoecetes opilio
CTTGGTATGATTGCCTACCGACCAGACTAGATGAACTTTACCATGTAGCTTAATCATTTAATTATTATTAACATTTAATTACTAAAAAATTTAAACATAGAATCATAAAGGATTTTTTTTTCTTTTCGTAGAATATTTTCGAAGTAACTCTAAGTATGATAAAAGCAAAAACTAACAAAAAAGTTTACCTTGCGACGTAGGTTAATCATTAAGATCGATTTTTTTTACTCTTTGCTACCACTAAGGACTCATCTTTATAAATTTTTAAACTTTTCGAAGGACCCAACACAGGTAACTCTTTAATTAAAGATGATAAAAGCAAAAACTAACAAAAAATTTCCACTTTGCGACGTAGTTAAGTCATTAGTACCGACTGTTCTTTGTGGTTCTGTATTACCACTAAGGACTTATCTTTAGAATTAATTTTTTACTTTCCGAAGGACCAAAATTTTATCGAGGTAACTCTTCAAAGACTATAAAAGCAAAAACTAAGGAAAAATATCCACTTTGCGTCGTAGGTAGATCATTAGGACCGACTTTTTCTCACTCTTTATTACCACCAAGGACATTTTTTTTTCTTTTGAAGGAACTAAATCTTTTTGAATTAACTTTAAAGACTATAAAAGCAAAAACTACAAAAAATATCCACTTTGCTAAGTAGTTTGACCATCTTGACTAAATTTCTCACTATATATTTTTTTTTATATTTATTATCATTATCTTTTTTTTTACGTTGAAGCCTTTAGCACCTGTAGGCAATTATTTTATTTTACCTATTAATACTACCAAGGACTTATCTTTGCATCCTGAAGCCTCATAATAAACCCTATTTTTGTATCTTGAAGCCTCATAGCAAACCCTCGCATCTCCTCATCTCCCTTCCTGTCTGAGTCAAACCCGCGCTAAAAGTCTTGACTGCTCAATTCCACCTCGTATGTAAATGAATCCTTTGTTCTGTACACGTGCCGTCTCTGTTTGTTTCCGTGCAGTGAGCGTGGGTGAAGAGCATGTTTCCTGGTGTCTCTTTCTCTTTCTCTTGCCCTGCGTCTCCTCAGCCACACTAATGAAAAGATAGGTAGTTGTATTTCACTATTTCAATGGTCTTGCCCTCCTCTTGTACTTCCCTGTGATAATATTCCTCTAATACTTTCTCCTTCTCCTCAGTGTTTGTTTCTTGTTGCTCTGGTTTTGTTTTTATTTTACTTCGTCTTACCCTGATATTGTTTTTGTATTGTCTACCCTTTCTTCGTTCTTTTTATTTTTCATATTTTTAATGGTCTCTCTCTGATATTATTCGCTTTTTATTTACCTTCCAGTTGATTCTCTTTTGGTGTACACTGTTTCATCTTACCTTGATTGCATTTTCCTTTCCCTCCTTCCCTTCCCGTCCTTTTATTATTATATTGTGTTTATCATTCCTGTCTCCTTTTCCCTTCCCGTCCTTTTATTATTCTATTGTGTTTATCATTCCTGTCTCCTTTTCCCTCCCCTCATTTTCTTATTATCTTGTGTTTATCATTCCTGTCTCCTTTTCCCTTTCGTCGTTTTCTTATTCTATTGTGTTTATCATTCCTGTCTCCTTTTCCCTTTCGTCGTTTTCTTATTCTATTGTGTTTATCATTCCTGTCTCCTTTTCCCTTCCCGTCATTTTCTTATTCTATTATGTTTATCAGCACCGATCTATTCGTCTCGTCGTCTCTCTTCGCGTGAGTCGGTGTGGCTCGCCTCGCTGCTTCCCCGCGCGACGTCCCAAACCGTGACGGATTGGCCGCTTGACTGGCGCGCGGCCCGTCGGGATGGAAGCAACTTGAGAGACGTCGCAGCTGGCGGGCGTGAAGTGTATGACCACAATCTCGCTGCGACTGATGGCGGTGTGGATGTGTGGATGTGGATATCTCACGCTGGATATTGTCAAGGCTAGTTTCCTGAAGATGTGGGATAACGTAGACGGCGAGAATCTGGAGGCTTTTACGTAGATGGAGATACGTTTCAGATGTTTTCTTGTATATAAACTATCAGCCCGTGAATATAATTAATAGATCCGAAATACAATCAAAGCTGTTTAATGGTATCTAGGTAGTGGGTATTGCATGTGAGTATTCCCAGTGGATGTTAAGGTGTATAGGTGAGCTGTGTAAATACAAAACCAAACTGATTGAGCAGAAAATGAAACTACAATCGAAAGTGGGGTTCGCTTATGCGTGGTTGTAGAAACCTCACTATGGTAATAACGATGGAAGTGAAGGAGGTGATGGTGTTGGGCGGGAAAATACAATGAGGGGATGGTTTTGGGCTGGAAAATGCAGTGGAGTGATGGTGTTGGGCTGAGAAATGCAGTGATATGATGGTGTTGGGCTGGGAAATGCAGTGAGGTGATGGTATTGGGCGGGAAAATGCAGTGAGGTGATGGTGTTGGGCTGGGAAATGCAGTGAGGGGATGGTTTTGGGCTGGGAAATGCAGTGGAGTGATGGTGTTGGGCTGAGAAATGCAGTGATATGATGGTGTTGGGCTGGGAAATGCAGTGAGGTGATGGTATTGGGCGGGAAAATGCAGTGAGGTGATGGTGTTGGGCTGGGAAATGCAGTGAGGTGATGGTGTTGGGCGGAAAAATGCAGTGAGGTGATGGTGTTGAGCTGGGAAATGCAGTGAGGTGATGGTGTTGGGCTGGGAAATGCAGTGAAGGAATGGTGATGGGCTGGGAAATGAAGTGAGGTGATGGTGTTGGGCTGGGAAATGCAGTGAGGGGATGGTGTTGGGCTGGGAAATGCAGTGAGGTGATGGTGTTGGGCTGGGAAATATAGTGAGGTGATGGTGTTGGGCGGGGAAATGCAGTGAGGGGATGGTGTTGGGCTGGGAAATGCAGTGAGGTGATGGTATTGGGCGGGAAAATGCAGTGAGGTGATGGTGTTGGGCTGGGAAATGCAGTGAGGTGATGGTATTGGGCTGGGAAATGCAGTGAAGGAATGGTGATGGGCTGGGAAATGCAGTGAGGTGATGGTGTTGGGCTGGGAAATGCAGTGAAGGAATGGTGATGGGCTGGGAAATGCAGTGAGGTGATGGTTTGGGCTGGGAAATGCAGTGAGGGGATGGTGTTGGGCGGAAATGCAGTGAGGTGATGGTGTTGGTGGGAAATGCATGAGGGATGTTTGGGGAAAATGCAGTTGATGGTGTGGCTGGGAAATGCGTGAGGTGATGGTGTTGGGCTGGGAAATGCAGTGAAGGAATGGTGATGGGCTGGGAAATGCAGTGAGGTGATGGTGTTGGGCGGGGAAATGCAGTGAGGGGATGGTGTTGGGCTGGGAAATGCAGTGAGGTGATGGTGTTGGGCTGGGAAATGCAGTGAGGTGATGGTGTTGGGCTGGGAAATGCAGTGAAGTAATGGTGATGGGCTGGGAAATGCAGTGAGGTGATGGTGTTGGGCTGGGAAATGCAGTGAGGTGATGGTGTTGGGCTGGGAAATGCAGTGAGGTGATGGTGTTGGGCTGGGAAATGCAGTGAGGTGATGGTGTTGGGCTGGGAAATGAGTGAGGGATGGTGTTGGGCTGGGAAATGCAGTGAGGTGATGGTGTTAGGCGGGAAATGCAGTGAAGTGATGGTGTTGGGCGGGAAAATGCAGTGAGGGGATGGTATTGGGTAAGGAAATGCATTGAAAGACATGTGGGTAAAAGGAGTTGCTGAGCCGAAGAGCCTTTCACTTTCTCCGTTCAAGGCTGCCGTGAATCGCGCTTCCTCAGTCCCCAAAGGCACTTCATGCAGGGATAAGCAACACTCCCGCCAAGACGCCTGTTGAGTGTGAATAGAAGCATAAATACATTGCCTTACATTTGCTTGAGAGAGTTTCCTTCTGTGTTGCATGTGTCTCGTTCTCAAGGCTGTGTTAGGGAGACGTTCTAAGCCTATGTTGGAAGGGGATCTGGTTATGCTGTGTGTATTAAAGCCTCTATAACCTATTGGTATTAAAGCCTCTATAACCTATTGGTATTAAAGCCTCTATAACCTATTGGTACTAAAGCCTCTATAACCTATTGGTATTAAAGCCTCTATAACCTATTGGTATTAAAGCCTCTATAACCTATTGGTATTAAAGCCTCTATAACCTATTGGTATTAAAGCCTCTATAACCTATTGGTATTAAAGCCTCTATAACCTATTGGTATTAAAGCCTCTATAACCTATTGGTATTAAAGCCTCTATAACCTATAGGTATTAAAGCCTCTATAACCTATTGGTATTAAAGCCTCTATAACCTATTGGTATTAAAACCTTTCCCTTTGTGGTATTTAAGCCTCTATAAACTATTGGTATTAAAGCCTCTATAAACTATTGGTATTAAAGCCTCTATAACCTATTGGTATTAAAGCCTCTATAACCTATTGGTATTAAAGCCTCTATAACCTATTGGTATTAAAGCCTCTATAAACTATTGGTATTAAAGCCTCTATAACCTATTGGTATTAAAGCCTCTATAACCTATTGGTATTAAAGCCACTATAACCTATTGGTATTAGAACCTCTATAACCTATTGGTATTAAAGCCTCTATAACCTATTGGTATTAAAGCCTCTATAACCTATTGGTATTAAAGCCTCTATAACCTATTGGTATTAAAACCTCTATAACCTATTGGTATTAAAACCTTTCCCTTTGTGGTATTAAAGCCTCTATAACCTATTGGTATTAAAACCTTTCCCTTTGTGGTATTAAAGCCTCTATAACCTATTGGTATTAAAGCCTCTATAACCTATTGGTATTAAAACCTCTATAACCTATTGGTATTAAAGCCTCTATAACCTATTGGTATTAAAGCCTCTATAACCTATTGGTATTAAAGCCTCTATAACCTATTGGTATTAAAGCCTCTATAACCTATTGGTATTAAAGCCTCTATAACCTATTGGTATTGAAGCCTCTATAACCTATTGGTATTAAAACCTTTCCCTTTGTGGTATTAACCCTTTCCTAGCCGAGATCTTTCATTTTTGCGATATAAAATCGTCCG
>JACEEZ010013827.1:87500-102500 GCA_016584305.1 Chionoecetes opilio
AGATTTTCTGGGACTACGTTCGTAAATCCATTGAAGATTTTAAAGACTTCGATGAGGTCACCTCTTATCCTTCGTTTTGTTAGTGGGAATAAGTTAAGTTCTTTGAACCGATTTTCGTACGATTTATTACGCAATCTAGGTATCATTTTGGTACTCTGCGCTGTATTTTTTCTAGTTTATCTATGTCCTTTTTATAATAAGGTGACCAGAACTGCACACAGTATTCTAGATGGGGGCGAACAAGCGAGTTAAAAAGAGTGAGTATAACTTTTTTCAGATTTGAAACTGAAAGTTCGTCCAATAAAGCCAACCAATTTATTTGCAGTTTTTACTACCTCTATAATTTGGTTATTCGGTTTGAGATCTTTCGAGATTATAACGCCTAAATCTTTTTCTTTATCAACACTTGTTAGTTGGAAATCGTTCATCACGTAACTTTTATGAGGGTTGTTATTACCGATATGTAGTACATGACATTTGTCAAGGTTGAAATTCATTTGCCATGTTTTTGACCATTCTGTTAGCGTTTTTAAGTCGTTTTGTATGAGTTGGCGCTGAGATTTTGTAGAGGCTATGTTTGTGATTTGCGTGTCATCAGCAAATTTCGATATCCTGCATGTGATTCCCTCGTCAATGTCATTTATGTATATCAAGAACAGGATAGGTCCGAGAACTGATCCTTGAGGAACACCACTATTTACACTAGTCCAGTCAGAAGAATTTCCATTTATTACCACTTTTTGTTTACGATTTGACAGCCAGTTTTGAGGAGGAGGGGAAGGAAGGTAGGAGGAGGAGAGGGGAAGGGATGGGGTAGGAGAAGGAAGGAAGGAAGGAGGGATGGGAAGGAAGGAAAGAGTGGGAAGGGAAGGGAGAGATAAGGGAGAGTGTGAGGTGTACAGAATGAAGAGTGAGGTTTAGATATAGCGGATTGATGTATTCTTTGGTTTTTGCCGTTTTTTCGTGGAATATTAAAGGTTTTGTGTAGGTGGGTGGGGAGGGGGGGTTGTGTGTGTGTGTATGTATGTGTGTGTGTGTGTGTGTGTGTGTGTGTGTGTGTGTGTGTGTGTGTGTGTATGTGTGTGTGTGTGTGTGTGTGTGTGTTTCTCAATAATATGGTCAATCAATCTTAATATAAACTTTAAATTAATAGCTTTCTGTTGACCCAAATTCTCTCACTCTCTCTCACTCTGTCTGTCTCTCTTCCTATAACGAGAGAGAGAGAGAGAGAGAGAGAGAGAGAGAGAGAGAGAGAGAGAGAGAGAGAGAGAGAGAGAGAGAGAGAGAGAGAGAGAGAGAGAGAGAGAGAGAGAGAGAGAATGGAGGTGTCAGCGGCAATGGAGGAGAAAGAGAAATCCAAGTATTGCAGACACAAGGAAGAAGATTGTGGTCTTTCCTCTCTCTCCCTTCCTCCTTTCTTTTATCCTCCTCTTCGTTTCCACTCTTTTATTCTTCCCTTCCCCTCCCTTCCCTTCCCTTCCCTTCCCTTCCCTTCCACACCTCTGCTCTCTTCCTTGCTGTTTTCCACCACTGGGACGCCACTTGCCCACTGAGGGTGTCAAGGAGAAGGGAAGAATTGAGAGAGAGAAAGAGAGAAGGGAGGAAGGAAGGAAGGAAGGAACTAGAGTCAGGCACGTAGCACATAAGAACAGGACACACACACACACACACACACACACACACACACACACACACACACACACACACACACACACACACACACCACACACACACACACACACACACACCACACACACACACACACACACACACACACATACACACACACACACACACACACACAACACACACACACACACACACACACACACACACACACACACACACACACACACACACACACACACACACACACACACACACACACACACACACACACACACACACACACACACACACACACACACACACACACACACACACACACACACACACACACACACACACACACACACACACACACACACACACACACACACACACACACACACACCTCTCAGTCTGCCTTGTTTACCTCTCGCTGTAATGTCGTGTAAACAAAACCTTCGCTCCTTTTCCTCTCTCTATATTCACGTCCTTTCAAACGATCATCTACCAGCGCTTCTACCTCCTCTTCGATGGATTATTTCCAGTACGCTAAATCGGGTGATGGACTTACTATAGACACACAGCCAGCCTAACCTTACCTACCTCTGCCCTCCCTATAACCCATGTAAGGCAGGGTGACAGAGGGATAGATAGATATACAGGAGCTTGAAAATTTGGGAAGGAAATTGTTGGGGGAGAATTGGTAAAGGAGAGAAAGAGGGAAAAATTATAGAGAGGTATGGTAGTTAAGTGTAGGATTATTGGTGATTTATCTTAGTGGGGTAACATACTAGGGGGAATAATGGGTAGTGGAAAGTATAGGTGTGGTATGTATGTGGTAGAGTTTTTAAGGTGGTCTTCTAAAATAGAGGTTTGGATCGCTTTTCGCAGCCATAAACTGAAGAACTAAAGTATAGAATTGCTGTTAGTTTATCGAAGTGGGGTAAAATAGAAGTACTAGGAGGAATAATGGGTAGTAGGAAGTATAGGTGTGGTGTGGTATAGGGTTTTTAAGGTGATCTTGGAAAATAGAGGTTTGGATCGCTTTTCGCAGCCGTAAACTAAGTATCTAATTTTTGTTAGTTTATTTTAGTGGGGTAAAATACTAGGAAGAATAATGGCTAGTGGAAAGTATAGGTGTGGTTTATAGTGGAAAGTATAGGTGTGGTTTTTAGTATAGGGCTTTTAAGGTGATCTTGGAAAATAGAGGTTTGGATCGCTTTTCACAGCCATAAACCGATGCTCACTTGTTTCCTGCCACCCCTTGAATGGGACACAGTGCTCGGTGGACACGGTGACAAATGGAGATGATAAGGACAAGGGAGAAGGAGAGAAGGGGAGAGGAGTAACGTGAAAAGAAGATGGATTGTGGGTTGAAATTGAGAAGAAAAGGGAACATTGTCGTGGCTTCATTTGTTGCTCTGTCCTACGTATTTCAGGTGCAACTTATTTTTTTATTAAATTGAAATACTTCGTCGTAGATACATATGTAGTAGTAGTAGTAGTAGTAGTAGTAGTAGTAGTAGTAGTAGTAGTAGTAGTAGTGTAGTAGTATACATATTTTAGAACGAAAATACTAATACTGATCGTTGTATTGAAGTAATGATTAAGCTAGCAATGCCTATCATATTTTTATGTCTTATAGTAAGTTTTGTCTAATTTGTTATTTTTAAGGAATATCTGGAAGTATCATGTTATTGTGATTTGGCTGAAATAAGGGTTGATAATCATTGTAACTGAAAACTGACTCCAGATTCGTGTTCAGCATGCCCGATAACTGCTAGGAACAAATTTTCAAGCAAATCAATTTTTCAAAAAATATTGCAAATTTTGTAAGTGACCCTTGCAAAATTTGCAATAGATTTTGCAAAATAGATTTGCTTGAAAATTTGTTCCTAGCAGTTTAGGGGCATGCTGAACTCGAATCTGGAATCAGTTTTCAGTTACAATGATTAGAAGTCCATATTTCAACCAATTCACAATGACATGATACTTCCAAATATTCCTTATAAACCACAAATTAGACAAAACTTACAACAAGACATAAAAATATGATAGGAATTGCTAGATTAATCATTACTTCAATACAATGATCAGTATTAGTATTTTCAGTATTAGTATTAGTATTAATATTATATTAATCCCTATTTGAGCCACCCATGCGATTGTCAAAGTACTTATAAAAACCTAGAAATACTATAGCAATCCTGTGGGACTTCTAATACCCTCCCATGACTCCTGTAGGATGCGTGAAGGAGCGAAGAGGCCCGTGAAGGACTCTGAAGGATTGTATACAATGCGAAGGATACTTTTAAAAAATAGTTCTTCTTCCTCCCATTTCCTCTCTTCCCTTTCTTCTCCTCCTCCTCTCCTCCCTTCCTTGTCCCACCTCCTTCCTTCTCCTCCCCCTCCCCCTTCTCCCCTCCTTCCTCCTCCTCGCCCCTCCTTCCCTCCCCCCCTTGATGAAGGGGTCTTGATTTTTTTAAATCACGTTTTTTTCAATAACTAAAATACTATAGCAGATAAGTGCAAGAGGTCTAGAGAAGTAAATATGAAGTAGATCAAGGGCTATCATTTGGCGTAAAACAAAACAATATTGATTGGTAAATAACCGAGAAAATAGCATATTCGTACATTTTCTTAAGTTCTTAAGTAACTAAGTAACTAAGCCGGGGAATTTACAGACACCGTTTTATCAATATTTTTGGGGACATTTCTGAACGTATTGGCGATGCAAAGACACAGATTTTTTCTATCTAAAAATATCAATTATATAAAAATAATTAATTTGGAGGTATGCATGTGTATTGTGTAATCCTGAAATGTATAGACACCGTATTTTCAATTTTTTTGGGGTTATTTTAGGACGTATTAGCGATGCAAGCACACTGATTTTTTCTATATGTTTGGAGATATTCAAATGTAAATCCTGAAATATATATACACCGGTTTATTTTTTTTTGGGGGGGGAGCATTTTTGGAGGGGGGAGCATTTTTGGAGGTACTATGTTGTTTTTAGGTTATTTAACAAAAAAAAAAGGTTATTTAGAGGTATTGGCGATGCAAGGACACTGATTATTTCTACATTTATGGAGTTATTCATGTGTAAATCCTCCTTTATCTCATCTATTGTCAGACCGAGATGTGGAAATCAAGGCAGGACGTCCAACAGAGACAGCAATCCCGGTGAGGCGATCAGTGGCGGGAATGGAAGATTGGAAGGAGGTGTCCGTGCGGGGGGGCTCGGATTCAGGAGGGAACTGATGGCTCTGGAATACTAAAGACTCAATGGAGGTGGGAATCAAATTACTAAAAGAAAAAAGTAAGGTATAATCAATAGCTAGTAAAATTGGAAAAAAAACTAAGGTATGATCAATAGCTATAATGGAAAAAATACGGTATAATCAATAGCTAAAAATATAAAAATACGGTATATCAATAGCTAAAATAGAAAAACTACGTTATAATCAATAGCTAAAATAGAAAAACTACGTTATAATCAATAGCTAAAGTAGAAAAACTACGTTATAACCAATAGCTAAAATAGAAAAACTACGGGATATCAATAGCTAAAATAGAAAAACTACGTTATAATCAATAGCTAAAATAGAAAAACTACGTTATAATAATCAATAGCTAAAATAGAAAAAATACGGTATAGTTAATAGGTATAATTAATCAATGGAATTAATACTGTTATAACTGCCTAATAAATATTGAAAGATGATAAATATTAAATGCCAGAGCAAGTAAAACAAGACTTAAAGTAGAGATATTCATATATAAGTTACCATATAAAAGGCATTAGAAGTTTATCAAATACATTTAATATTGGTTTATATATGTAGAAACGAAAATAACGAAAGCCATGCCAGTTTTTCGTCTCCTAAACTGCATTGGATATTAAAGATGGATGAAAAATATAACATGTCAAAGCAAGTAAAATGAGACGTATTTACGAGATATTCAGCTTAATTACTATAAACGTCATGAAAAGTTTATCAAATACATTAATATTTTGTTCATATATGTAGAAACGAAAATAACGATGTCCATTACAGTTTTTCGTCTCCTAAACTGCATTGAGCTCACAAATTAGCCATTGCTATGCACTGTATGCAGGGTAACACAACAAGTCCCTCTCAGGCTATAAGTTGGTTAATCGTGCGTGAGAAAGTAAAGGTGAAACAACAAGAAACAGCCAGGTAATGGTGCGTGAGAGAGAGAGAGAGAGAGAGAGAGAGAGAGAGAGAGAGAGAGAGAGAGAGAGAGAGAGAGAGAGAGAGAGAGAGAGAGAGAGAGAGAGAGAGAGAGAGAGAGAGAGAGAGAGAGAGAGAGAGAGAGAGAGAGAGAGAGAGAGAGAGAGAGAGAGAGAGAGAGAGACACACACAGAGAAAGAGACACACACATAAAGAGACACAGAGAGAGACACACACAGACAGAGAGAGAGAGAGAGAGAGAGAGAGAGAGAGAGAGAGAGAGAGAGAGAGAGAATACAAAAGTGTAGGGGCCGCCACGGGAATGTTTGGACCAGATGCACGACGAACTAAATCAAGTTGTAAGAGTGGCTGGAGTCTCGTAAGGAATACATAATGAGAGACACCGAAGGAAAGGGGGAGAGACAAGACAGTTCACGCCGCGCTGGTATCACTGCGTGCCTCTTTCATCTTTTCCCGCCAAAAAAAAGCGCGCGAAAACACGGGTAGGGATAAAGATAAGAACCGAAAACCAATGAAAATGTTTTAGTATGCATAGTGAAAGAGACAAGGGAAGAGTTGATATTTTGTTACCGATAGAGACGAAGTTGAAGAGGACCTATGAAGCGATACTAAGCGTCAAAGGTCACAAGAAGAAGAAGAGGAAGGGTGATAGAAAATGGAAAACGAAAACATACTGTGGAGTTTCAGCAAGGGAGGGAAGCAATTTTATGTCGACGGGTAAGGAACTGTTGAACATTTTACAGAGTGTCAAGAGAATAATGAATGGACAGAAGGAGGGTGAGAGAGAGTAAGGAGGGAGGGACGATGAAAATTAGTAGGAGGAGGAGGAGGAAGGACGCTGAAAATGAGTAGGAGGAGGAGGAAGGACGTTGAAAATGAGTAGGAGGAGGAGGAAGGACGCGAAAATGAGTAGGAGGATGAGGAAGGACGCTGAAAATGAGTAGGAGGAGGAGAAAGGACGCGAAAATGAGTAGGAGGAGGAGGGACGCGAAAATGAGTAGGAGGAGGAAGAACGCTGAAAATGAGTACGACGAGGGGGAAGAACGCTGAAAATGAGTAGGAGGTGGAAGAAGGACGCTGAAAATGAGTAGGAGGAGGAGAGGGGAGGCTGAAAATGAGTAGGAGGAAGAGGATCTGCACTGAAAATGAGTAAGAAGAGGAGGAAGGAGGCTGAAAAGGAGTAGGAGGAGAAGGGAGGACGCTGAAAATGAGTAGGAGAAGGAAGAACTGCACTGAAAATGAGTAGGAGGAAGAAGAAAGAGAGATGGTCAAGTAAAGAATGGTTTGGTTTTGAGGTGTCTTGTGGGAGGGAGGAAGGTGGATGGTGGGTTTCAGGAGACCTCGAGGAAGGCCAATGGAAAGTCTCAGGACAGGCAGATGGATGGAGTGAAAGACGATCCGCGAGAGAGAGAGAGAGAGAGAGAGAGAGAGAGAGAGAGAGAGAGAGAGAGAGAGAGAGAGAGAGAGAGAGAGAGAGAGAGAGAGAGAGAGAGAGAGAGAGAGAGAGAGTGGGTCAGGCCTTTCTCGGGGGAGGGACGGAGGAAGGAGTTCGGAGAAAGAAAGAGAAGGTCGAAAACAACTTTGGTCATTTTTCACGTAATTAATTGTGTCATGGTGTGCCTTATGCCAAACCCAGAATTTCATAGTTTAAGCCTATGTATTGTTCCCTCGTTAATCTTATGTGTTATTTTTGTGAGGCTAGAATTAGGCTTTTAACTGATTATTTTCTCATTTTATAAGATTTTTTTACATCTTATTTTTGTCATATTATTGAGAGGCTAGAAAATTAATGAAGCTTTTTACAAATTTTTCCTCACATAAGAGAATTTTTTACTTTTTTAATCTTATTTTGTCTTTTTTTTAAGGTGAGAATGAAGCTCTTTACTGATTTTTTCTCTAAGATTATTTTTTCACTTTTCTTTTCTGTTAGATTACAAAGGCAATTTTTCCGAGAGTTTTAGTTAAGTCTGTATCTAGTATTGTATTGCCTCTAGTATTGCGTCCTCGTTAATCTAATTCATATCTTATTTTTTGTGAGGCTAGAATGAAGCTTTAAATTATTTTTTCTCTCATAAGATTCTATTTTTTACTTTTATTTTCTTCTCTGTTCGATCACAAAGGCAATTTTTCCAAGTGACTCGCGGGACCCGTAATCGAGTCCCGGGGGCTGCCGGCCTGATTGGGGCGGCGGAGGAGCGGCCGCCGGAATACTGAGCCGCTACACTCTTCCTATATTATTTAATGGAGGACGTGTGCGTGAGAGCGTGCGAGCGTATACACACACACACCTACTTAGTACGCACACACACACACACACATACACACGCACACACACACACAAACACACACACCACACACACACACACACACACACACACACACACACACACACACATGGTATTGACTAAAAGACCGGCAAGAAATGTGTATCATGACTATTGTATTTGCCACTATATTATTCTTTAGTTGGATATGTAACTACTACTACTACTACTATTACTATTACTACTAACTACTACTACTACTACTACTACTACTACTAACTACTACTACTATTTCCACTTCTACTACCACTACTACTACTCTACTACCACTACTACTACTACTACTACTACTACTACTACATCTACTTTTACTACCCACATATTAGCAACATTGAACTAGCAGAGGTACTAAACACGAAGACGGGACAGGAAAATATTGTCACTTCCGGGAACAGATTGTGGCCGAGAAAAGATAAAGGTTTTGCAGTGGGCGGAAGTAATGGGAGGAAAGAACAGGGAAACTAGGAACGAGGGAGGCGAGGAGATAAGATAAGGAGATAAGCTTGACGTGTGGGTAGATTGAAGGCGAGGTTTTTAACATGATGCGGCGAAAAACAGTAGAAATTATTATTGATTGGGAAATGAAGGCAAAAAATGATGGAAGTTTTTAACATGATGCGGCGATAAACATGAGAAATTATTATTGATCGAGAAATTAAGGCAAAAAATGATGGAAGTTTTTAACATAATGCGGCGATAAACAGTAGAAATTATTATTGATCGGGAAATGAAGGCAAAAAATGATGGAAGTTTTTAACATAATGTGGCGATAAACATGAGAAATTATTATTGATCGGGAAATTAAGGCAAAAAATGATGGAAGTTTTTAACATAATGTGGCGATAAACATGAGAAATTATTATCGATTGGGAAATTAAGGCAAAAAATGATGGAAGTTTTTAACATGATGCAGCGATAAACAGTAGAAATTATTATCGATTGGGAAATTAAGGCAAAAAATGATGGAAGTTTTTAACATAATGTGGCGATAAACAGTAGAAATTATTATTGATTGGGAAATTAAGGCAAAAAATGATGGAAGTTTTTAACATGATGCAGCGATAAACAGTAGAAATTATTATCGAGGGTGGAAAGAAGGCAAAGAGAGAAGGGAGTGTATGTGTGTATTTATACTCTGTTAAAAGGTTGTGATGGTTGCTCCTTGGTTTTTTTTTGTTGATTTCATTCAGTATTGAAGTATTTAGGAGTAAAATGAGATATATTCAGAAAAGGAAGGACAATTTTTTGTATGTATTACGTTCATTGGGTCTCACATTGCGGCTCTGAGTGTATGATAAAGACTAAATTATTACGTGACATCCAAGATTCCTTACATTATGCAGCTCTTTGTATAACTTCACAGGCAAAAATGCAAGAAATCCATTATGGCGAAGGTCGTGGAAGAAATATTCAGGTTGGCGCACACACACACGCACACACGCACGCACACACACACACACACACACACACACACACACACACACCACACACACACACACACACACACACACACACACACACACACACACACACACACGCACAACACACACACACACACACACACACACACACACCCCACACACACACACACACACACACACACACACACTCGCCCGTCTGTCTGTTTAGGAAAGCTGTAATGCGTCGAGGTCTAATACTGTTTTTCTTTCGGAGTTTCGCAGCTCTTGGTAATTAGTTTTATGTTCCTGTGAGATTATCCTGAGAAGCGTGCAGGTGTGAGGAGATACGTAAATGTTTGTGTGTGTGGGGAGGAGGGTTGTCTGTGGCAGGGGTAGGGGGTGGGGGGATGTGTGGTGGGGGGAGGGGGGTAGGGATGGTGGGTGTCTGTGGTGGGGGGATGGAGGGTGTGGTGGTTTGGGGGGTCTGTGGTGGGGGGAAGGAGGGTGTTGGTAAATGGAAAAGATGTTTAAGCAAGGACGTATTAAATAAAAAATTGTGTGTGTGTGTGTGTGTGTGTGTGGTGTGTGTGTGTGTGTGGAGGTAAAAGATATGAAAGATAAAATTTTAGGAAACATGCAATGCAATTATCAAAATCTAATTCATTGCCTTATCTAACCTTTAATCATTTTCCCCAACGATTCTTTTTTTTTCTCTCCTCAAAATGTTGTTCTCCTTCGCTAATCATTATCTTTCCCATAATTATATATTTCCTCCATAGGCATAATTTATTTTGTATCTTCCTCTACCGTTCCTTTAGCGACAAAAAAAACTTCATTATAGTATCATTCTAACTTCTAATTGACCAATCTATAACAGTTAATTAATATATTTGTAACACTTTTTTTCTATAACTCGTAAACTTTTCCCCATTTTTTACCCCTCAGAGTCGGTTTCTTTTTCGGCCGCTTTGTTTTCCCCTGCCCAGCCTTTGTCCTGCTCGGCTGATTAATCCCTTTATTCCCTGTGATAGCCGCGCGTCAGCACAAATGTATTATATCATTTAACGTTGGTAGAACAGAGGCTTTCTTGTTTGTCCTGTGTCTCTCAGTGGCATCATCGGGAACTTTTTCTTTTTCCTTTTATCCTTTTCCCTTGTCATATACTCCTCCTCCTCCTCCTCTTCTTCTTCTTCTTCCTCCTCCTCATAATAATAATAATAATAATAATAATAATACTCTTCCTCCTCCTCCTCCTCCTCCTCCTCCTCCTCCTCCTCCTCCTCCTCCTCCTCCTCCTCCTCCTCTCCTCCTTTGTATTTCCCTCCTCCTCCTCCTTTTCCTGCCTCCTTCCTCCTCCTCCTCCTCCTCCTCCTCTCCTCCTCCTCCTCCTTTCCTCCTCCTCCTCCTCCTCCTCTTTCTCCTCCTCCTCTTCCTACTCCTTCTCCTCCTAATCCTCCTCCTCTTCTCTTCCTCCTTCTCCTCCTCTTCGTTCACCTACTTTTACCACTATTCCATACTGTATCATTCACTTCATTGTCCAAGAATTTATGTATGGAAAATTAAAATATGTCAGGAATGGAAAGAAATAGCAGATTTTTTACGATGGAAAATAATGTTTTTTGTCGAGCTATTCCTTCCTTCCATCCAAATCAAAAAAATGCGTTCAGTACTTAATAGCGCACGGTAGCAAAACCCTGCTAAATCTACGCAACTTAATGGAGTTTTAATGTATCAAATAGTAAAATATATTAGGGAAGTAACCAGCATCCATTCCATACCTGGCGCCTTATTTAGGACGCAACGTACAGCTGAACCTATATTGTACAGATAACAATAGTATTATCCTGAGTTGACCTAGAATGGAAGATACTTGGAATGGAATGGAAGTTACTAGAGACGAAATGGAGTGGAACAGAAAATTTTAAGCAGGATGAAAAATGGAAAATTCCCCTTCCATTCCATTCTATACCTATTATATTCTATTTTATTCTATGTATATGAAGGCTGCACCGAATGGCTGTGAGTAAAGAGGACGAAGGTGATACAGACGAACACCAGGAAATAGACGCGTCACATAAAATACCCCCCGGTCCCCCAGCCACCTCGGGAGAAGAAGGATCTGCCGCCGATCCCGCCAAGAATGCTATCAAGCCGGGAATCCATCTCGCATATTTCCCGCAGCAATGCAGAGATCAGGGAGATCATGGCAGGGAAGACAGGCTCACCGCAGGCCTCCCGTCAGCCGTGAGAGTATCAGGCGGATAGGTGGCACAGAGTCAGGTTTGTTTATATCATGACCGCAATATGATGCTTGTGGACGAAATAATGGAAATAATGCAACATAAGGACATAAGATTCCCTAAGTCATTGCATAATAATATTAATTTTCTCTAAGAACGGAAAGATACACGAAGATAAGTATAATAAGATAATTATCTGATATGCTTATACTTTACTTCACTGATAACGCTTCTGTAAACTATTGGCTCGTGCGTCTCGCGGTACTCTTGGAATCTCTTAATACTTGATTCACTTTGCCGGTGAGACATAAATTGGGCCATCCTTCGTTAAACCTCCAACATAGTAAATATATGTTCTACACACTTTTATATGCATCGAAGCTTCTCATGCATATATTATACCAACAAGAACTGGGTATACGACGTCCTCTTCAAAGAAACGTAATTACTTTTCATAGTGTTAGTTTGTTGACTCATTAACAAACCAGACAATTTACCTTCGCACATCGCACGCTTTGAACTCGTGTTAAGGTGAACTGTTCCTCGCAAACCCCTCAGTAAAGTGAAGATCCATTATTTATTTATTCTTTAGAATGTAAACTAGTGTAATCGCTTATATCATTTGTAAAAGGAAAAAAATATACCAGGGAAAGATACAATGTATGTGTATCTCTCTCTTAAAGTAACTGAGGGTTTTTTGCTACTTTTCTTTGCGTTGTAAAAAAAAAAAAATCTGTCTTCCACCCATCCATTTTAGCGAGCAGTCCAGGTAAAGCTTTGAAATAAGTCATCAGTCATGAGTCAGTATACTTAAGTTGCCTCCCTACGGTCCGGTTTCTAAATGGACGTCGTTATAAGCTGCTTCCTCACCTCTGCATTCACTGTGAAGCTTAAAGTGGCCTCAGCGAGTAGTGTTTGTGAGGGTATAAAAGCTTTTTTATTACGACTCGTGTGGTGCCGTTCTGCATAGGAAGTGGTCGTAACTCATGTGTGTTTGTGTGTGTTTAGAGTTCGTCATTTTAACTTGCCGTGAAATCGTGTTTAGAGAGAAGGAAATGTCTGTATAGTGTTTTATAGCACGATTTAAACCACTACCAACCATATAGTTTTTGCATATAGAAAGTTGTCGTAACTCGTGTATTTGTGTGTGTGTAGAGTTCGTCATTTTAACTTTAGTGGTGTATAGTGTCGCTTTAACTCGCCGTGAAATAGTGTTTTAGGCGAAGGAAATATCTGTATAGTGAGTTGTTTGTATATAACTCGACGTAAACCACTACCAACCACTACCACTTCTACTGCTATTACTATAACTACCACCTCCACCACTCATTTATTCGTCCTCTTATAAACCCTAAAGGAAAAGGCTCTATATGATTTGTTTGTATATAACTCGACTTAAACCACCACCAACCATTACCACTTTTATTACTACTATAATATACTTTTATATACCACTTCCCCCACCCATTTATCCGTGCTCCTATAAACCCAAAGTCTGCTAAGCCATCCTAACGCCAAAGTTTATAATGATACGTATCCATACTTTATAACTTTTTGATGGTTTTGTAAGACTCATATATGTAGATCTTCTTGGCCGCAGTTTTGCCATGGATGTAGGAAGTAAAATTACAAGAAAATATAGTAATAGAATAACCTCTCTCTCTCTCTCTCTCTCTCTCTCTCTCTCTCTCTCTCTCTCTCTCTCTCTCTCTCTCTCTCTCTCTCTCTCTCTCTCTCTCTCTCTCTCTCTCTCTCTCTCTCTCTCTCTCTCTCTCTCTCTCTCCCCCCCCTCTGGCTAATTTACATGTTTTATGCATTCCTTAAAAAACTTTGGAAACATAAATAAAAAACTAACATTTCCGAAACATTACCTTGAAGGAGAGAGAGAAAAAAATAATATACGCTCATCCACGCTAAATTAAGTGCTTTTTTATGGGGGCAATGGCCTGGCTGACACACACACACACACACACACACACACACACACACACACACACACACACACACACACACACACACACACACACACACACACACACACACACACACACACACACACACACACACACACACACACACACGCGCATTAACATTACTCCTCTCGTTCCAATTTTTACCTCTGCCAACGAAGTTGGAGGGGTTATGTTTTCACCCCGATCTGTCTGTCTGTCTGTCTGTCTGTCTGTCTGTCTGTTTGTTAGTGTACAGGATTTCTCGAAAAGTTACGAATAGATTTGGACCAAACTCGGTATACCAAGTCTATTTGGTATAAGGAAGAACTGATTTAATTTGGATGAAATCTATTGACAACTGTTGCCATGGCAACCAATTGATGAAATATTCGGCCGGAGGTATGCGCTCATACTGAGTGCATATATATAATATAAATATATATATATATATATCATGCAACAATTGATGAAATATTCGGGCGGAGGTATGCGCTCTACTGAGTCCCCCCCCCCCCTAGTTACCTCTGTGACCCTCTTCCCTTCCTCTTTAGGCGGAGTATCACAGCATCTCCCGGGCATACAGCGAGCGCCAGACACGTATATAAACGTGAAATATTAGTGTTGGCAAGAAAATGGTAGGTGGTGGTGGTGGTGGTGGTGGTGATGGTGATGGTGATGGTGGTGGTGGTGGTGGTGGAGGTGGTGGTGGTGGTGGTGGTGGTGGCGGTGGTGGTGGTGGTGGGGGGGGGGGTGAGGCCATTGTGTGTGTGAGTTACGGCATAAGATAATTATGCTGAGATGATCAAGAGTTGGGGATAAGTGGGTGGGAGTCGTCTGAGGGAAGATTTGTAGGCTTCCGGAGACGAGGTTAGGAGGAGGAGGAGGAGGAGGAGGAGGAGGAGGAGGAGGAAGGGAAACAGAAGGAAGAGATGATGTGTACCTTCCTCCGTTATAACCTGAACTTCTACTACGACTCTTCCTATTTTTTGGTCTTTAATTTCATCTTGTTGAGCAGGAGGAGGAGGAGGAGGAGGAGGAGGAGAGGAGGAGGAGGAGGAGGAAAAGAAACAGAAGGAAGAAGAAGAGGAGGAGATGATGTGAACTTTCCTCTTATAATCTGAACTTCTACTACGACTCTTCCTATTTTTTGGGTCTTTGATTTCCTCTTGTTTGCCTTCTTGTTTGCCTTCTTGTTTGTCTTCTTGTTTGTCTTCTTGTTTGTCTTTCTGTTTGCTCTCATCATGTGACTCGTCGAA
>JACEEZ010013827.1:107500-132500 GCA_016584305.1 Chionoecetes opilio
CAGGATGACTGGCTGACAGGATGCCTAAGCCGCGAGATTGACGAGCTGTTTAGGAAAGAAATGGGTGCTCCAGGAGACGTGGGGAAAGCTATTATCCAGTGAAGGAAGGAAGGACAGATTGGAGATTGGAAGGAAAGACGGTGGATTGGCAGGCAGGACGTATGATTGGGAGGCAGGATGTATGATTGGACGGTAGGTCAGCTGTTTCGGAGGCAGGACGTATGATTGGCTGCAGGACGTATGATTGGCTGGCAGGACGTATGATTGGAAGGTAGGTCAGCTGATTCGCGTGACCAGAAAAATGTGCTAAGTCTACGACACTATTATATTTACTCGTGTCAAATCGAGGAACAGTTGCACTGTGGTTTACATTTCGTCTCCTAAGTCACTCTATTCCCCAGTTCGAAACCCTTATAACCACACTAGCGTACACCTCTTGTATTCTACATCTTCCTATCTTGTATATCTTTCCCATATAAAAAAAAATTATAGACACTTGATACTTTTGTTAATTACTGATTAGAGTAAATTTCCGGTCCATGAGTGATTAGTATATTATGTAATTTCCTGTATGCATTTTTGTGGGTAAAAAAATATCTATCTATCTATTTATCTATCTATCTATTTATCTATCTATTCTTTAAGTATCACAGGCCGTAATACCAACACTGTACTTACCAACACCATAACCCAGTAACCTTACAGCCGAATATCCCCGAACTACAGCATTACAGGATTGTCGCGTGATAACAACAATACTTGATAATTCCACGACATCTCATCACAGCATCCTCATCCAAGAACATTAACAACCTCATGAGCCTCGCCAAAGCATCACCTCTGTAATATTATCGGTGCGCGACATTGCATTCTCTCCGCCCTCCAAGATGCAAATTTGCTTACAAAGGGAACTGATTTCGCGAGAGAGAGAGAGAGAGAGAGAGAGAGAGAGAGAGAGAGAGAGAGAGAGCGAGAGAGAGAGAGAGAGAGAGAGAGAGAGAGAGAGAGAGAGAGAGAGAGAGAGAGAGGAAGAGAGGACAGACAGATAGAGAGACGGAAAGAGAGAAATAGATAGAGAGAGACAGACATACAGAGAGAGACAGACATACAGAGAGAGAGAGAGAGAGAGAGAGAGAGAGAGAGAGAGAGAGAGAGAGAGAGAGAGAGAGAGAGAGAGAGAGAGAGAGAGAGAGACGACGACCGACCGACCGACCGACCGACGACCGACCGACCGACCGACGACCGACCGACCGACCGACCGACCGACCGACCGACCGACCGACCGACCGACCGACCGACCGACCGACCGAAACGCCGACCGACCGACCGACCGACCGACCGACCGACCGGACCGACCGACCGACCGACCGACCGACCGACCGACCGACCCGACCGACCGACCGACCGACCGACGACCGACCGACCGACCGACCGACCGACCGACCGGACCGACCGACCGACCACGACCGACCGACCGCCGACCGACCGACCGACCGACCCCGACGACCGACCGACCGACCGACCGACCGACCGACCGACCGACCGACCGACCGACCGACCGACGACGACCGACCGACGACGACCGACGACGACGCAGAACGACAGACAGACACGACAGACAGACAGACCAGACACGACAGACAGACAGACAGAGACAGACAGACAGACAGACAACAGACAGACACAGACAGACAGACAGACAGACAGACGCAAGACAGACACGACAGACAGACAACAGACAGACAGACAACAGACAGACAGACAGACAGACAGACAGACAGACAGACAGACAGACAGACAGACAGACAGACAGACAGACAGACAGACAGACAGACAGACAGACGACAGACAGACAGACAGACGACAGACAGACAGACAGACAGACAGACAGACAACAGACAGACAGACAGACAGACAGACAGACAGACAGACAGACAGACAGACAGACAGACAGACGAGACAGACAGACAACAGACAGACAGACAGACAGACAGACAGACAGACAGACAGACAGACAGACAGAGAATGTCTTCCTCCAACCCCTCCACCCACCTCTCTCTCTCTTAATGGACCGCTCAAGAGAGATCAGGTCATACTAGGTTACAACACGTCTGGGGGTTTGAGATAAGTGACGGAAGGAACGAGGTCACAGAGAGGTCACACAGGTCACAGAGGCCACGTAATCATCATCGAGACAGACAGACGTACAAACCTCGGTAAGGGTTGGAAGGGTCAGGAACCTCGCCTGTTATACTTGAGACGTGTCTGAGTCATGTCTGAAGGGAACGTCACTTCATATAGGATTAGAAAGTGGTTCAGTTTAATCTATAGAGAGACTGTGTCTGTGTGTGTGTGTAGAGAGAGAGAGAGAGAGAGAGAGAGAGAGAGAGAGAGAGAGAGAGAGAGAGAGAGAGAGAGAGAGAGAGAGAGAGAGAGAGAGAGAGAGAGAGAGAGAGAGAGAGAGAGCAAGGACAATCGGGTAACAGCAGTGTCCGGTTTTCAGCTTTAATTTGGTAAGTTACTGGTCGGACAGAAAAAGGTTTTGTGCTGTGGTGGCATTACTGACCCTCTGTTGAACGCTTAAGTCTTGATTCCTCTTGTGTGTCTGTCTCTGCCTTTGTCTTTGTCTTTGTGTCTGTTTGTCTTTATCTATCTGTGTGTGTGTGTGTTTCTCTCTGTCTGGCTGTCTGTCTGGCTGTCTGTCTGGCTGTCTGTCTGGCTGTCTGTCTGGCTGTCTGTCTGGCTGTCTGTCTGTCTGGCTGTCTGTCTGTCTGTCTGTCTCTCTCTCTCTCTCTCTCTCTCTCTCTCTCTCTCTCTCTCTCTCTCTCTCTCTCTCTCTCTCTCTCTCTCTCTCTCTCTCTCTCTCTCTCTCTCTCTCTCTCTCTCTCTCTCTCTCTCTCTCTCTCTCTCTAGAAAGAGGTACAAGAAGCTAAATTCCTTGGAGTTGTTATTGATAGCAAGCTAAGATGGAAAACACACATAGAGAATGTAATGAATAATATTTCAAAAATAATAGGTGTAATATATAGAATACGAAACCATTGTAATATTGAAGGTTTAAGACATATTTTTTTATCATTAGCATATCCATATTTATTGTACTGTTCAGCTATCTGGGGTGGGGCATATAAAACATATATTGATCAACTATTTGTAAATCAGAAAAAATTAGTTCGCATAATGTCCTATAGTAATCGGTATGACCACACAAGCCCAATCTTTCGTGAGTTGAAACTTCTAAAATTACATGATATTATCGACTATCAGACTATAACTTTTGTTTATAAGGCTTTGAATACATACAAAATTGACAGTGGTTTTCAGACCACAACGCATAGCATACAAACCAGACGAACCAATAATCTCAAACTTCCATTGTGTAGAACTTCCCATGCTCAACAAAGTGTTCTCACTCGGGGAACTAAACTGTGGAACAAACTTCCAGATGATGTAAGGAATAAAGAATTAAATCCATTTAAACTGCAAATAAAAGAAAAGTTGAAAAGTAACTATTAAAATTAATTTATTATTATTATAATTATGATTTGTATAATTAATTAATGTGATAATTATCATTGCTATCGTTATCACTACTATTATGTATGAGTACTGTTATGGTATGAATGCTTGTTTGTGTATATTCTTTAATATACTTATTAAATTTATTTAATTTAATTGATTAAATTAATTAGTATATTCAGTAGGGAATATTAATTTATTAATTTAATTAAGTTTTTCATATGTAAATTAGCATTAGGCCGTCATACACGCTACATCTGCTGACCTCTTATTTTAGCATAAAGTCCATAAAAGAGTTAAGACTCAATGGACAAAGGCTTTGACATTTTCTCTACATGTATAATAACTTGTATAATATTAAGGCCAATAAAATTATCAATCAATCAATCAATCAATCAATCAATCAATCAATCAATCTCTCTCTCTCTCTCTCTCTCTCTCTCTCTCTCTCTCTCTCTCTCTCTCTCTCTCTCTCTCTCTCTCTCTCTCTCTCTCTCTCTCTCTCTCTCTCTCTCTCTCTCTCTCTCTCTCTCTCTCTCTCTCTCTCTCTCTCTCTCTCTCTCTCTCTCTCTCTCTCTCTCTCTCTCTCTTTCAACTACATCTTTTTTACCTACTTTTCCTTCTTCTATTCATATTTAGAAACTTTTACATTTGGTTTCCTTCGATCATAGGTCTTCCAATCACTTCGATCACAAACTTCCTCACGTTATATACCAAGCATCAGAGGTCGTCATTCCTAGCGTAACTTATATCCCAAGCGTCAGGCGTCTCCTCACCCCTTGTTCCCATCACAGTCAGGCAACCTCACGTATAACCTCCCCAGACGAGGATTTACGCTGCCGTTAAGTCCTGCGCCAGGCGGGTACTCGAAGCTGTTTTACGACCGTTGTTACTGCTAGATGAGCCTTAATCCGTAATGCTAATGAGGCAAGTAGTTACAGCGGTGCATTGGCTTACCTTTGTGCGCTTATATGCTACTTTTCCCTTGGGACTTCGTTCGCTGTTACGTTACTGAGGATATTTTAACCCCTTCACGCCCAGATCTTTCCTTTGCTATAAAAAATTGTATGTTGTCGAGCTATAGAATTAAGAAAAGTCACTTAATATACCAAATTAGTTAGTGGATAAGGATACTAAACAGGTCATATCTATTAAAATATTGCTCTTAGTCACTAAAAATCGTCTAATAGTACACAAATCCCAATGAAAATTACGTTCTGGGTCTCAAGGGGTTAATCCGCAATGCTAATGAGGGAAGTAGTTACAGCGGTGCATTGGCTAACCTTTGTGCGTTTATGTGCTTCTTTTCCCTTGGGTTTTCGGTCTTTTTTTCGCACTATGGAGGATATTTTAAGTATTTTCCTTTGGGTTTTCGGTCTTTTTTTCGCACTATGGAGGATATTTTAAGTATTTTCCTTTGGGTTTTCGGTCTTTTTTTCGCACTATGGAGGATATTTTAAGTATTTTCCTTTGGGTTTTCGTTCTTTTTTTTCGCACTATGGAGGATATTTTAAGTATTTTCCTTTGGGTTTTCGGTCTTTTTTTCGCACTATGGAGGATATTTTAAGTATTTTCCTTTGGGTTTTCGGTCTTTTTTTTCGCACTATGGAGGATATTTTAAGTATTTTCCTTTGGGTTTTCGGTCTTTTTTTCGCACTATGGAGGATATTTTAAGTATTTTCCTTTGGGTTTTCGTTCCGTTTTTGCGTTATTGAGGATATTTTAAGGTCTGTGCCTTATTGTGCCTTAGCTTGACTAATCCTGTAATAATAATAATTTTATTCTCACTCGAAGGTATACAGGAAAAATAACAAGAACATAATATACAGACACGAGGGAATGAACTTAAGTACTAAAGCAAATATAAGCAAATAAAAGGAAATATAAGCAAATATAAGCAAATAAAAGCAAATATAAGCAAATTAAGCAAATAAAAGGAAATATAAGCAAATATAAGCAAATAAAAGCAAATAAAAGCAAATATAAGCAAATAAAAGCAAATATAAGCAAATAAAAGCAAATATAAGTAAATATAAGCAAATAAAAGCAAATATAAGCATATATAAGCAAATAAAAGCAAATATAAGCAAATAAAAGCAAATATAAGCAAATAAAAGCAAATATAAGCAAATAAAAGCAAATATAAGCAAATATAAGCAAATAAAAGCAAATATAAGCATATATAAGCATATATAGCAAATAAAAGCAAATATAAGCAAATAAAAGCAAATATAAGCAAATAAAAGCAAATATAAGCATATATAAGCAAATAAAAGCAAATATAAGCAAGCAAATAAAAGCAAATATAAGCATATATAAGCAAATAAAAGCAAATATAAGCAAGCAAATAAAAGCAAATATAAGCAAATGACAGTATGTATAGACTAATGAAAAATGTCCTAGAAAACCACCACCAACAAGCTCACCCGCCTAACTTATCTCATTATAATTTTATGAGGAATACGCGAAAGTAGTATTTTGTCAAGTTTATGAAAATTAGCGCAGCCACCGTGGCCGCCGCTCGTCCACTCCCACACACACGAGCACTAAAATATTCTAAACAAGTAGGAAGCTTTTTCATCTCGACACAAATTACTACAACGTTGCAAGAATGACCTAAATATATATACAAAAAATAATGTTATATACTGAAGTAAAAGTTTAATGTTGGGGGAAAGTTTATGTTCTGAAATATATAACGATGATTATAATGATCTAATTCTTAGCTTACCAACATAAAGCACAGATATTATACGTACTAGATAATGAGAAAGTAATTATTCTTCACTTAAACTCTATAAATAGCTAAGTAACACTCTTGCAATATGTACCCTAGCTAAGTTACTGCTTGAGGCGATCCATTACCTATTACGATTTGCATTGCCTATATTATGAATTTTTTTCTGTTAACTCTTTGTATTGTTGTTGTTGCCTTTTTGCCTGTATGCCTCTGGGTGATATTAAAATTATTATTATTATTATTATAATTATTATTATCATTATTACTCTTCGTGTTGAAAGAGTTACGTCGAGGAGGAAAAACAGAGCATGGCAGACCAGTCCAATAGCCGTAAATTAGGTTGGTCAGAAAGTGTCACATTCGTATATATTTTCTCGTGTACTTTTCCTACATGTACCTCATTGTGAATTGGCTTAAATAGGGACTTCTAATCATTGTAACTAAAAACTGACTCCAGATTCGTGTTCAGCATGCCCGATAACTGCTAGGAACAAATTTTCAAGCAAATCTATTTCTAAAAACTTTTGGCAAATTTTGCAAGGGGTATAATTGGCTGAAATAGGGACTTTTAATCATTGTAACTAATAATTGACTTCAGATTCGTGTTCAGCAAGGCCGAAAACTGCTAGGAACAAATTTTCAAGCAAATTAATTTCAAAATTTTTGGCAAATTTTGCAAGCGGTATGAAATAGGGACTTTTAATCATTGTAACTGAAATCAGACTCCAGATTCGTGTTCAGCATGCCCGAAAACTGATAGGAACAACTTTCCAACTAAATCTATTTTTTGAAATTTTTGGCAAATTTTGCAAGGCCATTATGTATGCCTTTTTGTCAGAAATAACTTTTTTTTAAATAACTAAAAGACTATGGCAGATAGGTGCAAGAAGTATATAGTAAATATGAATAGATCAAGGGCTATCGTTTGGCGTAAAGCAAAAAAATATTGATTGTAAAAAAAAAAGAAAATAGCATATTCGTACATTTATACAAAATTTCAATTTTCCCGACAACCATGAGGTGTTTTGAACAACCGATTACTGCATCATGTAGAACACTTGAAGATGAACCTTTGTTACTTCGATAAGCTCTTCTACGACTAATAGTTTTGCGGAAAAATAGCAAAAAACTTGATTTTTGTCAATTTTGGAATATTTTCAGCAGCCATAAATCCGAAAATATCTTTTTCGCTAGAGAAATGGAAATTACGGGGATACAATTGTAGATCCATCCATTTACAATGACTTTTGATGGGTAAGTGTAACAAAAAATTTAGGAGCTAAGGCGAAAAAGTAATTATATAAATTACACACACACACACACACACAATAATTAGTATACCATTACAAAGAATCTTCCTCCTCTTCTTATGAACATGAACACAATGCTTACTGAAGGCTGGAAATTGTACATAAACAATAAATATCACTGCTTGGAAAATAATAAATTTAATTACAGTTACACACACACATCTAATATACCCTGTCAGCTATTCCCCTGGCAATCATCATCATCATCAGCAGGGGCAGGGGTAGCAGGGGTGTTGCCGGGAGGGCGGCGCTGGGGGAGTACATGTGGTTGCAGGCTGGGGTCTGGCAGCACTTGGAGCAGGTCTCGTAGCTGATGCCAAAGCCCCTGGTGTGTGTGTGTGTGTAGTGTGTGTGTGTGTGTGTGTGTGTGTGTGTGTGTGTGTGTGTGTCTGTGTGTGTGCGTGTATTCATCTAGTTGTATTTATCTAGTCGTATTTTACAGGGCTACACTCCTATGGCCCCGTCTCCATATCTACATTTTTAATTTGCTTCCTTAGTGATGTGTGTGTGTGTGTGTGTGTGTGTGTGTGTGTGTGTGTGTGTGTGTGTGTGTGTGTGTGTGGTGTATTCATCTGTTGTTGTTATCTAGTGTATTTACAGGCTACACTCCTATGGCCGTCTCCATATCTACATTTTAATTTCTTCCTTATGATGTGCTGTGTGTGTGTGTGTGTGTGTGTGTGAGTGTGTGTGTGTGTGTCGTGTGTGTGTGTGTGTGTGTGTGTGTGTGTTGGATACATAGATACACAACACGTGCTTATGGTGTTACCTAACCCTCTCTGTGTACAAACTTCATAATCACACCTAATTGAACGAACCAACGCTGAACGAGTTACTAGAACCACGTTTGTGGCTTTCTTTGCTATCAATTGAATCGATCAGACACAAACTAGCAGTATCTTAATACGCAAATACAACCTTCAAACCTTAGTAACATCTCTAGTGTGGCGCTAAATAGATAAATTACAAATACTACATTTTAGTCAAGTTCAGCCCTCATCATCTTCGTTATCTAAGGACGATACAACCTTCAAAACCTTAGTAATATTCAGTGTGTTTGATAGATTGATATTAACACAGCATTATTGAGTTGACTTACTAGCTATATTATATTTATGACCCAAAGCAAAACATTTACTTGCAAGGTCGACTTTCTAACAACCTTCAAACCTTAGTAGTATATCTAGTGTGTTGCTGAATATATTGATTACTTAAACAACAACATTATTTGATCATCCAAACCTTCACTGAGCTATATTCATTAAGTTTACTGACCAAAAGCACATAATTTACTTTCAAGGTCGATTTTTTAACCTTCAAACCTTAGTAACCTCTCTAGTGTGTTTCTAAATAGATTGATTACTTAAACAGCAGCATTATTTGATTTTCCATTCCTTCACTGAGGTATAATTATTAAGTTTATTGACGCAAAGAAGCAGAATTCACTCACAAGATCAGACAGTCCTACCTCTATAAGTCAGAATTCACTACCTCTATAAGCAGAATTCACTCACAAGATCAGACGTCTACCCATATCGATTCTTTCCTCTAAACAGATTCACTACAAGATCAGACAGTCCTACCTCTATAAGCAGAATTCACTCACAAGATCAGACAGTCCTACCTGTGTGTTTACCTTCTATAAGAGTCACTCCTTCCTTCCATCTCTCGTTTTCTTCGTAAATGTGTATGAATAGGAAACACAAATTAAATACAACGATATTCCCTACGTTTTCTACCTTTATGTATTAGTGTATTACTCATTGATCTTTAATAATCGTATATCTCCTTTGTGTTGTGCTTTCCTCTCACTCATTGTCTATATAAGGCTTTTATGGATAAGAATAAAGATATAACTCTTGTATCTTCAATTACTGGATAGTCGACTGAATTATTACCGTCAATTCAGTGAGTAACCAAAACCTGTACATAGGTAAACATTCCTCTATCTGTTGACAGGGATGCTCCGTGGTCTTCCAGGAATATTGCCGCACGGACGGGCATGAAGGGTCGAACATGCAGGGTGCCTCTAGGGTCAAACCTGCACGCTTCCTCTGGTGGGTAAAGCGGGGAGGAGTAAGGCAACACACACACACACACACACACACACACACACACACACACACACACACACACACACACACACACACACACACACACACAGTACACACACACACACACACACACACACACACACACACACACACACACACACACACACACACACACACACACACACACACACACACACACACACACACACACACACACACACACACACACACACACACACACACACACACACACACACGTACACATACATAAACACACACACACACACACACACACACACACACACACACATACACACACACACACGCACCTGTCACGCTTTATGAGCACTTTCCTCTCTCCTCCCCTCCCTTTTTCCCCTCTCCTTCCTCCTCTTTTCTCCCCTCAAAAGAATGAACAGACAGACAAAAAAAAGAATGAAAAAAAAAAAAACTTTACAAGGCTGACCAGTAGCCGTTCCTTGCTTGGTATTTCTCGTTTGTTTATTTCGACCTAAACTTCCTCGTGGTGGCATTGACCTAAATCTGCAGCGGGCCTTTCCAGCTAAGTTACTTATATGTATAGGATCAGCGTGAATCTTGTAGGAATGTTGCTGGGTTTTTGTTATGATAGCAAGCTGGTATTTGCATCTCACGTACTTACTTAGACACACACACACACACACACACACACACACACACACACACACACACACACACACACACACACACAACACACACACACACACACACAAGCCACAACACCAGTATTATAAATGCCTTACTAACAAACATACTTATTTACACGCACGAATTAAACCAATTATATACAAGGCACCAAGATTTAACAACACAAACATAACAAAATATATGGGTACTCACGAAGAGGGGGAAAAGACATGGAAGCAAACATATTTATTTACACACGAATAAAACAACAACAATTATATTTCAAGAACCAAGACTTAACAACGCAAACGTAACTTACATAAGAAAAAATTAATATATGGGTGCTCGCATAGAGGGGGAAAGACATGCAAGCTTAATTACACAAAGCCTCTCCCTAAAGTTAAAAAAGAAAAAAAAGAAAGCGGGAGAAAAAAAATACAGAAAGATACAGGGCACAAAATTTCCCCTTCCTTTCCCTCTGTCCCCTTGCCTTCCCAGCACGTAACACCACTCGCGACCCCTGTTGGCAAGGCTGTATGCATAGGCGTGAGGGGAGGCAGTGAGGGCAGGCCTGGGAACACACCACCTTGCTCCCCATCGTCGTGATGTTGGTGTGAGGCGCCCCAACCACACCCAGCAGGTCCCCGCAGGTCCCCGCAGGTCCCCGCAGGTCCCCGTAGGTCGCCGCTGTATCGTAGCACAACCCGTGTTTGTTGTATCTCGCCCAAAAGGAGTCGTTTTCAAAAGGTTTTAACCCCTTCAGATCTTTCCTTTGCTCCAAATAATCGTATGTTGTTAGTCATAAAATTACGAGAAGTGACTGAATACACCAAATTAGCTAGTCAACAAGCTATCTACAAGTAATTACTGTTATTTTTACTGGTCTTTTTATCAGTATTTACCATTATATTTATCAGTTATCATTGTTATTTTTATATTGTGATCATAATTACTATATTTATTTTCATCATCATTAATATGTTTACTGCTATATATAACTTCCACTTCTGATACTACTACTACAACTAACTACTACTACTACTACTACTACTACTACTACGACTACTAAGACAACTACTACTACTACTACAATTCAATGTTTAGCTTCACAATCACTCTACGATGATATCTGAACATAAAGAAAAAAGATGCAAATATTACGAACCAATAACGAAACTTTCCAAGCATTCTTCGTTGCCTTGACTTTGTTAGTTAGTCGCTGTTCCTGCTCGACTTTGCCTATTTACTCGTTAAAACCAGAAGGCACGAGGAGGAGGAGGAGGAAGAGGAGAAGGAGAAAGACGAGGAGGAGGAGGAGAGGGAAGAGTAGAAGGAGAAAGAGGGGGAAGAGGAGTTGGAGGAGGAAGAGGAGGAGGAGGAGGATCACAAAACCGAGTGAAAAAGTTTCTAAATATGAATATAAGAGGGAAAAGTAGGTATAGTAAGAAAATATGTAGTTGAAAGGGAATGGAGGTGTGTGTGTGTATTTTTGTGTGAGAGAGAGAGAGAGAGAGAGAGAGAGAGAGAGAGAGAGAGAGAGAGAGAGAGAGAGAGAGAGAGAGAGAGAGAGAGAGAGAGAGAGAGAGAGAGAAGAGAGAGAGAGAGAGAGAGAGAGAGAGAGAGAGAGAGACAGACATACATGACACCACAAGATCGCCCCTTGCCTCCTCTTCTCCCCCATCCGCCCAGCATTTCGCGGCGGGTAGGTGCCTCGTCAGGTAGTTAAAGTGAGGAGTCAATAGGGTGTTTAAAAAAAAGGCTAGACTGCTTTATGGATGGGGATGAAAGGTGGATGTAGGTAGTGTTAAGTAACAGGAACTACCACGGTCACGGCCTCTTGTAGCTTCCTTATGTTCTTAATTTTCTTATGTGGCGAGGCTTCATTGAGAGAGAGAGAGAGAGAGAGAGAGAGGGAGGGAGAGAGGGGGAGAGAGAGGGAGATTGGGGGAAGGCAGGGTTGCAAAAGTTATATTTCACTCGTCTAACCTCAAATAATCCCTCCCTCCCCCCTTCGCCCTTCCAATAGTGCTTTAGCTGAAAGTGTCGCGTTATTTGCAGTGTCAATAAATGTTATCGCCTCCTGTACGTTTTTTGTTACGCTACGGTAAATCTTGTTTCGTGATATTTCAGTCGTGATAGCGCGCATGACATCCTTTACTTCCCTTCCATTCTGCGCTCCAAAGCCTCCAACCCTGATTCCTGTTGCGTCATGTTGTTTCCACTCAGCGGCGGCGAGGCGAGTGTGCTTTCGTTATATTAATCTTGTAAATATTTCCATTAAGTTGAGTAGAACAGTAGTAGACATGGTGTGTGTGTGTGTGTGTGCGTGTATGTATTTGCGTGTGCATGTGTGTACGTGTGTGTGTGTATGTGTGTGTCAGTGTGTATCGGGGTGGCGGTGCGGCTGTTGGCAATGATGGGTTGATAGAAAACGCCTCGTCCGCTGTCAACACTGATTATCACGTGACTCCGCTCCCGGGAAGCCGTCACCGCTCGCGCCACATAACTCATTCGTGATCCTCAAACTACAGGAACCTCTCAAGGGCTGTCTTTATTAGATGTAGAGGAGGAAAGACGATGAAAAGATGACCGAGGTAATGAATACATCAAGTAAGGAGATGTTGTAAGAATGGATAGCGGAAATAGAGCGAGCGGAAGGAAGGAAGTAAAAGCTGTTATGTGATACTTCCGCCTCGCCTGCTACCGCCTCCCCGGACCCCGTGCCTTCCTTCCTCCCCACCTACCCCCCCACGCCATGGCTGTTCCCTTAACTTTTCCACGTCCGCCCCAGTCTTTGAAGCAAACTAGGCAATGCCCAAATTAGGCAATAACCAGAGGACGGGTCGCCGGTGGTCACTGAGAGAAGTGCGCAGACGCAATGCTTAGTAAGACTAAGTTAGCACTTTATCATAGGTGGGCGCGACACACGAGGTGGTGGTTGTATGTAGTGCGTATGTGTAGGCATGCGTTGTGTTACGGCGTCCTGTTCGGCGATACGTCCCTCTCAGTCTCGTGAGGTGAGTACGAGGGTCTGAGTGGATTAGGAGTTGATGAATTGTGAGTTAGGTAAGTGTTCAAGGGGGAGGAAAGGTGAAGTATATAAGGGATAGCAGTGTGTGGTGAGGGAGTGAGGATAGAGACGACGTGCCTGCAAACGCCAAGGTGCCGCTCTTCCTTCCGTCGTGTTCTTACACTCAAGACTTACAGCTTCTATAATGAAATATTTTACTGTTTTTGATAGAAGTGATAGTCATATTGAGGTAGTTTCGTCATTTATGTTTCTTTTTCAGGTAACTTCGTGGAGTTGGCGTGAAGAGTGGATGGTTGGAGAAGACTGCGAAGGACCCCCCCACCACCTCAACCTCGTCACTCCGCCCGCGTCTGATGCAGGTATTATGCTATTTATTATTTCTACACCATAATACTATTGAATTCAGGTGATATTGTCGGTAATAATGCATTTTTGATACAATATATGAACATTGAACATAAGAACATAAGAAAATAAGGAAGCTACAAGAGGCTGTGAGACCTGCACGAGGTAGTTCCTGTTACTTAACACTACCTACATCCACTTTTCATCGCCATCCATGAATTTATCTAGCCTCCTTTTAAAGCTCTCTAATGACTCTGCACTTACTACCTGACGACTGAGTCCATTCCAATCATTTACCAATCCATTTATTGCTGCATTAAAATACGGAGAGAGAGAGAGAGAGAGAGAGAGAGAGAGAGAGAGAGAGAGAGAGAGAGAGAGAGAGAGAGAGAGAGAGAGAGAGAGCACCTCGGTAACAAGTGGCCACATGACGTCACAGCCTCCCACGTGTCTCCCCCATGCCTACCTTCACACCTCAGCCTCACGCCGGCTCTTCCAACTTCTTGACTTCCTCCCCGTTTATAGGCAGGAGCCGGCTGACGGGAGGACTCGAACTGGACTACTACGCGTTCATGTGTGTCTAGGATGCTTATACTACGGCGTCCTGTCCAGCTATAGCGTCCTTCTTAGCCATGTGAGGTGAGTAGGAGTGTCAGTGTGGAATTATTGTGAGTAGATATGACGTTCAAGGGGGATGAAGGGTATAGGGTAGGAGGGTAGGTCTGTGTGATGAGGCTGGCGATGGCGTGACTGGAGACGCCAAAGGGACTGCTGCTCTTCCTTCAGGAGGGTTCTTACAGCTTCTATCATGAATTATTTTGCTGTTTTTGATAGAAGTGGTGATTATGTCGAGGCTGTTTGATAATTTTTTGTTTCTTTTTCATGTAAATTCGTGGAGTTAAGTGTTTTTAGAGTATGTCATGATATATAATGGTATTTTTGATATGTGAGTGATATTTTCGGGGCTGTTTCGTAATTTTGGTTTCTTTTTCAGGTACATTCGTAGAGTTGACGCAAGAGTGGATGGTTGAAGGCTATGACGGACCCCCCCCACCCCTCCTCACTCCCCCCTCACCCGTCACTCCGCCCTCGTCTGATCCAGGTATTATAATGCTATTATTTTTTTTATCATTACTTCACCATAATAATCTATTGAATTGATATATATTTGTGTATAGCCTTATAGTTTCTTAGGGTATTTTATTGAATAGATCTTTTTCCATCACCACTGACCGAGTGACCGTGTCATCACCATTGACCGTGTCATCATCACTGACCATGTCATCACCACTGACCATGCCATCACCACTGACCATGCCATCACCACTGACCATGCCATCACCACTGACAATGCCATCACCACTGACCATGCCATCACCACTGACAATGCCATCACCACTGACCATGCCATCACCACTGACCATGCCATCACCACTGACCATGTCATCACCACTGACCATGTCATCACCACTGACCATGCCATCACCACTGACCATGCCATCACCACTGACCATGCCATCACCACTGACCATGTCATCACCACTGTGACTTTGTGTTAGCCTCTTACTGCATTAAAACAGAGAGAGAGAGAGAGAGAGAGAGAGAGAGAGAGAGAGAGAGAGAGAGAGAGAGAGAGAGAGAGAGAGAGTTGTAGTAATAAAAATATCAATGTAACATCACCTCCCACCTATCTCTCCCATGCATTACCTTCCCCCATTCCCCACCCATCTCCCCCATGCCTTCCCTTCCCCCCTTCCCCCCTATATCCCCCCATGCATTACCTTCCCCCCTCCCCACCCATCTCCCCCCATACCTTACCTTCCTTCCCCCCTCCCCACCCACACACCGGCTCATCCTATACACTTGTTCACTCCTCCCCGTTCCTTCTACAGTACCTGACGCTGTTGGAAGCAAGGATGTGACTGCTTTCTGGAGGGTCTGGGATGCCTTGTGTCACACCGTCCTGTAGAGGGATTGCTTCCTTCTCAGCCACATGAGGTGCGTACGAGTGTCAGAGTGGCTTGAGAGTACCCGGTGTTTTCTAGTTTTTTTTATTATTATATATTTTTTTTTACGTTATAACCTATAGCGCCTGTAGACATTTTCGAGCATTGATCATGATATATTATGGGATTTTTGGTATGTGAGTGATAACTGAATGGGCTGTTTGGTCATTTGTAGTTCTTTTTCAAGTAATTATTTTAGTTTTTGATAAAAGTGATGATCAGTTTGTGGCTGTTTGGTCATTTGTGTATCATTTTCTAGTAATTATTTCAGTTTTTTGATAAAAGTGATGATAATTTTGAAGTTATTTGGTCATTTGTGTATAATTTTCAAGTAATTATTTCAGTTTATTGATAAAAGTGACAATCATTTTGACGTTGTTTGGTCATTTGTGCTTGATTTTCAGGTAATTACTTTAGGTTTTTTTTAATGTGATGATCATTTTGTGGCTGTTTCGTAATTCATGTTTCATTTCCAGATACATTCGTGGCGTTAGTGCAAGAGTGGATGGATTGGAGGCCGCGACGCCCCTCCCCGCACCCCTCCCTGGTCACTGGCATCGTTGGATCAGGTATTTCAGATTGCATGATAGTTTTACAAATACGTTTATTTCGTATAGAAGTAAAGAAGATTAATTTCGTATAGTCTCTTCCTTATCAATTCACGTCAATTTATTTTTATTGTTGAAAAGTTTTACAATTACATTTATTTCGGATAGAAGAAGAAAAGAAGAAGATTAATTTATTATAGTCTTCTTTCTCAATTTAATTCAAAATTGTTATTGTTGAAACTTGAAATCCGTTACATAGCAATAGAAAATATAACATTTCAACACAAGGAATGTTGTGAAGAGGCACCCCCAGTATGGATGTAACAAGTATGTACCAGTGGTGTACACATAGGAAGGGCTCAGTAGTGACGGCAGGTCCTTATGACTGCACACTGAATTAAAAGTCAGTAAAAAAAAAAAAATGTAATGATAGTGATGATATAAGGATAGTAATAATAATAACTTTAATACAAAAAAATGTAAATAACAAATAGAAATAAAATAAAAAATAAATAATAATAATAATAGCATTAATAGAAAAATATCTAACTAGCAAATATATATGAAAAAAAGTAAAATATAATAAATAAATAATAATAATAATAAGGATAATAATAACTAATGAAAAGAAATGTAACTAACAAATAGAAAAAAGAGTAAAATTAAGTAAATAATGATAATGATAACATTAATAAAGAATATATAAATAATTAACAAATTTAAATAAAATTAGAAGTTTAATAACATAAATAAATAATAGTAATAATAACATTAATAGAAAATATATATAACTAACAAATTGAAATAAAATAAGAAATAGTAAAATATAATAAATTTAGCATAATAAAATGAATGAATAAATACATTTTGAAACCCAACATAGCAAGAAATAAATAAAAATAAAATAAATAAAAATAAAATAACACAAAACAAACATTGGACACGTATAGAAGTCAATACTTTTAATACTATTCAATAATAACATTTTGCTAGCTAGATGACATTGTTTACCTCATATTTTTATTTATTTCATACACTTATTATATTATATTATTTATGTCATATTCTTATGTTATGCTTATGTCTTATGTCATATGCATACACCTTCTTTGTCCGAGGCTGGGGCTGGAGTCAATTATGAGTAGAATTGAATAAGTAAATAAATTGGAATTGAATTTAAAATAAAAATATAATGGAACTAAAATTGATTGATTGAATTGGAATAGATTTATATGAATTGATGGCTGAATTAATAAAAAAATAATGTCTACTTCAGTAAGCGTATTCGTTATTGTGCAGTAATTAACTTCCAGTATACTCAAAGAAACAGTAAAATTTAATGCTTACCTACTATCACAAAAAAAATGTTACAAATAAATCAAGTGAAGTAACGTATTAAATTTATATTCACTGTATTTTATTTGAAAAACTATTTCCTGCGTCGTTCATGTTTTAAAGGAATTTATATAAGATGTACAAGTTCAATTCCTGTCAGTGTGTCAGACAACGTGTTCTTTAACGTGTTCTGTACCCGTTGTCAATTATTCAGCTGCTCTGCTCGTCCACTAGATTTTTTTTACATCTGGTGACTTTTGAGAGCGAATAGAAAAAAAATTGAATTGAAAACATTTTAATTGACTAAAATATCGACCATAAGGAATATAATTGTAATTAAAAAGCTTGTGAATTGAATTAGAATTGATTAATTAAAGATATATTCTGAATTTGAATTGAATTGAATTGACAAAAATGAAAATTGCCCCAGCCCTGTCTGAGGCAAACGATGTATACGGTAAGTTATGTTTCGGTTAAGAAATATAGCGTGTGGTTCTCTCCGAATATTTCAAAGCAACCATTCAACTGTTGCTGTTGGAAAGAGGAGGTAAGTGGTAACTGACCAAGGTAGTTTGAGTGCGATTTAGTATGATATTCTTTTAGTGTTATTTTTTTATTACAATATAGAGTGGTAATTAGGTGACCAAGGTAGTTTGAGTGTGAAATTATCTTTAGCATTATTTTTTTCCACAATATCGAGTGGTAAATGAGTGACAATGGTGGTTTGAGTGTGTGATTCTTTTTAGGTAGTATTTGTTTTTACCCCAATATGATCTGAGGTGTGGTGTCATTCCGGGATTGGCGGGGCGGTGGGGCAAAGACAGGCCGTGGGTCGCGCGCGCTGTCACTCGGCTGATTGCATTGGGGCCTCACCTCTGTCATCTATATATACGTGCATTCTTTGCCGCATTTCAGTTCACCTATTTTTTAACCCTGATGTCTGTCTTTCTGTGTTAACATGAGAGAAAAAAATAATATCACGTGAAAAATGGAGGATATTGAGTAGTAACTAGGCTCCAACGTAAAACAAAAGATAAAAAGTTTGAATCGAATAGTAACTTGGTGATTTTTTCCGATGTCAAAAAATAGTGTAAGTTTGAACATTGAAATGGATAACACCACCTACTGTCACCTGCACACTCTTTATTTGCTGACATTCACCTATTTTTTAACCCAGGTGTCTCGTCTTTCTGTGTTAACATGAAAGAAAAAAATTATATCACGTGATAAATGAAGGATAGAAACTAGAGAAAAAAAATTGAATCGAAAATTATCCTGACATAATAATATATTTTCCGACAATGTTGAAAAATATGGGAAGTTTTGTAGTTTAAATGAAATTAACGATAGTGTTGAAAAATACTCGATGTTTTGTAAATTTAATGGAATTAACGATAGTATTGACACTTTTTTAAGGAAAACTAGAGGTGGTAAGTCTTTGTAGGGAAAACTAGAGTGTGGTGAGTCTTTTTAGGGAAAACTAGAGGCGGTAAGTCTTTTTAGGGAAAACTAGAGGCGGTAAGTCTTTTTAGGGAAAACTAGAGGCGGTAAGTCTTTTTAGGGAAAACTAGAGGCGGTAAGTCTTTGTAGGGAAATAGAGAGATTTACCTGTACGTTGAGTAAGTTTTTTAAATATTTTTCAATACTATCGTTATTCCATCAAATTTACACAACTTCGAATATTATCGATAATATTGAAAAATATTCGATGTTGTGTAAATTAATGGAATTAACGATAGTGTTGAAAAATATCAGAAGTTTTATAAATTTAAATTCAAGTAACGATAGCATACAAAAGGTACATTCCATTTATTCTAATCTGTAGTCATTTATCCTATGAAGAGATAGGTAAAAGGAAACACTTTGGGTATTTCTGTAAAACATTGTTATTTACATATAAAAATAGGTTAGTAAGACCGAGGTGGACAGGGTGACGGCGGCGGTGAGCAGGAGGGCCCAGCGGCGCCGCCCCGCACACGTGACGGAGGAGCCGCCCTGCATGGCCGCCGGGTATTCCCCTGTGGGAGGGAGGGAGAGGCTGTTATGGGGCGGGAGAGGGAGAGGGTGTTATGCGGAGGGGTGGATGGAGGGAAAGAGGGAGATGGTGTTATGTGGAGGGACAGAGAAGAGGAAGGGAAGGTGGGAGTGAGAGGGTGTGTTATGGGGTGGGAGACAGAGAGGAGAGAGAGAGGGAGGTGTTGTATGGAAAGATAGAAAGGGGAAACGGAGAGAGGGTGTTATGTGGAGAGACAGAGAGATGGTGTTATGTGGAGGGAGAGAGAGGAGAAAGAGAGAGGTGGGGATGAAAAAGAGTGGAGAGGGAAGGAGATTAGAGAATAAAAGGAAAGGGGAGGATGTGTGAGAGAGAGAGAGAGAGAGAGAGAGAGAGAGAGAGAGAGAGAGATGAGAAGGAGAGAGGAGAAGAGAGAGAGAGAGAGAGAGAGAGAGAGAGAGAGAAGCACCATATTGTTTACGGCAAAGGAATTACTGAGTGGGTGGATAGGATTGAGGAAACTAAGATAGAACAATATTAAGGAAACTAGGAGGTATAGTCAACTAACTATAAAATACTAAAGAAAAGGTATAATCAGGTACCTCACAACTATTGAATATGGCAAAGTAAAGATACCTTGTGACTTGGTCGTATAAATCCACACGAAAAATACTGATTTAAAACAACCGACCGTGAAAACTGGAACGGCTGAAATCTAACCAACCAAGTCAATATAAAGACTGTGTTTCAAAGTCTTTACCTGTCAACGGTATTGTTATTGTGATGCAAAAAAAAAAAAAAAAAAAAAAGTTTGGATGTTGGAAAAAAAAGAAAACAGTACGTGCGTAAAAAAAAAAAAAAAAAAAAAAAACTGGCGTACCTGTGAGGACGTGCACGGTGATGGAGTGCTCAAGGGCGTGGGCAGGGCTGCAGGTGTACACGCCCGCGTCGTCTGGGCGGGCGCGCCTCACCACTAGCTGGCTGAGACTGCTTCTGTCCAACTCCGTCCTGACAGACACCCTATCCCCGTCCTTCCGAACCATCTGCGGCAGCGGGAGGGAAGGGAGAGAGTTAGAGATAGAGATAGTTAGAGAGAGGCAGTGGAGGGAAGATAGAGAGAGAGAGGTGGTGGAGGGAAGAGAGAGAGAGTTAGAGAGAGGCGTGGAGGGAAAAGAGAGAGAGAGAGAGAGGAGAGAGAGAGAGGAGAGAGAGAGAGAGAGAGAGAGCGGAGGAAGAGAGAGAGAGAGAGAGAGGAGAGAGAGAGAGAGAGAGAGAGAGAGAGAGGAGATAGTTAGGGAGAGTCGGTGGAGGGAAGGGTAGATATGATAAAGAGAAGGGGAGAATAGAGGTAAATAAGAATAGAGACGGTAAAGGAAGGGTAGAGAGAGGCGGTGGAGCGATCAAAGGATAAAATAACAGGAGGGAAAAGAAGGTATAGGGAATGGTATTATAAAGGAAGGGAGGATGTAAGGAAGGGAAGGAATAGAGGATGGGATGGAAGGATAGAGAGAGGTGGAGGGAAGGTGGATACAGGTGGTGGAGGGAAGTAGAGACAGGTGGTGGAGGGAAGGAAGAGACAGGTGGTGGAGGGAAGGTGCAGAGAGGTGGTGGAGGGAAGTAGAGACAGGTGGTGGAGGGAAGGAAGAGACAGGTGGTGGAGGGAAGGTGCAGAGAGGTGGTGGAGGGAAGTAGAGACAGGTGGTGGAGGGAAGGAAGAGACAGGTGGTGGAGAGGAGGTGGTGGAGGGTGTGTGAGGAATCAAAGGATAGAATGACATAAGAGGAAAGAAGGGGCAGGGCAATTCAGGAGTGGTAGAGACAGTGGATAGAAGTGAAATTTTGGCAACCTTACATTACACACACAAACACTGTTTACTAGTTGCAAATCAAGTCATGTTTTAAAGGGAAAAACATGACTTGTATGTAACGTATGTGTGTCAGTAACCAAGGGAACGTTTCTGAATCACTATTTGAATAATAAATGAAGGGAAAGAGAGGAACTAGAACGATGAGATAGAAGAATGGCACGCATACAAAACTGTCTCTCTCTCTTAAAGGTGTAATGCCGCACACAAACACACCAAAATTGGACCTTTTCCGTTAATCAAGGCAGCAAAATTTCACATGAACTGCAGGAATGTTCATTATAATTTCTGTGTTCATTGCAGCATAGTTTCAGTTATTGTTGTTGCAGTGGTGATGAAGGTGATATTGTATGGTAATTGTATACAGAGAGGGCACAATCATATCCGTAGAGCAGGTGTTTCATTAAAGGAGAGAGAGAGAGAGAGAGAGAGAGAGAGAGAGAGAGAAGAGAGAGAGAGAGAGAGAGAGAGAGAGAGAGAGAGAGAGAGAGAGAGGGGGAAATGGGAGAGAGAGGAGATGCTAGAACTAATATATTCGGGTCTAACTGCCTTGAGATGAGAAAGAGAGGGGAGGGCAGACAGACAGACTGAGAGACAGACAGGCAGACATACAGATAAGACAGAGAGGAGAGAGACAGACCAGACAGACCAGACAGAGAGAGAGAGGAGGTGAGAGATACAGACAGATAGACAGACAGACAGACATACAGGCAGACAGACAGACAGTAAGACAGAGGAGAGGAGAGAGATAGATAGACAGAGAGAGAAAGGAACATACGCAGGCAGTAAGACATAAACATGGATCATAGAGAGACAAACAACAGACAGACAGAGAGAGAGAGAGAGGAGAGAGAGAGACATAGACAGAGAAAGGAACATAATCAGACAGTAAGACATAAACACCTATCACAGACAGAAAAACCGACAGACAGAGAGACACATAGACAGACAGAATGGAACATAATCAAACAGTAAAGTAAGACATAAACACTGACCATATCACCAGGCAACTCCTAAATCACCTTCCTCTTACACGAATAAAAACAGGAGAGGAGTCATGAGCCCCTGTCCCCCCTTCTAGTCTCTCACCTTCTCCTTGTGATACCAGTGGAATATATTGAGACTGAAAACTCCTATATCACCCTATTTCCTAACTATAATAATACTATAACTATAATCCTATAACCCTAACTCCTATATCACTCTTATTTATTCTTACTTAAATAAAAACACGAGAGGAGTCATGAGCACCCTGTCCCCCCTTGTATAGTCTCACCTTCTCCTTGTGGTACCAGTGGAGGTAGTCTGGCGGCTCGGGGGAGTACGCCACCACGCAGGTCAGGTTAATGGGGGAGCCGAGGCCCACATGCATCTCGGGGGCTCGCAGAATCTTGGCTTTAGGCTCTGTGAAGGAGGAAAAGGGGATGTATTAAAGGGGTGTTAGTAAGGAAAGTGATAAAAGGAGAGTTGAGGTTTAGTAAGTTTTTTTTTTTGTGTGTGTGTGTAGGGGAGGAAAATGGCTGTATAAAGGGGGTGTTTGATTAAAAGATAGAAGGTAATAATGGTGATTTAAGGTTTTATTTCAGTTTTTTTTGTGTAAAGGAAATAAAGGGGATGTTTGCCTAAATATAGAAGGTTGGGAAGGAGAGTTGAGGTTTAGTTAAGGGTTTTGTTTGTGTGTAAGGGAGGAAAATGAGATGCTTAAGGGGGTGTTTGATTAAAGATACAAGAATAAGGTATAAATTAAGGGTGTGTGTGTATGTAAGGGAAGAAAATGAGGCCTGAAGAAAGAAAATATGATGGAGAGTTGAGGTTTAATTAAGGGTTTTGTGTGCAAGTAAGAGGGAAAAAATTGAGTGTTAACGATAATAATAATAATGATGGGTGTCCTTACCTACAGAAAAAAATAAGGCTTAAAAAAAGAAGGTTGTGAAGGAGAGTAAGGTATAAATTTAGGGTTTTCTGTTTATGTAAGGGAAAAAAATGAGACCTAAAGAAAGAAAATATGGTGGAGAGTTAAGGTTTAAATTGATGGTTTTCTGAGTGTGATGGAAAAAAATAGAGTTAAATCTAATAATAATGCTGAGTGTTCTTACTGTTCTTACCTACGACGGTGAGGTCTAAAAAAAGAAAGTTGTGAAGGAGAAGATTAGGATGTGAAGGAGAGAGATAAATTAAGGGTGTGTGTTTATGTAATGAAAAAAATAGTTAACGATAAAAATATGGAGAAAAAATAGAGTTAACGATAGGAATAATGCTGAGTGTTCTGACTGTTCTTACCTACGACGGTGAGATGCACAGTGCGGGCGGTGGGGGGCGTGGAGGAGACCTGGCAGTCGTATTGGCCAGAGTCCCTTGGGAGGGCGTACTTGATCCTCAGCATCCAATCCCCCTTGGCGGCGTGGGGCACGGCCTCGAACCTGTCGTCGCTGGTGTAGGTCTGGGAGCCCACCGAGAGGATGTGCAGGTCGCGGTGCCTGATCCACGACACCTGGAACGACGAGTTTAATTAGATGTGTGGTGTGTGTGTGTGTGTGTTGTGTGTGTGTGTGTGTGTGTGTGTGTGTGTGTGTGTGTGTGTGGTGTGTGCTAGAGAGACAGAAACCCCCTTGAACGACGGGTTTAGTTAGATATGTGTGTGTGTGTGTGTGTGTGTGTGTGTGTGTGTGTGTGTGTGTGGGGTGTGTGTGTGTGTGTGTGTGTGTGTGTGTGTGTGTGTGTGTGTGTGTCCAGTTCTGTTATAGAGAGTTTAATTAGTTATATATTCTGAAAACACTTCATATATTTTTAGTGTTATATAATGAAGTGTATTTTGCACATCATCACACCTCGTATGAAAAGTTCCTGTAATTAATAATGTTTAGACACTCTTATTAAATCAACTGAGGTGTGTGTGTGTGTGTGTGTGTGTGTGTGTGCGTGTGCGTGTGCGTGTGTGTGTGTGTGTGTGTGTGTGTTAGAGAGAGACAGAGAAAGAGAACACCTGGAACGAAGGATATAGAGAGAGACGTACGTGTGTGGGGGGTTGAGAGAGAGAGAGAGAGAGAGAGAGAGAGAGAGAGAGAGAAGAGAGAGAGAGAGAGAGAGAGAGAGAGAGAGAGAGAGAGAGAGAGAGAGAGAATATATCGTTCACAGCCGTAGTGTAGTTAGAGGGGCAAGTAAACCCCTTCACTCTCACTTTGGTATCAGGAGAGAAGAGTGGCAGGCGGGTAATTGCTTGTCTGGCCTACAGGGGGGGGGGGGGGGGGGGGGAGGGGGGGTTTTAGGGGGGCAGTGGGTGGTTAAAGGGGGAAGAAGTATAGAGAAGGCAGGAAAAAGGGGGGAAGGGGAGGGAGAGAAGGGATAGGAGGGAAGTGAAGGAAGGGAGGGAGGGGGACAGTAGGGGGTTAGTGGGGAGAAGTATAGAGAGAGATAGGGAAATGGGGGGAAGGGGAGGGAGAGAAAGGATAGGGGGGAAGGGAAAAGAGGGGGGGAGGGAGAGAAGGGATAGGAGGGAAGGGAAAACAGGGGGGAGGGAAGGGAAGGGAAGAAGGCATACTGCTTAATCAATATTGCATCATTAAAGGAGACATCATGCAAGAGATAGGCT
>JACEEZ010013827.1:137500-152500 GCA_016584305.1 Chionoecetes opilio
ACATACACACACACACAGACACACACACACACACACACACACACACACACACACACACACACACACACACACACACACACACACACACACACACACACACACAACATTTTCCAGGTAACAATAAATAATAAATACCAGATATATTTATTTATCAACAAGAACCATAAGGGCGTAACCGACGGGGTGATGCGCGCTGCCCCCTCTCTTAATCCTTTGTCCAGGAGCAACCAAGGCTAATTAGCATGAAAGCTCTTTGTGCCTTGAGCAGGTAAATGATGCTCCGGACGGACAGTTATTGTTCATTATACTCGCGATCGATGGCTCATGAACGCGTCATTAGCGATAATTTTTTGTTTTTTATGCTGCTGATTTGGGATTTTTGGAATTTTTTTTTTTACTATTTTTTGTGCGCGCGTGGATTTTTTGGGGCTATTTTTGGGCTTTTTTTTATTTGTTTTATTTGTGGTGCTTTTTGTTTTTTTGTGTTAGCGATATGAAGGTTTCTATTAATTCTCTCTCTCTCACATTCTCTCATTTTCTCAAATTTTCTCTCATTCTCTCTCATACACACATTTGCTCTCATTTTTTCTCTCTCTCTCTCTCTCTCTCTCTCTCTCTCTCTCTCTCTCTCTCTCTCTCTCTCTCTCTCTCTCTCTCTCTCTCTCTCTGTAAACCCTCAAGTAACCCAACACTTTCTCATCTCTGCTCTCTCTCCTAGTCCCTTACAATCACTCCCTCATCCTTTACAATCCTACTTAACTTATTGTATCAGCATTTTCAGTAACTATCTATTTTTCATTCAATAACCCTCGCTCTCTACCCTTCCTTAAGCCCGAAACCTTCTATTCTTTACTATTAATGATCCCTTTTCCTCGTCTCTTCGTTATTGTCTGCGTTCCATGTCCCTTCCTTCTTCCTTCTGTAAGCTCCTTCATCCCTAGTCTATTATATGTTGTTGTTTTTTACATGGCTTTTTCCTTTTGGGTAATTCCTGGCTTTTGTCTCTTATGATCCTTCCTCTTGCTGTTATTAGAAACTATTAGGAACTTATTTAGAAGTTATAGAAGAAGAGGAAGATTTAGAAGTTATAGAGGTTATTGGGAACTTATTATTACTATCATTTTAACGTTTTGCCAATCTTGAGTGCCCTTATTTTGCTCCTCTCGTAATATATATTCTTGATTTCTTTTTCAATATGTGTCTATGGGAATCTTTATTATTTGCCTTGGAACTACTTATAACCTCATCTTCGTAGAGTATATTAATTATTTCTTATTTCCTTCTGATTATGCAATAAATCTTACTTTTAGTGGTGTTAGATTGACTATTTAAGCTTCTGTGGTCTAAGTTTTCCCTTCTAAACATACTTTTTGTTGTGTTAGAATGCCTTTATAAGCTTGTGTAGTCTAAGTTTTCCCTTCTAAACATACTTTTTGTGGTGTTAGAATGCCTTTATAAGCTTGTGTAGTCTAAGTTTTCCCTTCTAAACATACTTTTTGTGGTGTTAGAATGCCTTTATAAGCTTGTGTAGTTAAGTTTTCCCTTCTAAACATACTTTTTGTGGTTTTAGAATGTCTTTATAAGCTTGTGTGGTCTAAGTTTTCCTTTCTAATCTTCCTTTTAGTGGTGTTAAATGGTCTTTATAAGCTTGTGTGGTCTAAGTTTTCCCTTCTAATCTTCCTTTTAGTGGTGTTAAATGGTCTTTATAAGCTTGTGTGGTCTAAGTTTTCCCTTCTAATCTTCCTTTTAGTGGTGTTAAATGGTCTTTATAAGCTTGTGTGGTCTAAGTTTTCCCTTCTAATCTTCCTTTTAGTGGTGTTAAATGGTCTTTATAAGCTTCTGTAGTCTTAGTTAAAGTTAGTTTGTCCTTCTAATCTTCCTTTTAGTAGCGTCCTGGCATATGATTAGTGTTAAATGGTTTATATAAGCTTCTGTAGTCTAAGTTTGTCCTTCTAATCTTCCTTTTAGTGGTTTTAAATGGTCTTTCTAAGCTTCTGTAATCATAGTTTGCCCTTAGAACACCCTTTTAATCTTCCTCTTAATGGGTTCCGAGGATATAATCAGTGTTAGAGGATCTATATAAGCGTCTACAATCCTAGTTTGCCCTTCTAATCTTCCTTTAAGTATCTGCCTGGGATATAATCAGTGTTAGATGGTCTGTATAAGCTCCTGCAGTCCTAGCATGCTTTTCTAATCCTCCTTCTAGTACTGTAGCTGCCTGGGATATAAGCAGTATTAGATAGTCTATATAGCCTTCTGTAGTCCTAGTTTGCCCTTAGAACGCCCTTTTACTCTTCTTTTTAGTGGGTGCATGGGTTATAATCAGTGTTAGATGGTCTATATAAGCATCTCTAGTCATAGTTTGCCTTCAAAATATCCTTCAAATCCTCTTAAAAGCTGCCTGGGACGTAATCAGTGTTAGATGGGCTATATAAGCTCCTGCTGTCCTAGTTTGGCGGTGATGTAACCATTCCGCTCAAGTACTTCCTTAACCCTCTCTCTGTGAAGCCGTCCCCAGCCTCATTATCTTCCCCTGCCTTCCCTCCTTCCGCCTCTCCTTTACTAAGTTACTCAGACGTTCCTTACTTCCTTCACCTTATCTCCTTGTCCTACTTTCTATCCTTTCATTAATAGTTGTACTGCCATTCCTTCCTTCCTTTTTCTTCTTTTTATGAATTAAATTTAACCTTTTGTCATTTGGAAGATTTTGAAAACTTTCTTTATTTTCTATATTTTCAAATTTATATATATGGATTATTTATATATGGATCTGGTATTTTTTCCTTACTTTTCCTCTTATCATGAACTTAATTTAGCATTTTGTTATTTCTAAGATTTCAAAACCTTACTTATTTTCTATATTTTCTATTTTGTATATATGGATCTGGTATTTTTTTTATTTATCATGTTCCAAAATCTAAGTCTTCATTACCTCTTCCCTCTTTCTTCCTCCTCTATTCCCCTCCCCTATTTAATTACTCTCCTCTTTCCCGTCTTTCCCCTCTTCACGCCTTGCCTTAAGTCCTCCTTCTTCCCCTCTTTATCCCCCCTCCCTCCTTGCTTCCTTTTATCTTCCTGCCTTCACTCCCTTCCTCTCGTATTCTCAAGTGTTCCTTCCTACCTAACCTCCTCCTCCTTCCTGAAAATATTCCTTTGTACCTTCCTCCTCCTCCTCCTCCTCCTCCTCCTCCTCCTCCTCCTCCTCCTCCTCCTCCTCCTTCCGTCCTCTCCTCCCCTACCTCTTCCTCCTTTTCCTCCTCCTCTACCACCACTATCACTACTACTACTCCTCCTCCACCACCACCACTCCTCCTCCTCCTCCTCCTCCTCCTCTCTCCTCCTCCTCCTCCTCCTCCTCCTCCTCTTCCACCTCTTCCTCCTCCTCTACCACCACTACCATTACTACTACTCCTCCCCCACCACCACCACTGCTCCTCCTCCTCCTCCTCCTCCTCCTCCTCTGCTCTTCTCTGTTAGCCTTCCCTCGCACCACTTGGTTTCTATTATTTAATCTGCAGTGTCTGTCTGTTATCATTCCCGCGCGGCGCATTGGCGTGTCGCGATTGCATTTTCTTTACCATTGGTTAGCGAAGGGTACCCGCGTCGCTACTCAGGTTTTTTTCTTCTCTTCTGTCGACCTCCACTTCGAAATTCTGGAGATTAACTGCAATTATATTCGTCCCTTGCCTCGTATCACCTCTTCATGTACTCGTGTCTCTCTATTTATATCTTCTTTCTCTGTTTGTCTCTCTCTCTCTCTCTCCTCTCTCTCTCTCTCTCTCCTCTCTCTCTTCTCTCTCTTTTTTTTCCCTCTTATTTCTACTCCTTTTTCCTCTTTTCCTGCCCCGTTTTTTTTTGCTCTCTCTCTCTCTCTCTCTCTCTCTCTCTCTCTCTCTCTCTCTCTCTCTCTCTCTCTCTCTCTCTCTCTCTCTCTCTCTCTCTCTCTCTCTCTCTCTCTCTCTCTCTCTCTCTCTCTCTCTCTCTCTCTCAAGTAAGATTGCTTTTCGGGGAAGTCATATGTATCTTCTGGTCACAAAGGAGACAGTCATTTGATTCGTGGTAGGCTACCTGAAAATCTTCCCTTTCAGGACAGTAAAGAAAAAGGTTCTAAGAAAGGTAGGAAATTGAAAGAATTGGACGGTAGTTTGTGGGATTAGTGTAATTATCATACTATAGGAATTTTCATATAATGTATACTTTTGATACTAGGGAAAAGGTATGTTAATAGTTTGATAGACAATGAAGGATAAGTTTTGCTATGATGTAAACACGTAAATATAGACAGTTAGGAGTGTAGAAAGTACATAGAGAGTATTATGGAAAGTTTTAGTGTATGATTTACTATACATATATGATTTATGATTATTGTTGGATATGGATCATAGACACCAGACACCTTATAATGATAATAATAATAACAATAATAATATAATTTCACCCGAAGGCATAGAAAAAAAGAAAGAAAAAAAAGCGGACAACACTAAAAATATAACGAAGTCAGAAGGAATAGGTTGACCTTGCGTGCGAGGGAAGAGAAGAGAAGATTGACATGAACTGTATTTTGAACCGAGTGACCGTGTATTCCAGGCGAAACTAATACAAAATTGAAGCGAGGAAAACCTGGGTTATATAGGGTCACAAGGTCACACACACACACACACACAACTACACACACACACACACACACACACACACACACACACACACACACACACACACACACACACACACACACACACACACACACACACACACACACACATACATAAACACACACACACACATAAACACAGAAAAGCGAGAATTGCTTGAATATGACTGTGTATTTCTATATGTGTGTATGTGTGTGTGTGTTTATGTGCGTGTGTATTTACAACTAGGTATACACACACACACATACATACACACGCACACACACACACACATACACACACACAAACACACACACACACACACACACATAAATACATAGAAAAGCGAGAATTGCTTGAATATGACTGTCTGTATTTCTGTGTTTGTGTGTGTATTTCTGTGCGTGTGTATTTACAACTAGGTAAACACACACACACACACACACACACATACACAGAAACACACACACACACACACACACACACACACACACACACACACACACACACACACACACACACACACACACACACACACACAGTCATATTCAAGAAATTCTCGCTTTTCTCGGCGCTAAAACTGTGCATTAATTATAGTGAGTCTGGCAATTCATCAGCGTAAGTGGGTCTGCGATGCGTATTTAAGGCCCTGGTGTTCTCCGTTATGCGTAAAAGATCCCTCTAATGACCCTGCAGCTCGGCGTAATCTGATGCCAATTGCCTGTAAAACGAGGGCAACAGAGGGCGGTGGGGTAGGCAGGTGCGCGGGCTTTGTCAATAGGCACAGGCGAGGTGACGGAAATTTTGGGAGTAAAACAATAGATGAAAAAAAGGAAAATGGTAATGTTTGTAGGCACAGGTGACGGAAAGGAACATTATGGGAGTAAAAAATAGATGGGAAATGGATTTTTTTTTTATCAATAGGCACAGGTGAGGGAAAAAAATATAGGAGTAAAAAAAGGTGAAAAAATGAAGTGGTTTTTTTTATCAATAGGTTCAGTTGATACAAATTAAGTAATGGCGAAAAAAATAAAATAATGGAAGTGTTTTTATTTTTATCAATAGGTACATGTGATGAGGTTGATATTGAAGTTGATAAAGAGAAAATTTATAGGAGTAAAAAAAGCGTAAAAAATGGGAAGTGTTTTTTTGTATCAATAGGTACAGGTGATAAAAAAAAATATAATGGGAGTAGAAAAAGATAAAAAAAATGGAAGTGTTTTTCCATGAACTTCCACAGTATGAATGAAGAGACAAAAATGAAACGGTGCACCTTTTTCCATTTTTTTCCTTTATTTTTTCTTCCTATTTTTTTGTCAGTTGGTGTCACAAACGGTATGGTTAATGTCTATCCACGTCTACGATTTCTTTTTTTTTGTATATTACTAAGAACAAGGAAGGCATGTCAAATGTGGCTATAAATGCCCTACAGAAAACCCGCAGATATAGCAAACAGGTTAAAATTCTTATGAGACTTAAACGTGACAAATTCATGGCTATTAAGAGTCAAGTATGTGTTAGGTATTGCACATTAAATCGAGTACAAAAGGTAATGGTAGAGTTATTTGGCGTGTGTTGGCGTTTCTATGTACTTGTTCGTGCTTTGGAAGAATGTTAAATATGAGGTGGTTGACGTCTGTACTGTTGACGGGAAAAATAAAATAGTGAAAAAGAATGTAGATAAGGAAGAGGTGGTTGACGTCTGTACTCTTGACGTGAAAAATAAGGTAGTGGTGTCAAGATAGTGTCTGAAGTGATACGAAAATTACAGTGGTAGCGGATGGAAGAGGAAGGAGAATTATAAGTAGCGAAACAGAGCGTAAGGAAAGATTAATCCCTTGAGGCCCAGATCTTTCCTTTACTATATGAAATTGTATGTTGTTAGCCATAAAATTGCGAAAAGTAACTGATTATACCAAATTTGTTAGTCTGCAAGGATACTAAACAGGTCATATCTATAAAATATTGGTTATAGTCATTAAAAATCGTCTAATGGCACTCAAATTACAATGGAAATTACGTTCTGGGTCTCAAGGGGTTAATAAGGAAATAAAGTACATTTCAAAGGGATAAAATAGGCCTATAATAAATACATACACGAAGCATAGGGAAAAAAAATGTGATGATGTAGAAGATAGAAGATAGAAGAAGTAGGAGAATGATAAATAGCTAAATAAAGCATAAGGAAAGAGAGTAATATGGAAATAAAGTACATACATTTCAGAGGAATAAAAAAGCATATAGTAAATAAATAAACGAAAAATAGGAAAAAGAAATAGAGAAAACCATATTAAAACAGAGGTAAACAAAACATGGTTGAATATTTTTCCGAACACACTCCTTTAGTTAGTGAGTCGTGATACAAGGTTTCGCTTCCCCTATATACAGTGACCCCATATAAGCCTGTAGTCTGTAGTCAGTAATCCTATATAGTGATGTCTCTGTAATCCTCCTTTCTGTACCCTCTACTGTGCTTCCTACCCCCTTCTCCCCTTCCTACTAATACCCCTTCCCCTCCCTTCCCCCTTCCTCTCCCACCCCTCCCCTCACCTTCGCTTCCTCTCCATCCCCTTACCTTCCCTTCCCTCCTCTTCCTCTTTCTTCCCTTCCCTTCCATTCCGTTTCCTTCCTTACTAATCCCCCTTCCCCTCCTTTCTATCCCCCATCCCCTTACCTTCCCCTCCCCCTCCCCTTCCTTTCCCTTCCCCTCCCTTCCCTTTGCTTCCCTTCCCTTCCCTTCCACCTTCATCCTCTTCCCTTCCCTCCCCTTCTCTTACTAATCCCCCATCCCCCTTCCCATCCTCTCCCTCTCCTTCCCTGCTAATCCCCCTCCCTTCCCTTTCCCCTTCTCCTCTCCCCTCCCACCCCTCCTCTCCCCCCTCCCAACACTGTCATTGATTCGTCGTCCACCTCGCGACCTTGACTTCACATTCTGTCCCTGTTCCGTGTTGTGTGTTTTCAGGTAGGAGGCGGGGGGTGGGGGCTTATCATAACACACACACACACACACACACACACACACACACACACACACACACACACATACACACACACACCACACACACACACACACACACACACACACACACACACACACACCACACACACACACACACATACACACACACACACACACACACACACACACACACACACACACACACACACACACACACTAATGATATGCCAGACTCGAGCCACCACTAAGTTTTCCTGAAGAAATGGAGACTGACTAGTTTGGGAGTTAATTATTGTTGTTGTTGTTGTTGTTGTTGTTGTTTCTCTCTCTCTCTCTCTCTCCTCTCTCTCTCTCTCTCTCTCTCTCCTCTCTCTAAAGGGCTTTATTAATGCATATAGAACCTTATCATACAGGTATCATATAAAAATGTTAAGTAAAATGGTGTAGGGTAGCGTAAGAAGTGATGGTATAATGGCATAAAAGTCTAGGGCGATGTATAGTAAAACGCGGCCGGCCACCACCGTAGACTTTCCTCCCCCGCGCGCTGCGACTCCCTGACGTGACGCGCCCCGCATATCTAACCCGCCTTTTCTGTCTTCAACATTTTCTTGATGCGGAGACTGACTAGATTGGGGATTGGGGGAGAGAATCATTATTTTGATTCTCTCTCTCTCTCTCTCTCTCTCTCTCTCTCTCTCTCTCTCTCTCTCTCTCTCTCTCTCTCTCTCTCTCTCTCTCTCTCAATATATGCAAGTAAGCCAATTTACCTACATTTAAATTCCCCTTCCATTAACTATTAGAATGCAGTTTTACTCTCCCCTCTCTCTCTCTCTCTCTCTCTCCTCTCTCCTCATCTCTCTCTCTCTCTCTCTCTCTCTCTCTCTCTCTCTCTCCTCTCTCTCTCTCTCTCTCTCCTCTCTCTCTCTCCTCTCTCTTCCCCTTCTCTCTCTCTCTCTTCTCTCTCTCTCCTCTCTCTCTCTGCCTCAATAATGCAGTACAAATTACCTACATTTAAATTCCTCTTCCCATTAACTATTATAATGCAGTTTTACTCTCTCTCTCTCTCTCTCTCTCTCTCTCCTCTCTCTCTCTCTCTCTCTCCTCTCTCTCCTCTCTCTCCTCTCTCTCTCTCTCCTCTCTCTCTCTCTCTCTCTCTCTCTCTCTCCACCAGAAATTCAGAAACTCTCTTGCTTGTGTGAAATAATGTTGCATGTTATCACCAAAAGTTTAATTTACATGCTTCTTTGGCAGTAAAATACGATTATAGTATTATATTTCATGCCATTATGCAGTAGTTTGCCTTCAGTGTGATACATTTACTACATATATTTAGTTTTTTGCTTCTTCTTTTTTCCCAGTATCTATTTTTCCAGCTTTACTATTCCATTTTTCTACTATTATTTCTACTATCTACTACTATATTACTACTATTACTTCTACTAGTCCATTCCTTTTATTTAAAATCACATCAAAACAAACTATTAAGGTCCATAATTCTTCAGTAATTGTACTTGATAATGACTGTTTAGAACTTCTTGAGATATTTGTTTAAGCCAAAACTTTTAACACAAAAAACAAACCTGATTTAAACATAATATAATCTGGGAAGTAATTTCAACTCCCTTAATCGGACGAGAAAAATATAGAGCTGATAATGATGCATTGTATTTTAGTAACTTGACATTCTGGTCATGTTCACGTGAGAAAAATGTTTGATCTAGTAAGCGAATGTTATATTAAGACTTAGAGTTTGAAAATGTTAGCTAAACCATTGTAACTACGAGAGAGAGAGAGAGAGAGAGAGAGAGAGAGAGAGAGAGAGAGAGAGAGAGAGAGAGAGAGAGAGAGAGAGAGAGAGAGAGAGAGAGAGAGAGAGAGAGAGAGAGAGACGCGGGAAAATGAAAAGAAAAATATATATAAAAAGTGCGAAAAAATAGAAAGGAAGAAGAAAAAACTGACTTGAATCAATACCGTAAATAATTCAAAGCAGTGACCTCCCTCAGATTTGTTTTCATTCTACCTTTTTCGATGTTTTTTTCACCTTTTCCTTCCCCTTTCCCTTTGCTTTTCCTTTATACTCTTCCTTCTCTTGTTCCTTCTATATAATTTTGTTTCACCTTTTTTTCAGCCCCTTCAAATTTGTTTTCATTATTTTAATTATTTTCACTACCTATTTTGATGTTTTTTCAGCTTTTCCTTCTCTTCTTTCATTATATTTCGTCTTTTTTCACCTTTTCTTCCTTCTTCTCATCCATATCTCCCTTCATTCTATTTAGTTTTTTGCTGGGAGGAACAAAAAAATCCATATTTGCCGCGAACCTGCTCGTACATTTGATGGCGAATATAGAAAAAAAGGAGGAAAAAATAGCAAAGATAAAAGTATAAACAAAACAAAGCGTGTGTTGTGTCGAGGCAGGAAAGTATGTGTTTGTTAGTGAATCCCTGGTGAACGTTTTTTTGTGTGTGTGTTTACTGTAGTGAAAGTACTCGTGTGTGTGTGTGTGTGTGTGTGTGTGTGTGTGTGTGTGTGTGTGTGTGTGTGTGTGTGTGTGTGTATGTGTGTGTGTGTGTGTGTATGTGTGCGTGTGTGTGTGTATGTGTATGTGTATGTGTGTGTATGTGTATGTGTGTGTGTGTGTGTGTGTGTGTACCCCATTCATTCCACTTTCCATTTTTTTACATCACAAAGGACTGGCCAAGGCAAAAAAAAAAAAAGTAACAAAAAGTCCGCTTAGTTGGCAGTCCCTATAAAGGCGACAGTAAGAGAATGTATAAAGGGAGATGGGACAGCTTAGTTCGGGAGGTGTCTTGTTGCTCCTCTCTTGAAAATATTTAAGTCGTAGAAAGGTGGAAAAATAGAAACTTTCTACTTTATTATAATGAAAATACTTCATGTGTGTGTGTGTGTGTATGGGTGTGTGTGCGTATACCTCCAGTCTTTCCCGTTACCAATTATACACGTAAGCTCTCTTTTTCCTCTACCTCTGGTGTGTGTGTGTGTGTGTGTGTGTGGTGTGTGTGTGTGTGTGTGTGTGTGTGTGTGTGTGTGTGTGTGTTTCTTTCATACTCTCTAAACCGCACATGTTCACATTTTTTCCGCATCGATTTTCTTTCATGGCAAGCTGGTGATGTATTTTTTGTAGCAGCTCGCAGTGACGCAAACTTTCTACCACTGCAATTGTGAGGCTTCGGGCTGTGACAGTGTGGCTTTATTTATAAACACTAATACGTTTTTAATATTATAGTCTTTAAATGTATTCAGATTGACATTCCTTTCTCCTTTTGAACTCTCGCTCCTAATATTTTCTTCCTTCCTTGCAGAGTGTGGATATATTTACAAACATTAATACGTTTTTACCATTCAAGTCTTTATATGTATTTAGACTTACATCCTTTTTTCCTTCTGATCTCTCTCTCCTACCTTATCTTTTTCTTCCTTCCTTCTTCCTTTCAAAAGTAAATTTGATAAGTTTTTACCATTCCAGTCTTTATATGTATGAAGACTAACATCCTTTTCTTCCTTCTGATCTCTCCCTCCTAATCTCTTTCTTCCTTCCTTCCTTCTAGAAAAGTCAATTTGAATACGTTTTTACCAGTCCAGTCTTTATATGCATTAAGACTGACATCCTTTTTCTCCTTCTGAACTTTCCTCCTCCTAATCTCTCTTTCTTCCTTCCTCCTTGAAAATAAATGCATATCTAAAATAAGGATAATTTTCTTTTTATAGATCAAAATATACCTTCTCCATCATCCATCCTTATTCCTTATGTATTAAAACTAACATCCTTTCTCCTTCTAAACCCTTCCTCCTCCTAATCTTTTCTTCCTTCCTACTTAAAAAAGAAATGCACATCTATACTCCTCCATCTCCTCCTCTTCTTCTTCCTATGATAAAAAGTAGATATCAAGCGAAGGTATTCACTGCGTGCCTTTCACTCGACGGACGTGAAAAATGGAACAAGAACTATTGAGAGAATGTGTGTTCACCCATGGTCTTGTCCACGCGAGCTGGATCGCGATCGCCAGTTTTCACCCTCTCAGTGCGAGCTTGGAGCTCATTATTACCGATCTTTGGGCAATGCTGGGACCTCACACACCACACACCCCCATTCCCTTGCTCAATGGGGACAGTAACCGCCCGAATTTGTCAGTGAAAAATCCCCGGGAGCGCGAGGATTCGAACCGCCTACCCACAGAATGGGAGCCCGGTGTGTGTGTGTGTGGGGGGGGGGGGGGTATGTGTGTGTGTGTGTGTGTGTGTGTGTGTGTGTGTGTGTGTGTGTGTGTGTGTGTGTGTGTGTGTATTGTTCCAGGATAAAGGAAATGGTCTGAAGTTTGGACCTTGGTTGGAGTTGTATGTCATATAAGTAATGTGTAGGGGTTTAAAGGGCCTGTGTGTGTGTGTGTGCGTGTGTGTGTGAACGGTAAAATAGTACTATGGGTATGAGAAGGAAGGAAAAATGAAGAGGAAGAAAGGCATATATAAACTATAATATGAGAAAGAATGCTCATTTAAGAATTCCTTCAAGGTTTAAAAAGAAAATAGTTTACAGAAAAAAATAAGAAACTCCAGAATATTTGAAGTTTCTCCTTAACATTATTTTCTCTTACCTATAAAGCACCAAAAGTTTTAAGTAAATGAGTCTGAAACAACCGCTGGATTTTCTGGGAGAGAGAAAATGAGTTCCAGTTAGCGGAAACAACAATTTATGAGTTAAATCAACAAATTTCCCCCAAGTATACCACAGAAACCCCACGAAAAGCGTTCTCATTTTACAAGTAAACACAACCTTGCTGCAGATTCTTCTTAGTAATTATGTTTAAAAGATGAGTAGAAGTATTTTCCATAATTTAAACTCGAGGGATGATGGGATGAAATATAAAGGGGAAGAGGATGGGAAAGAGATAAAGGAGGGGAGGGAAGGCAAAGGGAAGGAAAGGAGTAAGGGAAAGATAGTAGGAGGAGGAGAGAGAGATATATATAATAAAAGAAAGAGGTAAAGGAAGGGAGGGAAGAGGAAAGGAGTAGGGAAAATATAGTAGGAGGAAGAGAGAAAAAAGAAAGAAAAAAAGAGGAAAAGAAAGGAAGGGAGGGAAGAGGAAAGGAGTTAGGGAAAGGCAGAAGGATTAGAGAGATGTGCATGATCAGAGCATGTTGTTGTGGCATCATAATGTCCTTAATAATCCTTATTAATCTTAATAAATAATGATAAACAGGAAATATAAACTATATTAAGACTATAATTAAGGTTACAGACCGATTTAATTTTATACCACTGTATGTTTTATTTATATTTTTTTGCTATATCACGAATATTTTTGCCCTTATGCTTCATTACCTCAATTGTGTATCATAATATCCTTAAATAAACCTTAATAACGTCAACATATAATAATAAACAGGAAATATAAGCGTACATAATTTTTATATTCAAACTACAAGTAAAATGACAGACTAATATACTTTATTACCACTGTTTATTTTCCTTCTACTTTTTTCTTTAGGTTATATTTATCCTTAACTAAACCTCAATAACCTTCATGAATAATAATAAACAGGAAATATAAACCATATTAAATCTATAAGTAAAGTTACAGACCGATATAATTTAATACCGCTATATTTATTTTCCTTTGACTTTTACGGTTTATTTCCTATCTTTTGCTTCATTACCTCAATTGTAGCATCATAATATCCTTAACAAACCACGTAAAGTCACATCATTATCATTCCTCAATTGCTCACAGCCAGAAGACCAGAGTTCAAAGGTGACCTGAAACAGAATTGACACACCACGTTTGACTTGCAAAAAAATTACGTATGTGAAAGGGAATCAGAAAAAAGAGCAAATTCAGGTTGAGACGCTGGAGAGTATTAATCCCGGGCGACTTTGATCCCTTGACGTGATGGAAAAGGATGAGAGTGCGACGTCAATGGGAAAGAAGAAGAAGAAGAAGAGTGGAGGAATGAGGGAGATAATGGAAGCTAATGGACAGTGTGGGAGAGAGAGAGAGAGAGAGAGAGAGAGAGAGAGAGAGAGAGAGAGAGAGAGAGAGAGAGAGAGAGAGAGAGAGAGAGAGAGAGAGAGAGAGAGACGCACACTCGCACGCATACATACACACATGTAGCCAGTTAAAAATAGTGAAACAAAGTGACTAGACAAATCAATATATAGGCAGACATATAGATAGACAGAAAAATAATTAATACAAATTTATATGGAGGAAAAAACATCGGAAACATGAATAAAAGCTATTAAAAGACACACAAAAAGTAAAACCTTCATCAAAACTCGTGGCAAAAATTCGGAAAAAAACACAAGAAGGGGAAGAGGAGGGAAGAAAAATACAAGACAGGTCAATTTAAATGGTAAACTGTGTGTACAAATCGACGTCCAATCCGGATATAGGGAGGCAGTTCGGGCAATCCGGATATAGGGAGGCAGTTCGGGCAATCCGGATATAGGGAGGCAGTTCGGGCAATCGGATAGAGGGAGGCAGTTCGGGCAATCCGGATAGAGGGAGGCAGTTCGGACGTAGAGGGTAAAAAATACGAGGCAAATTTTATGTATAGAAATGAATAAGAGTGGAAAAGAATAAATCAGAAAAAAGTATTGGACATGTGTGTATTTGTGATCGTAGGAGAGACAGGATTTGAGTTTTGAGTTTGTAGAAAAATAAGAAAAGGTGATTTAATACGGATGAAATGGTTTAAAGATTCGAAAACTTTGTGGGTTGTTGTCCAACGTGATGTGAAAAGTGTATTCTATAAATATAAAAGAATAAAAATAGCTATATAATTCAGATTGACCATTGTAACCGCGTGTCTGTAGTTAATTAACACGAAAACGATGAGAAAATTACTATCAATACATTTTTAAAAACACTTTAGAGTAAAAAAAGTAACGAAAGTATTAAAGAAAAGTATTGCGTAAAAGAAATGTAAAGAAAAGTAAATACGAAAACTTCCACTTCTCGCCTGTTTCAGAAATCACCGGAAGCGTCTTTTCTACGAACACCCAATTACTTGAGCACAAACCGACAACCCGTCACACAGAGAAAGAAACACACACACACACACACACACACACACACACACACACACACACACACACACTCACTCACTCACTCACTCACTCACTCACTCACTCACTCACTCACTCACTCACTCACTCACTCACTCACTCACTCACTCACTCACTCACTCACTCACTCACTCACTCACTCACTCACTCACTCACACACACACACACACACACACATCACTACACACTCACTCACTCACTCACTCACTCACTCACTCACCCCACCACACACCACACACCACGCCACCACTCACCACCACTCACTCACTCACTCACTCACTCACTCACTCACACTCACCACTCACCACTCCCAACTCACACACCA
>JACEEZ010013827.1:157500-162500 GCA_016584305.1 Chionoecetes opilio
TTTTTAGTTTTTTGTTATTTGTTCAGTCCTAAAGCTTTCTCACCGGTCTTGCAATTTTGTCTGCATTTCTGTCTTTACTCTTCTCTCTATCTTCCAGTTTCTGTTTTTTCTACTCTTATTTATCTTTTTCCATTGTTAGTTTCCTATATTTTAAAGCTTTTCGTCCTCTTCCAGTCCTGTTATTTTTCCAGTCCTGTTCTTTATTTTTTCCTCTCTATTTTCCAGTTTCTCAATTTTCTGCTTTTATTAATTTTTGTCTTGGTTAGTTTTATATTTTGTTTGCCTTATCGTCCTTTTCCAGTCCTATTACATTCACCTCTCTTGCATTTTTGTCCATTTTCTCTCTCTCTTCCAGTTTCTGTGTTATTTTCTCTTATTTATTTTTGTCTGGGTAAGTTTTATATTTTCTTAAGCCTTTTCTTTCACTTCCTCTTCCAGCCCTATTGCTTCCACCTGTCTTGCATTTTTGTCTTGATTTTCTCCTCTCTCTCTCTTATCTTGCTCTTCATGGCACTCGGTCATATAAATTCCCCGAGACTCGGCACCCCTTGGCACCCCCTTAATCAAACACTTGAGGAGGAGGAGGAGGAGGAGGAGGAGACAGAATAAGTAGGAGGGACAGGAGAAAATGAAGGAGAAGGAAGAAGAGGAGGAGGAGGAGGAGGGGGAGGAGAAAATGAAGGAGGAGGAAGAAGAAGAGGAGGAGATAAAATGAGTGGACAGGTAGATGAGGGAGGAGGAGGAGGAGGAGGAGGAAAAGGAAGGAGAAAGAAGAGGAGGAGGAGGAGGAAGAGGAGGAGGAGGAGGAGGAGGGAGGAGGAGGAGGAGGAGGAGGAGGAGGAGGAGGGGGAGGAGAAAGAAGATGAGGATTAGGAGGAAAATGAAGGAGGAGGAGGAGGAGGAGATGGAATGAGTGGACAGGTAGATGAGAAGGAGGAGGAGGAGGAGAAGGAAGAAGAAAGAAGAGGAGGAGGAGAAGGAAGAAAAAGAAGAAGAGGAGGAGGAGGAGGAGGAGGAGGGAGGAGGAGGAGGAGGAGGAGGAGGAGGAGGAGGAGTCAGAAAATAAGGAGGGACTGGAGAAAATGAAGGAGGAGGAGGAGGAGGAGGAGGAGGAGGGGGAAAGGAGGAGGAGGAGGAGGAGGAGGAGAAGGAAGAGTAGGGGACAGGGAATAAGAGGAGGAGGAGGAGGAGGAGGAGGAGTCAGAAAATAAGGAGGGACGATGGGAAAATGAAGGAGAAAGAGGAGGAGAAGGAAGAGTAGGGGACAGAGAATAAGAGGAGGAGGAGGAAGAAGACGAAAAAAGAGAGTGAAGAGGAGGACAAGAGGATAATAGCGAGGTTTATAAGAGGAAGAGGAGGAGAGATAAAGAGGGAGAGAACAAAGTGAAGGAGGTACGTACAACATTTTTTTTTTTTTTTGCCTAATGAACACTACAATTTTTTTTTACTGCATAATTTGAATCCTTCCTTTAAGCGTCTTGTCTCATGTCTGGATCTCCCTGTCTGGCTTATCTGGCTTTAAGGTTATTGTTATATCTATACTTTCTCTAATATTTTCTCTTCTTTTCCCTCCCTGTTCCTGCTTTCTCAAATATTTTCCCTTCTTTTTGTGCTTTCTCTCAAAATATTTCCCTTCCTTTCCCTTCCTTTTCTTACTTTCTCAAATATTTTCCCTTCCTTTCTCCTGGTTTTAAATATTTTCCCTTCCTTTCCCTTTTCTCCCTTCCTGCTTTCTCTCATATTTTCCCTTCCTTTCCCTTTTCTTCCCCCTGGTTTCTCTCATATTTTCCCTTCCCTTCCTTTCCCTTCCTTTCCTCCTGCTGTCTCAAATATTTTCCCTTCCTTTCCTCCTCATCCTACTTGCTCTGAAATATTTTCTCTTCCCTTCCTTCCTTTCATCCTACCTTTTCAAATATTTTCCCTTCCCTTCCTTTCCTTCCTTTCTCCTGCTTTTTCTCATATATTTTCCCTTTCCCTTCCTTTCCTTCTACTTTCTCTCAAATATGTTCCCTTCCCTTCCCTTCCCTTTCTTTTACTCTGCTTTCTCTCAAATATTTTCCCTTCCCTTCCTTTCCCTTTCTCCTGCTTTCTCTCATATATTTTCCCTTCCCTTCCCTTCCCTTCCCTTCTCTTTCTTTCCTCCTGCTTTCTCTCAAATATTTTCACATCCCTTCCTTTTCTTACTTCTCAAAATATTTTCCCTTCCCTTCCCTTCCTTTCCTTTTACTTTCTCAAATATTTTCCCTTCCTTTCCCTTCCTCATCCTACTTTCTCGAGATTAAGAATATAAGAAGCGAAAGACGGCTTAGAGACAATTGAAGGAAATGCTTTCGTTAATTAGCCTGTGAAGTAGGACGGAAGGACGGAGAGGAGGAAGGTAAATAAAGAGGGAGAGAAGTGAAAAAGAGAAGAGAAAAAGGTGTGGGTAAATATAGGAGAGAAGTGAAATAGAAGAGAAGTGAAGAAGAGGGTTTTAAATAAAGAGGTAGAGAAGTGAAAAAGAGAAGAGAAAAGAAAAGTAAATAAAGAGGTAAAGAAGTTAAAAAAAGAAGAGAAGTAAAGAAGAGGGTTAATAAAGAGGAATATAAGTGGAAAAATTGAAAATAATTAAGGTAACCCATCAGAATAGTATCAATCAAGCCTTCACTGTCGCAAAAAGATGTATTTTTGGGTTGAAAAAAATATATGAAATGAGAGAATAGCAAAAACCTGAAATAGTTGAGGTTGATAATGAAATAAAATTAGTGGAAACGTATGTAATCAGCAGAGAGAGAGAGAGAGAGAGAGAGAGAGAGAGAGAGAGAGAGAGAGAGAGAGAGAGAGAGAGAGAGAGAGAGAGAGAGAGAGAGAGAGAGAGAGAGAGAGATGCACCATTAAAGATACTCGTAAATTAAATGTCAGAGGTAACATGCAAACATTATTAAAGTTAGACACACAAGGAAAAAAAATACACCGAGATCTGGTTTCATTACTTTTTTCAATTTTTTTTCTCCACTTTTTTTTTTTTTTTTTTTTCTTCTTCTTCTTCCAACGCACCATCATTATAATCCATTTTGTTTAATCCTGTTTCTCCCTTGCATTCTACGACACAATTAAGGTCCAAAGGTCTTCAAATTAAGGTCTTAAAGCTCCAAAAAAATATCGTCTACTCTTTATTCCTCCTTCCTATCCCTTTTTTTTTGCCTTTTAATTATATAATTCTTCTTTTTAATTCTTTATAATTCTTAATATTTTTGATATCTAAAATTTTCTTTATTTCTTCCTTTGATTTGATTACTTTTTTATATATTTGTTTATTTATTTCCCACTTTTTGTCTATGCCTTTTAATTTTACAACTGTGAATTGTTTCATTTTTTTATTTTCTTCCTTTGATTTTGATATTTTTTTTATTTTTTTATTATCTGCCCTCTTTTTCCTTACCTTTAAATGTTATACCTGTTATTTCACTCGCTTTCCTTTCCTCTCCTCGCTTTCTCTACCTTTCACAAATTTCCTTGATCCACAGCTACTACTACCCCACCCACCCACCTCTCTCTCTCTCTCTCTCTCTCTCTCTCTCTCCTCCTCTCTCTCTCTCTCTCTCTCTCTCTCTCTCTCTCTCTCTCTCTCTCTCTCTCTCTCTCCTCGCTTTCTCTCTACCTTTCACAAATTTCCTTGATCCACAGCTACTACTACCCCACCCACCTCTCTCTCTCTCTCTCTCTCTCTCTCTCTCTCTCTCTCTCTCTCTCTCTCTCTCTCTCTCTCTCTCTCTCTCTCTCTCTCTCTCTCTCTACATACACACTCCCCGCCTGTCCTCTCTTCCACCTGTTTGAGGAGTAAATATCTCTCTTCTAGAATGCTTCTGAACCTATGAATAAAACAATCATGGAGATGGGACGACGGACGGACACACACACACACACACACACACACACACACACACACACACACACACACACACACACACACACACACACACACACACACACACAACACAGGGAGAGAGAGAGAGAGAGAGAGGAGAGAGAGAGAGAGAGAGAGAGAGAGAGAGAGGAGAGAGAGAGAGAGAGAGAGGAGAGAGAGAGAGAGAGAGAGAGAGAAGAGAGAGAGAGAGAGAGAGAGAGAGAGAGAGAGAGAGAGAGAGAGGAGGGAGAGGGAGATACACACATACACACGCACAGAGAGAGAGAGAGAGAGAGAGAGAGAGAGGAGAGAGAGAGAGAGAGAGAGAGAGAGAGAGAAAGAGTGAGAGAGAGAGGAAGGGAGGGGGCACACACACACACACCACACACACCACACACACACACACACACACACACACACACACACACACACACACACACACAGAAGGAGAGGGGGAGACAAAAAATACATACACACGCACGGAAAGAGAGTAAGAGTGGGAGCGAGAGGGAGATATACACACACACACACACACACACACACACACACACACACACACACACACACACTTGACTTACCAGGGCAGGCGAGGAGGAGGGCGAGGAATGCCAGTCTAGGGGCGAGTTGTAGAGACATGGCAGCGGCGACACCTGAAAGAAACACAGAAAATATATAGATTACAAAATTGCCTTTATCTGTATCTCCCTTTTTTATATAAAGATAGAGAAAAAGATAGATAACGGAGATTACAAAATTACGCTTATGTATCGCCCCTTTTTTTATATAGAGATAGAGAGACAGAGAACAAATATTGATTACAGAATTATCTTTATCTGTATCTCCCTTTTTTTCCCCTCTCCACTTATATAAGGGAAAAAAAATACAGATTACAAAATTATCTTTATCTGTATCGCACTTTTTTTTTTTACCCCCACGCCTTTTAATCTTCCCTTCCCTTCCTTTACCTTTTGTCCTTATCGCTACATCACCCTTCGCCTCTGGTCTTCCCTGCAGGGTCAAGGGTTTTAGATATGTATCGTGTATCACTTCACGTTATTTGCTGCGATACTGATCTAAAGGGACGGAAAGGAAGACTAGGTTGGGAGAGGTGGCT
>JACEEZ010013827.1:165000-167500 GCA_016584305.1 Chionoecetes opilio
GAAACAACTTGTGTACGAAACTCCCTGTAACCGTATCTATATAGCAGTGTCATCCATCAATGTTTATGCAGGACCCGCAGAGCATAGGACATAAGCGTATTAGCCATAACCGCCCCACCAGCCGCCCCGCAACTAAGCCCTGAAATATGACCCTGCATCGCGTCCCCTGGTAGCCACAGGGGGGGTCAGGGGCGTCGATGTTCCCTTTATATTATATACAAAAATTTAGCGTTTATTTAACATATCTGTGGCGAATTTTGACAGGAAAACATTGATCATTGTCTTAAAACACTGTAAATTTGGCTTTTTAGGTTTACTGTAAATTCGATGGCTACGAGTTATGTGTTGGTCCCCATGGCTCCGGTACCAGAAACACCAACAGTTCTCTGCTTCTGAACTTTGCAAGGTCCAGAAGGTTGAGAATTGTAGGTTCTTGGTATCAGAGGCCAGAGCTGCACCGCTGGACATGGTATAGTAATGCCGGAGGGGTAGCTAAGGAGATCGACCACATCCTCGTTGGCACTCGTTGGAGGATCCTCCAGAACTGCAGGGTTTACCGGAGTGCTGAGTTCTTTGGAACAGATCACAGACTTGTTGTTGCTACACTTAAGCTTCATGTCAAGTCCAGAAGAATCTCAAGAGGTAACCATACTGTGTTTCATCTTGAGAAACTGAAGGACTTGACATGTGCTCATGAGTATGCGGTGGCAGTCTCGAATCGATTTGATGTGCTCGGTGCTCTCGGGGACCCTGTAGAACTGTGGGATACCTTCAAACGTGAAACTCTACAGTCTGCCAAGGAGTGTATTGGGGAGCGCCCGAGGTCAAGGCGTGGTTTTGTCTCGACGGAGACGCTGGAGAATATCGAGGAGAGTCGCGCTGCCAGGCTGGCTGGGAACCGGGACCAGCACAGGGCTCTGTCACGCCGGACTAGAACCCTCCTGGGGAGAGACAAGGAGAGGTATGTCAGGAGTCTCGCTGAGTTGTCGAGGGTCATTTGAACGCTAATGACCTCCGACCCGCCTACCGAGCCCTGAAGAAGCTCCGTTCCAAGTCTCCTTCTCGGGCGAGTGCTATTCGAACAGCAGATGGGCGCCTCGTGTCGGACATGGATGGGCAGATGGCTCGTTGGGCTGAGTACTTTGGGCAGTTGTTCACGGTGGACCCTCCAACTGAGCAGCTTCACACCACTGGGTTACAGGCAGTGGATGCCGATCCTCCCTTTGACGAAAGCGCCCCCCTCTCTTGACGAAGTCAGAGAGGCTGTAGCAAAGTGAGGGGTGGAAAGGCAGCTGGTGTTTGTAATATCAGTGCGGAGTTTCGTCAAAGCGGGGGGGTGAGGCCATGATCCACGGGTTGCATGCTGTCCTGACTGCCGTGTGGCAATCAGGTACCATTCCTCCTGACTGGAAAAGGGGGCTGGTCGTCCCTATCTGGAAAGGGAAAGGGGACCGTCAGGACTGCAACAATTACCGCGGTATTACACTGCTCAGCGTACCAGGCAAGGTGCTTGCCCATCTATTGCTGACACGGATTCGCAGCCATCTGGTGAAGCATCAGAGACCTCAGCAGTCTGGGTTCACGCCTGGTAAGTCAACAACGGACCGTATCCTAGCGCTTCGTGTCCTGGTGGAACGCCGACGTGAGTTTCGACAGGGGATGCTTGCAGCCTATGTTGATCTCAGAAGGCGTTTGAATCAGTGCATCGTGAGTCACTCTGGGATCTTCTGCGACTTCGAAGGATTCCTGCAGGGACTATTGGTTTTATAACTGGTCTGTATTTGGACTGAGAGTGCTGTGAAGTGTGGGGCAGGTGTATCCCGGGTTCTTTCCTGTGAATACAGGAGTGAGGCAAGGGTGCGTCCTTGCCCCATCACTTTCAACGCTTGTATGGACTGGGTATTGGACAAGGGTTTTAGATCAAAGTGATTGTGGAGCATCCGTCGGCAACACCAAGATCACTGATCTTGTTTTTTCCGATGATGCAGTTTAAACTTTGCTGAGTCGCTGGAGGTCCGGTGATGGCTCTCGAGGCGCGCACGAGGAGGCAAAGCCTTTGGGACTTGAGGTCTCCTGGCTCAAGACCAAGGTCCAGGTGTTTGGAGACTTACTAAATGAAGCAGTACAGTCTGTTCATGCGTGTGGCGAGGACATTGAGATCTTGGAAAGTTTTACATACCTTGGTAGCGCAAATCCATAATGACGGCGGGTCACGTCAAGAAGTCTTACGGCGGATTGGCATAGCCCACGGTGCTATGGACTCGCTCAGCGGGAGTATTTGGCGTTGTCGGTACCTGTGCAGGAGGACAAAGATCCGGATCTTCAAATCGCTTGTGATCCCTGTCTTACTCTATGGTTGTGAGACATGGACACTAAATAGTGACTTGAAGAGACGAATCAATGCCTTTGGTAACAAGTGTCTTCGCAGAATCATGGGGTATCGCTGGGATGATTACGTGTCAAATCAGCGATTGCACCGTGAGACTGAATCGAGGCCTAT
>JACEEZ010013827.1:172500-187500 GCA_016584305.1 Chionoecetes opilio
AAAATTGAAAAAGGGAAGCGTATGTAAGGTTTGAAATTAGAATGCTTCTATCGCGTAAAAGATAAAAGTGTAAATTTTTGTCGATGGCCAATAAAATGCGTGAGGCTAATCCGTCTTTCTGCTAGATTGTCACGAACGGCTGCTTGGATTTGTGGACCAGGAAACCGAGAGAGAGAGAGAGAGAGAGAGAGAGAGAGAGAGAGAGAGAGAGAGAGAGAGAGAGAGAGAGAGAGAGAGAGAGAGAGTTTTGCCAGTAAAGCGTCTCTCTGTCTGTGCTGCTTAAGAAAAAAATTTAAGCTGTACTAAAAAAGATGGAAAATAGCAGCTGTAAATTTTCGTTATATAAAAAAGTTTAGCTCATTACAATTTTTTTTCTGTGCAGTGGCAATGTAATTTGTGTGTGTGTGGAGAGAGAGAGAGAGAGAGAGAGAGAGAGAGAGAGAGAGAGAGAGAGAGAGAGAGAGAGAGAGAGAGAGAGAGAGAGAGAGAGAGAGAGAGAGAGAGATTTTCAAACACAGAAACAGACAGACCTACAGACAGAAAGAGAGATTTTCAAAGACTTATGACAGAAATAAGAAAAATATACAAGTTAAGTGACGGATAAACATTAGAGATTAAAAGAAAATAATAATAAATAAATAATAAAAATAGTAAAAATAATAATAATAATAATAAAATAGGAAAACGCCAGTAAACAAATTAAACAAAATGAAACATAATATATAGGATGAATTTTTTTTTAATAAGAACTGAAATTAAAAAGATTAATAGGGAAGAAAACTCATAATATACATTGTCAAAAGTGGCTCAGTTTTGTGTACTATACAATGTTATAATAAAAAAATCTATCTGCCATTTAGGAGTGGTCGCACTATAGATGGCAATTGGACGGTGTGTGATGAATAGTGAATATATATTTTTGGTATATTTTTTTTCTTCCCATAATTCTCATAGCTACAGTGTCACATATCATCGTTCAGTGTTAACAATAAAAATAAATATCGGTCATGGCTCACGTTCTGAATAATGTAAAAAAAAAAATCTCTCTCTCTCTCTCTCTCTCTCTCTCTCTCTCTCTCTCTCTCTCTCTCTCTCTCTCTCTCTCTCTCTCTCTCTCTCTCTCTCATAGTATATCGTCCTACCTGCCATTTATTGCTGACTTATTTATTATCTTAAAAAAAAACCACCTCAAATGAAATATAATAATAAAATTGTGCTTTCCTGCCGTGAAAATTTTAAAGGAAACTGATAATAAACAGTTATGTTTGTTTGTTAGTGTGTGTCTGTGTGTGTGTGTGTGTGTGTGTGTGTGTGTGTGTGTTGTGTGTGTGTGTGTGTGTGCGTGTGTGTGTGTGTGTGCAAGAAACAATACGAGACCCAGAAACACAATTTTTCTTTACAAAGGCCGTGGATTTCAGTGTTTTATTGTGAAATCTACGTATTCTATTCTACGTTTTAATCTACGTTCTATTGTGAAATTTGTTTTGATTTAGTCAGCCGTGTACGAGTGACCTCATTGCGTACTTACAGAGAAGCATTCCTGGTTATCAAAAATGCAACTAGAAAAATATACTAAATAAGATCAAATGAAACTATATGTGCCTGTTTAATTTGTTGGATAAAAATATACCTAATAAAAACGAATGCAACTAAATTTGCCTCCATTATTTGTTAGCTTTTAAAAGTTGGACAGGTAGATGGGCCACAAGGGATAGTTTAGTTTGTGGAATATATAAGAAGAAAAAAAACATTATTTGAACGACATGAACCGATTGCGCTCTTGCTAATGTTGTATTTTTATTAAAGAAACAAACAAAAAATAACCTGTAAAGTTTCACACAAAAAAATAGGATTGCCTACAAATCAGGTTCATGATATTATTGTAACTAGCTACATAAACTTTCACTACCAAATACACACGATAGTTTTCTCTTATTAGTCAGCGTTTGTTATGTGGACAAGAGTAGGTCAGGTCAGTTCAGTAGGCAAACAGCACAATATTGATCTGACCTTTAATAAATTACTTGTAAATGGTATGAGTAAAAAAAAAGATAACCTTCTGTCGTCAAAAAAAACCCTCCATAGTGTTAGTATCGGTGACTAGAACATAACAAAGTAATTGAAGTTAAAATAATTAATCCTGAAGACGAGGCATCAATTTTCATGATAAATGTTCATTACACGAGATATTAAGATGAAACATGTTGAGCAGGTCAGGAATATAACGTGAGGATAATGTAAGAAATCTTAATGAAATGGAAAGGAAATGAAATCCCATCTTTTGTAATGTAAGGCAGGGACACAGTGACTGATGTATATGTCAAGTAAGGTTATACGAGCTCAGAAGACAAGATAATATATTAAAGATTCAAATACAGAGTTACCGATTTTAGCCAAGGTATAGTGCGTAATTCAATGGGAGAAAAATATTACAGCTACATTTGTGAGAGAAAGTCAAGTGATGAGTAACCTTACAAAGACGTAGTGACTGATACATATGTCAAGTAAGGTTATACGAGGTCAGTGGAGAAAATATATTATAGATTCAAATACAGAGTTATCGATTTTAGCCAAAGAAATAGTGTGTAATTTACTTTGAAGAATATATTGTGACGATATATTAGTGACTGCAAGTTCAGTGTCCAGAAACCTTTGCCTTTGTAGTGATATGTGTGTATCGATAAAAGACAAAGAAAGTCATCGATTTCACCCAAGGAATAGTGTAACTTAAGGGGAGAAAAATATTACAGAGACACAAGTGAAAGAGTCAGTATTCAGAAAGCTTTGTCCTTGTATGTATATCGACCTATGTATATCAATGTATATAGCAACCAGTGTATTGACCAGATATCAAAACTAAGTCAACTAACACTGCCTTAACACTAAGAAAACCTTCGGGAAAATTATTGTGAAGATACATTAGTGATACAACGTTCAGTATCCAGAAAACTTTGCCCTTGTAGCAACCTGTGTGTATCTATCAAACATCAAAACTGAGTCAACAAACAGGGCCTTAACACTAAGAAAACCTTCGGGAAAAATATTAGATACCTACATCAGTGATACAAAGTTCAGTATCCAGAAAGCCTTACCCTTGTAGCAAGTTAGCAACCGGTGTGTATCATATCGACCAGGCATTCTGAGTCAACAAACAGTGGGCGGGCAACACCTGTCTCCTTTACAACCAGGTGTGTCGCTACTCAGGTCTCTTCTCGGCTTGGGGGGGTCAGTTATTACACTTTGTGATACGCCTTCTGTACACATCAGCCAGTACACTATAGTCGCCGCACGTTAAGGTAGCGAAAATGGGCCCACTTCACTCCCCCTTCCGAACGCACGGGATTGGCTGAAGTGTTAGGGCATTAGGGCGGAACTTGGAGTAAGGGATTCTCACCCAACACCTTAGTCAGTCCCGTGCGTTCAGAAAGGGGGAGTGAAGGCGCCCTATTTTTGCCACCTTAACGTGCGGCGACTATACGCGCCAAAATATTGTTCGCCGGGAGACCACAGGCGATTAAAACACTTCAAAAATGTAGATTCCCTGCTCGGCAAATACTCATGGATTCATAAACTCGATTGATTAGAATGTAAAAATTATTATCTCTTGTATGGCGTATGTATCTTATTTATTTTTGTTGGTTGCAGGGACATTTTTCTTTCTATATTCCTGAAACGATTGATTGAGTTCAGTGTATGTTTGTTTGGGTTGATTAGGTGTGTGTGTGTATGTATGTGTGTGTGTGTGTGTGTGTGTGTGTGTGTGTGTGTGTGTGTGTGTGTGTGTGTGTGTGTGTGTGTGTGTGTGTGTGTGTGTGTGTGTGTGTGTGTAAAATCTCTAAAGTTTTGTCAATTTCCTGTTTTTATTGTTGTTTGTACATATGTATCAGCATGTTTATGTTATTGTGAGGCTCAGTGAAGTGCAGTGTAACATTGGCCTGACACACATAAGGGTTCAGGGTACAAACCATCGATCACAACAACAATAGCAATAACAACAACAACAACAACAATAACACTGCTCTGACCGAGAAAGAAATCATGAATAGTAACTTTATTGAATATCATGTTGGCCTCTAAAGCAGGTCAGGTCAGTTCATGTTGTAATTACAAAGGTTGGTTGTTATACGTGGTTTTGACTAACGAGCAGCTTTGTGCGGATATACATCAAACAATAGTACGTAATTAATTGGAGTTCACATAGGAAACTAGGGGGGGGGCACTCAGTAGAGCGCATACCTCCGCCCGAATTATTCATCAATTATATATAAATATATATATATATATATATATATATATATATATATATATAATATATATATATATATATATATATATATATATATATATATATGCATTATGCACTCAGTATGAGCGCATACCTCCGGCCGAATATTTCATCAATTGGTTGCCATGGCAACAGTTGTCAATAGATTTCATCCAAAATTAAATCAGTTCTTCCTTATACCAAATAGACTTGGTATACCGAGTTTGGTCCAAATCTATTCGTAACTTTTCGAGAAATCCTGTACACTAACAAACAGACAGACAGACAGACAGACAGACAGACAGACAGACAGACAGACAGATAGACAGATCGGGGTAAAAACATAACCCCTCCAACTTCGTTGGCGGAGGTAATTTTTAAATGGCCTCACACATCGCCTTGTCCAGATACGGAAAAAAAATTGTTGATTATTACCATTGAATTAAGGGTAAAGATGTGGGCGCGCGTGGCCTCGGTGATCATCTCCGTCGCATTAGCCTTTGAGCAACTGAACCGATGAGTTGGTTGTTAGAAATTTATGTATGTTTACAGATTAGGCGATATATTTGTTCCCATATTTTGACTGATAGAGAAATTTCATAGCAAGTTAACGATGACTTAATTAATCAAACGCTGTTGATATAATCGCATGAACAATCATAATCGTGTTGTAGTTAAAGTAAGATTGACTTTTGAGCAATAAACGTAAAGATTATCATAGTTATAATATTTTCAAGTATTCCATAATTACAAAGAAATATAGATATACAAATAATATATATAAAAGTGTCTGTTTATATGTATGCTTAATTCACTTCTTCGGTATCAGCAAATGTTATCATAGCAGAAAAATCAAAGACAGTAAAGAATAAATAGTCTCTCAAAACTTATTCCTAGGTTTTATTCTACCTTTTATTTTCAATCAAAACTTTACTTGTTCAAACTTGACATCCTATTCCACTCCCTCTAATGGATCCAGAACAATATTTTCTGTCCCCTTCCTTCCCCACATCTTCTGCCGCACCAACACTTTTATGCAACTTTTATGGAAACTTGCGAAAGAAAAGTACACCATTGAAAGTTTGCCTAAAATAATTTAATCTTTTGGATATTAATTAATGTAAAAGATTGATTAGCTTGGATATTAGATTGTATTTTCTTTTCTTTTTTTACAAATCAAGCAAAAAAATAAAGCGTAGTGAATATTAATAAATTTGATATAATTGATAAAATATTACTGAAAAAATATTTCTCATTAGTATTTTGTTGTCTCAAACATTATGCAGACAAAAGAATAGGAAAGGAAAGAAAAGACAAGAGAAAGGAAAAAAATAACTGGAGAAATAAGTAAAGAGATAGGGAAGAGTATGTCTTAAATCCGTTAAATTAAAATAAATCATGTTTAAGTGATTTCAAACTTGTGGAAAATAAACTAGAAAAAAGTTTGTCGTCACAATACATGAATGGAAAGACTACAAATACAGGCGACATTAATTAAAAACTCATCTAAAATACGACACGCGGATAAAGTAGTCAGCTTTATGGAAAGTGAGGGGAATGAGAGCAGAGAAGTAGATGTTGTAATGTTCATGATCATTAAATAATCTTTGTTCTTCTCTTTCGTTGTCTCTTTCTACTTTTCAAATCTAACTCATACTGGAGTTATCATAAGAGTAATGGAAAAAAAATATCTGTATAATTCTACTCAAATTCCATTCGGTTCGTAGTTCAATTAAATCACTCAGAACCACTCTAGCGTATTAAGATTTGAGCTTGATTAAGGAAAGAGTAGAAGGTAAAAACCTTTAGTAGCATGTAGATAACTAATAATTAAGTCTATTTTGTTTTACATGAATCAAGGAAATGCTCTGACTTCCTTGCTTCTCTCTCTTTGTGTCTCTCATCAGTCATCAACCCTTGCCCTTCACCATCACTCACTACACACTCTTTCTCCACTACTATATTACCACATAACCGTTACAACTACTCACACTACCGTTTCCATCTAAACACCAAACACTACTATTAGCGGATAACACGAACTTACGAGTACACACTAGCCTGTAACTAAATTACCATCTATATTCTTTAACAGACAGTTCATGACTTGACCACTACTTCCCTACTCACTCTCACTTACCTTTCCCTACACCATCACTAACCTTTCCCTACCTACCACTATCATCCACTACCTTTACCACTACATCACACCTTTACATACCACCACTACCTTTACCACTTACCATCACTACCTTTACCACTACCACACTACCTTACCACTACCACCACTACCTTTACCACTACCACCACTACCTTTACCACTACACTATCACTACCTTTACCACTACCATCACTACCTTTACACTACTTTACCACCACTCCTTTACCACTACCATCACTACCTTTACCACTACCTTTACCACTACATCACTACCTTTACCCACTACTACCATCACCTACCTTTACCACTACCACACTACCTTTACCACTACCACACTACCTTTACCACTACCATCACTACCTTTACCACTACCTTACCACTACCTTTACCACTACTCTACACTACCTTTACCACTACCATCACTACCTTTACCACTACCATCACTACCTTTACCACTACCACCACTACCTTTACCACTACCACCACTACCTTTACCACTACCTTACACTACACACTACCTTTACCACTACCATCACTACCTTTACCACTACCATCCACTACCTTTACCACTACCCACTCCTTACCACCATCACTACCTTTACCACTACCACCACTACCTTTACCACTACCACCACTACCTTTACCACTACCATCACTACCTTTACCACTACATCCTACCTTTACCACTACCACCACTACCTTTACCACTACCATCACTACCTTTACCACTACCCACCACTACCTTCATACCACCTACTTACCACTACATAACCTTTACCACTACCACATACCTTCACTACACCATACCTTTACCACTACCATCACTACCTTTACCACTACCACCACTACCTTTACCACTACCACCACTACCTTTACCACTACCATCACTACCTTTACCACTACCACCACTACCTTTACCACTACCACCACTACCTTTACCACTACCATCACTACCTTTACCACTACCACCACTACCTTTACCACTACCATCACTACCTTTACCACTACCACCACTACCTTTACCACTACCACACTACCTTTACCACTACACACACTTACCACTACCACCACTACCTTTACCACTACCATCACTACCTTTACCACTACCATCACTACCTTTACCATACCATCATACCTTTACACTACCACACTACCTTTACCACTACCATCACTACCTTTACCACTACCTTACCCACCCCTTACCACTCCACACTACCTTTACCACTACACACTACCTTTACCACTACCATCACTACCTTTACCACTACCATCCACTACCTTTACCCACTACCACCATCACTACCTTTACCCACCACCTACCACCACTACCTTTACCACTACCATCACTACCTTTACCACTCACACTACCTTTACCACTACATCATACCTTACTACCACTACCACCACTACCTTTACCACTACCATCACTACCTTTACCACTATCATCACATACCTTTACCACTACCACCACTACCTTTACCACTACTCATCCAACTACCTTTACCACTACATCACTACCTTTACCACTACCATCCACTACCTTTACCACTACCACCACTACCTTTACCACTACCATCACTACCTTTACCACTACCATCACTACCTTTACCACTACCACACTACCTTTACCACTACACCACTACCTTTACCACTACCTACACTACACTCTTTCACTACCACCTACCTTTACCACTACACACTACCTTTACCATCTACCACCACTACACTCTTACCACTACCATCACTACCTTTACCTACCACTACCTTTACCACTACCTTTACCACTACCTTTACCACTACCATCACTACCTTTACCACTACCACCACTACCTTTACCACTACCATCACTACCTTTACCACTATCATCACTACCTTTACCACTACCATCACTACCTTTACCACTACCATCACTACCTTTACCACTACCATCACTACCTTTACCACTACCATCACTACCTTTACCACTACCATCACTACCTTTACCACCATCACCACCACCATCACCAATATTTTTTTTACATCATAAGGTTTTTTTATTTTTACATCACCAAGGGCAAAAAAAAAAAAAGAGAGAGAAAAACGGAATGATAGCTGCCAATCCTTATACTTTATGGGTCCTATATAATCTCAGTACCTTTATAATTTAGACAACAGTGATGAATAAGAAATTTCTATTGATTCGAATGTTATTTATGTTTTTATTCTACATTAAGTCAATTATAATGAGTCGTGGAGTGAAATTATTGATAGTTTACGATTTTTTTTTTTTACCTGCCATTAACAATTTCTGTTTGGCGTTAAGAAATTTCTATCGATTCGAATGTAATATATATTTTTATTCTACATGATGTCAACATAAGAGCCGGGGAGGTGCGTTGGTTGCTGTGAATGTTTTTTTTTTACCTGCGTTGATAATTATTACCGTGTGCCGATACCTTTACTTGTCCTCAGCTAGTGTTGCCTTCTGTCACTTCCCTCCCACCCATGTTCCATATCCTGTTTAGCTGTTGCATTTTTTTTACAATTCAGATATTTGACTCACTTTCTTTCTAACTTAGCTTCATTATTTTCTTATGTTCTTATTTTCTTATGGAGGTGGATTGATAGCTTTGGGTGTTTTTACCTGTGTTGGTAATTACCGTGTGTCGTTACCTTGCCGTACCCTCAGCCATTGTTGCCAGGTGTGTGTTTTGCCGCGCTCTCATCACCGCCTCTGTTGTCTGCGTGTGTTCCCCTTTAAAGAGGTCGTCCGCTGGGCTGGCAACGATGCGCCTGTCACTTGACCTACTCAGTGTGACGCAATACGTAATGATGATGATGATGATGATAGTATTGTTATCATTGTTATTATTGTTAGCGTATACTATCAGGAGTGTGTTTAAATCATCTTCCTTCGATGCAATAATGATAATGATAATTAGTGATGAAGTAAATGGTAGTAAGAAGATAGACAAATAGATAATAAATTAGATAGTAAATGACGATAAGAAAGATAGTTCATGAAGTAAATGATAATGATAATGATGATGATGGTGGTATTGGGATTATTGTTATTGTCATTGTTATTGTTGTTAGTGTATTTTTTTTATTTTTTTTTACGTTGGAGCCTATAGCGCCTGTAGGCTATTACTATTTTTTTTTTATTACTATCTGAATACGATCAGAAGTGTGTTTCGGTTCTCTTCTTACTACAAATTACTGTTTCTTTCTTTTTAGCTTTTTGTTTTTGCTTATACGAGCTTATAAGAGTGTTTGAGTAATAACAAGCCCTTTTGAGAGAGAGAGAGAGAGAGAGAGAGAGAGAGAGAGAGAGAGAGAGAGAGAGAGAGAGAGAGAGAGAGAGAGAGAGAGAGAGAGAGAGAGAGAGAGAGAGAGAGTATGTTAGTAAAGGTAGAAATGCTTGAAGGTAGAAGCCAGGCATTGATAGTAGTAGTATTAAGTAGTGTTGTCATTACTGATACTACATAATACTAATATACTAATATTAATACTAATGCTGATCATTGTATTGAAATAATGATTAATCTAGCAATGCCTGTCATATTATTATCTCGTAGTAAGTTATGTCTAATTTGTGTTTTTTAAGGAATATCTGTAAGTATCATGTCTTTGTGAATTGGCTAAAATAGGGACTTCTAATCATTGCAACTGAAAACTGACTCCAAATTCCTGTTCAGCATGCCCGAAAACTGCTAGAAACTAATTTTCAAACATCGATTTTTCGATTTTTTTTCGAAATTTTGCAAGGGCCTTGATTTTTTTTTTAAATCACGTTTTCGCAATAATTTTAAAAACTGGCAGATACGTGCAAGAGGTATAGTATATTAGATGATGATAGCTTATAGTATCATCATCATCATTATTATCATCATTCTCTCCGTCTATAGTTTTCTTTCCAATTCTCTTCCAGTAAGTTCATCTGTTTTCCTATCCACGTTATTCTTTTCGTGTCTCCCCAAACTTTTTCCTCATTTCTTTACTTCGCTTTCATTTTATCTGTGTTTCTGTTCTGTTTTCGCGACGCCGGTTCGTTTCTTTGCGTTGATTTACGTCTTTTTATCAAAATTGAATCGCGTCGAGTTGTGTGTCCTGGGAATTTACGCTGCCATCCAGGAATTTATATGTAGGCTATGTAACTTGTACGTGGGGAGATATTGGAGAGAGAGAGAGAGAGAGAGAGAGAGAGAGAGAGAGAGAGAGAGAGAGAGAGAGAGAGAGAGAGAGAGAGAGAGAGAGAGAGAGAGAGAGAGAGAGAGAGAGAGAGAGAGAGAGAAGAGAGAGAGAGAGAGAGAGGAGAGAGAGAGAGAGAGAGAGAGAGAGAGAATATTCGCATCGTCTAGCAAAAAATTGTACGTAAGAAAATATTTGAGAGAGAGAGAGAGAGAGAGAGAGAGAGAGAGAGAGAGAGAGAGAGAGAGAGAGAGAGAGAGAGAGAGAGAGAGAGAGAGAGAGAGAGAGAGAGAGAGAGAGAGAGAGAGAGAGAGAGAGAGAGAGAGAATATTCGCATCGTCTAGCAAAAAATTGTACGTAAGAAAATATTTGAGAGAGAGAGAGAGAGAGAGAGAGAGAGAGAGAGATTGAGAGAAGAGATGAGAGGAGAGGAGAGAGATGAGAGAGAGAGAGAACGAGAGAGAGAGAGAGAGAGAGAATATTAGCAACGTCTAGCTAATATTTGTACGTGAGAAAATATTTGAGAGAGAGAGAGAGAGGAGAGAGAGAGAATATTCGCATAGTCTTGCTAATTCACGTGGTAATTCATTCTCCTTTGCACTCCGCCGGTCCACTGTGGCTCAGATTGCCTTCCTCTCCTCTCTTTTGTTCCTGCTTTGCCTCATCGACACCCAAAGAAAAAAAGAAATCGTATATCACCACTAAAACTGAAAGCGCGTCGACCATTTTTTTATCATTTTTTACTTAAGCTTTTTCCCTTTCTCACAGTAGAGCGCAATCAGCGGTCTTTTTTTTTTTACTTTTTCTATTGCTTTTGTGCAGCCTTAGTGTGAAACCTTGTCTCTCTTAAGGAAGAAAGGAATAAAATTGGTGAAATGAAGCCTGGAAGATAAAAATAGTTTTTTAGATGCTGGGAAAGGAGTGGAGAGAGAAGGAGGAAAGGGATAGAAGGAGAGAGGAAAGGAGAGGAGGAGAGGAGTGAAGAGAGGAGGATGAAGGGATAGGAGGAGGAGGAAGGGATTTGAAGAGAAGATAGAGAGGAAAAGAGAATATGGACAGAGGAGAGAGTAAACAGTATGGATTCAAAGGAGTGAAGAAAGGAGGAAAGGGATAGAAGGAGGAGAAAGGGATTTGAAGAGAGGATAGTTTAGAAGGATAATATGGAGAGAGGAGGAGAAATAGGTAACAGTAAGTATATTAGGTCAAATTTTTTAACCTACCTAGCTATTCAAAATCTCTGTCAACGAAATGTAATGTACAATGCAATAGATACCAAAAAAAAAAAAAAATTCTTTCTATCCAAAAGAGGATTTATATTTATCATAACACTATTCCAATACTTTCATTCCTCACTAACCCTTCCACTTCTCTCTCTCTTTTCTCTCCTCTCTCTCTCTCTCTCTCTCTCTCTCTCTCTCTCTCTCTCTCTCTCTCTGTTCCATACTGATGAGTGGAGAAAGATGGCAAGGGAGCGACCAAGTATAATTCCTGTCTTATACATGTTCGGTGACATCGCTGCCACGTCTCACACACACACACACACAACACACACACACACACACACAACACACACACACACACACACACACACACACACACACACACACACACACACACGTATCACACACGTTCTCCTTCTGCCCTATGCAATTTCCTGCCTTTTTCCAAACTTGTTAAACTTTTGTGACTTGGGTTGACCTCTTGGGACCTACACGAGAGGGCAATTCATTCTTGTATTACGTGGAAGACTGGTTTTATTTGATATGACTTATTGTTATCGTTTTTATTATCATATCATTATCATAAAAAATAGTTTTGTCCACCCAAGTGAATTCGGTGTCAAACTGGAAAATTGCAACAACAACAAAAATAATATAAATACATTCTATTCTTCAATCATGTAATTGTACCATCTAGCTTTTATTTGTTTATACTTATTATTCTTATCATTATAACTATCATTCCTCTTCTTCTTATAATTAATATAACTACTTCCACCATATCTATTACTAAAAACAACAGTAATCAAACAATACTAGTTGAAATAACACACACAAAAAATAACTACTAAGAAAATGATGAGAATATACGTAAGACACATACATAATACAAAAGAATAAGAATAAACATAAGAATACGACTAAAGAAAGACACATAAGAATACATAAGACAGAATAACAAACATAAGAGAATACAAGACAATAATAACGAATGATCAGAATTAGCAATGAGTCAGTCTCGATTTTAATAATTTTTCTTCACCTATACGTATGTAACTATACCGAACTAAATTTACTGGCCTACCACCCTTTCTTTATTCTCTTACTGTCTTCTTTATAGGGACTGATGACTAACTAAACGGGCTTTTTGTTACCTCTTGTTTTGCCCTTGGATAATCTTTTGTGATATAAAAATAAAATTAAAAGAAAAATAAATAAAAAAACGTATAAAAAAAATTAAATGCCCTTCTTCAATCCTGTAACTGTGCCATCACCTTCCCCTTCTGGTCCTCATGTCTCTTCCTGCACTAACTCTAACTCTTCTCCCGCTCGTTTATTCCCATATTTTGTGTTATTTTTCTCCCTGGCTGTTGTACCCTTCCCTTCCTTCTCTCTTCAGTCTCCCATGCAATACCACTTCTGTATCTTGTTTCATGATCTCAAACCGGTCATGTTTTCGTCTCTCTCTCTCTCTCTCTCTCTCTCTCTCTCTCTCTCTCTCTCTCTCTCTCTCTCTCTCTCTCTCTCTCTCTCTCTCTCTCTCTCTCTCTCTCTCTCTGGTGTTTACATTCCTACTTTCAATTTTTTATTCTTTCTTTTTTACTCCAAGTTTCTTTTGATTATATTATCATATTCTTACCTTGCTGAGACTTTTTTTTCAGCCAGGTACAAAACAAACACACACACAAACACACACACACACACACACACACACACACACACACACACACACACACACACACACACACACACACACACACACACACATACACACAGAGCCAGTTTTGTTTGGTTTTAATTAAATTTATACTCATCTCGAGTGAATGAAGTTTAGACACTTTTGGAAGAAGGTCGGATTAAAAGGAAGAAACATTGGGTCAAAACTTTCTGGTTCAAGATTGAGGAGACGGATGAAAAGAAAAGTAATGGTTATCTTATGTAATGTTAGCTTAAGGCAACTAATATAAAGGAGCGTATGTTACCTATCCAAGATGAAATATTTAGTTACCTTTGAGTTTATGGTTGGATATATATGGACGGAAGGAAAAGCGAGAGGGGAGGGGAAAGAGAAAGCTGGGGATTTACAGTATCTTAGGTAATGCTAGCTTAAGGGATTAAATAAAGTAGCGTGTGTTACCTATTTAAGCTGAAGTATTTAGTTACCTTTGAGTTTCTAGTTTGATATAGAGAGAAATACGGAAGGAAAAGAGAGAGGGAATGGGAGAAAAAAAACTGAGGGTATTGTTTATATTAGGTAATGTTAGCTTAAGGGAACTAATATAAAGGAGCGTATGTTACCTATCCAAGCTGAAGTAATTAGTTACCTTTGAATTTTTGGTTGGATATACGTAGAGAGATGGAAGGAAAAGAGAGAGGGAAGGGAAGGGAAGAGAACAAACTGGGGATTAATTTATCTTACGTAATGTTTGCTTTAGGGATTATATAAAGGAGCGTATGTTACCTATCCAAGCCGAAGTATTTAGTTACCTTTGAGTTTTTGGTTGTATATAGAGAGATGGACGGAAGGAAAAGAGAGAGGGAAGGGGAGAGAAAAAACTGGGGGTATAGTTTATATTAGGTAATGTTAGCTAAGGGAACTAATAGAAAGTAGCGTGTGTTACCTATCCAAGCTGAAGTATTTAGTTACCTCTGAGTTTTTGGTTTGATATAGAAAGATAGACGGAAGGAAAAGAGAGAAAGGGAGAGAAAAAACTGGGGGTATAGTTTATATTAGGTAATGTTAGCTTAAGGGACTATATAAAGTAGCGTGTGTTACCTATCCAAGCTGAAGTATTTAGTTACCTTTGAGTTTCTAGTTGGATATAGAGAGATGGAAGGAAGGAAAAGAGAGAGGGAAGGGGAGAGAGAAAGCTGGGGATTTAGAGCATATTAGGTAATGTTAGCTTAAGATGTTATATAAAGTAGCGTGTGTTACCTATCCAAGCTGAAGTATACACATTTAGTTACATTTGAGTTTCTAGTTGAGGGATGGAAGGAAGGAAAAGAGAGAGGGGAGGGCAGAGAAACAAATAGGGATTTAGAGTATCTTAGGTAATGTTAGCTTAACGGATTATATAAAGTAGCGTGTGTTACCTATTTAAGCTGAAGTATTTAGTTACCTTTAAGTTTTTGGCTGGATATAGAGATGGACGGAAGGAAAAGAGGGGAGAGGGTATATAGAGGGA
>JACEEZ010013827.1:192500-222500 GCA_016584305.1 Chionoecetes opilio
GGCGCCTTGTTTGTTGATGTCCGTCACAGTACCAGTAACAAGTCGCTAACAGGCGGATACATGACCCAAGCAAGGGTTACGACTTCTTCTTTTTTCTTTTTTCTTTTATACTTCTGCGCCTGTAGCGCCTGTAGGCAGTGACCTCCAGGGGTGGGAGGGCAGGCCCTGGAGGTTCACTTGAGGGCTGTGATGGCAGGCCCTGGAGGTTCACTTGAGGGCTGTGATGGTAGGCCCTGGAGGTTCACTTGAGGGCTGGGAAAGTTGCTGATAAATAACAGTTAATTACCAAAAAAAACATTTTTTTTTCTTTACATCATGAAACTGGCCAAGCGTAAAATGAATGACAAAAAGCCCGCTAGTTGCAAGACCCTATATAAAAAAAGGAGATTTTCAAAATACATTTTTCAATTAATTACCAAAAAAAAAAAAAAAAAAAAATCATCATGAGACTTGCCCAAGTGGAGGGCAAAAAACTTTTTTTTTTTTTTAAATATTCCAGTCGTTGAAAGGTAGAAAAATTGAAACAGATAATTGAATGACTAGTAAAACGAAGAAGAAATGACACCTTAGTTATTATAAAGTACGAATTGTTATATTTTTCATTATTTTTAAAAGTTTACGATGACGATAAAGTACCAGGTCGTCCTTAGCCTAGCCGTGATTAATTAATCTTGCTTGCTTGTGTTGTGTACCTGTGCAGGAAAGAAAGGCTATACGCGCCAAGGCTACACGCGCCCCTCATCCAATATATATGCTAAAGAAAAGGGGGGAGGAAAAAACAACAGCAAAAAAATATGCATAAAAGTAGAAGCAATTTTGGCTTAATTGGTCGACATGGTAGTTAGCGCCCGCCCCCCCATTTTTCGTCCCCGCCCCCCTTTTCGCCCCCCCCCCCCGTTACGCCCCCCATTGAAAAACACGAGAGAGGAGAATAAGGATGAGGCAGAGTATAGGAATTAGCACGTGATGGGGAAGGTAATTGTGCGTTCAGGTGGTTACGTGGCGATTATTGAAACTGGGGTATAGGTTATATAAGAGGAGCTAGTGTGTGTGTGTGTGTGTGTGTGTGTGTGTGTGTGTGTGTGTGTGTGTGTGTGTGTGTGTGTGTGTGAGGGGGAAATGGGGGATTTAAACGTTGAAAGATAAAGAAAGGAGATAGGTTGGGATTACTGAAACTTCGTAGAGGAGGAGGAGGAAGTTGAAGAAGAAGAAGAGGAGGGAAGAAGAAGGAGGAGGAGGAGGAGGAGGAGAGAAGAAAATAAGGATTAGAATGAAATACACGAGGGGAAAAAATAAAGCAAAGAAAGGATTACCAAAAATATAAGTGGGATAAGGACAAAGCCCAAAATTAAATACTGGGGAGGAGGAGGAGAGAGGAGAAGGAGGAGGAGGAGGAGGAGGAGGAGGAGGAGGAGGAGGAGGAGGAGGAGGAGGAGGAGGAGGAGGAGGAGGGGGTCAAGAGGCCGAGGGTTAAAGAGAGAAGAGGTACTGAAGAGGAAGGTGAAGAGGAGGTGCAATAAAGGAGTAATTAATGAAGATGATGATGATGAGGAGGAGGAGGAAAGTGAAAAAGGTAAAAAAAAATGAGAATGATAGATAAAAATGGAAAAAGATAAAAATGATGATAAAATTAATGAAAGAAGATGATGAGAAAGGTTCAAAAAGGTAAAAAAGTAGAGAACGATAAGAAAAAGAAAGAATATGAAAGATAAAACGTATAAGGATGACGACGAAAAGTGAAAAAAATTAGGAAAATAAAAAAAACTATCAGAAAATAAATATATATAAGGCAAAATTAATTAAGATGATGAGAAAGATAAAAAACGGTAGAAAAACAGAAAACAATAAGAAAACGAAAGAATATAAGGTAAAAATAATTAAGATAACGATGAAAAAAGGAGAAAAAAAAGTAGAAATATAGAGAATGATAAAAAAAAAATCTAAAAAATATAATTGTAGAAAATAGTGATTAGAAAAAAACAGAATATAAAAGGGGACAAAGAAATAGCAACACAGGTAGACACAAGAACAGCACAGGAGCAGAAACAACACGAGTGGAAAGTGTTGCAGGGAGGAGGTCGACGGGAAAACAAAAGCTTAGGGCGTGAAAGGAACGAAGAACAAAAAATAGAAGAGAGAAGGAGGAGGATTGAGAAAGGCTTAAACGGCTCTCTCTCTCTCTCTCTCTCTCTCTCTCTCTCTCTCTCTCTCTCTCTCTCTCTCTCTCTCTCTCTCCTCCTGTAGAAGCAGAGGGTAGCGCCCTAGGCACTCAGAGACACAGCTCCCCTCACACGACTGCCTGACAACCCGCTTTCCCTCTCCCCTCCCCTTACCTTGCGTATAAACCCCTTACGTTCATTTAAACACAGATATTTTCCACTCATCTGGACTGGACTATGAGGAGGAGGAAGAATAAAACGAAGCAGAAAAAAATATATTAGGAGGAGGACAGTGAGTTAGCTATGAAGGGGATGTATAGATTTTTGTATTGTTCTTATGTAGTTCTACTGATGGTGGTGTGAATATTACTGTTATCGTCATCATTACCTAGTCACTAATGACGAGATTTTATTATATGCAGTTATAATATTTTCTTAATGCATGATAATACTAAAGATAAGAACTGTATGGGAAAGCGTGTTAAAGGAGGAGGATTTACATAGGATTACATAGGAATAACAGACACCAGGAGACCTATTGGTCCATGACGAGGGTATCTGCTGAACTACATACTACTAACTATCAACTACTTGTAAGAAAACAGTTGGAAAATGATACCATGTCCTTAAAAGAAGATAGGAGGAGGAGGAGGAGGAGGAGGAGGAGGAGGAGGAGGAGGAGGAGGCGGCAAAATAAATAGAAGCGTTCTCGACAGCGGTTCATCGATTGCTACAAGAGTGAGTGTAGTAATGCGATGTGTGAGGCACGCTTTGATGTCTCTCTTGTTATGTGTGGCCTCGCCCGCCCCTCCCAAGGTCACGCGAGGCAGCTCAAATTATTATATATTTTTTTTGACATCACAAAGGACTGGCCAAGGGCAAAAGAAGAAAAAAGACTGGCCAAGGGCAAAGAAAAATATAAATAAAACTGGGCAAAAAAAAAAAAAAAACATTAATAACCAAAAAACGCTCAGTTGTCATTCCCTATAAAGAAGACAGTACGAGAATATTATCTGGTTATGACGTATAGGCGATAGATAACTCGTAGTAAAATAAGAAAATAAGTACTGTTACGTATATTACATTTTTATTATCATTGAATTTTAACTCGATTTGCGGATATAAAAAGAAATAAATCTGCTTTTTTCTGAATTTTGGATTGAATTTTCATACGATATAGTGATATGAAATCGGTCAAGAATAGAAAGTAAAGGCGTATGCGTCCTGTCTCTCTTTATCCAACATAGAATAGACCAGGAAAACCATCTTGTCTTAACAGCCTGACCACCGATAAACGTCCAGTGATATATAACATGTACGCACTTAGGAGATTATAGAATGGTTAGTATAGGGGAAGAGGAAGAAGAAATAGTCGCGTATCCATAAGTCACTGATGGGATGTTCCTTCGATGAGATATTGACGACGAAAAGGACAAAAAGGAAACTATGAAAAAAGAGAAAATAAGGTGAATGACTGGTGCTGAGTCTGTTCCTCTTTTTGTGCTGTGAGTATAACGACGCTGTGAATGGCCGGACAAAGGGAATAAACGAAGGAATAGAGGAGGAATAGGAGGAGAAATAGGAGAAAGGAGAGTACATGAGTGTGTAACTGTATATGCATGACGTACTAGGGAAAAAAAGGAGGAGGAAGAGGAGAAAGGAGATTACGTGAGTGTGTATGCATGTCGTATTAGGGGAAAAAAGGAGGAGGAAGAGGAGAAAGGAGATTACGTGAGTGTAGTATGCATGACGTACTAGGGAAAAACAGTAGGAGGAAGAGGAGAAAGGAGATTATGTGAGTGTGTATGCATGACATTTTCTTACATGATAATTTATTGATAACCTTTCTCTTATTGTTTACTATATTAATATTATTTAGGAATATTTAGGGAAGTACTCATTTTTGTTGGGCCAGTTTTTACACCATCGTTGTTTTTACCTTTCTCTCTTACTTTCTTTTTCTTTCATTATTTCTTTCTTTCCTCCCTTTTTTATAGTTATCATTTCTCTTACCCTTCTTTCCTCTCTCTCTCCTATCTTGCTTTTAACCATTTTTTTCCTTGCTTTCTTTTTTTACTTTCTCTTTCTTTCATTATTTATTTATTTCCTTCCTTTTTTCATAGTTATCTTTCCTCTTACCCTTCTCTCCTCTCTCTCTCTCTCTCTCTCTCTCTCTCTCTCTCTCTCTCTCTCTCTCTCTCTCTCTCTCTCTCTCTCTCTCTCTCTCTCTCTCTCTCTCTCTCTCTCTTTAGTACCCTCCTACTCTCTCCTTACTTGTAACTACTCCAGTAAGACATCACCGTAAACCATTTATTTACTGCTTTCCCGATGAGGAACCAGACGGGCCAATCCTTTATGACTCACGCAACCCCCTTAACCCTTCCTCTCCCCTCTTTCCCTTTTCCCTCCTCTCCCCAACCCTCTTTCCCTCTTTTCCCCCCTTTTTTCCCTCTTCCTATTTCCCCTCACGCCCAAGACAGGTATTCCCACACTCTAGCCAGGTATGTTCTCTCACCTGTTACCTGGCTTGTCGTCTTCACACCTGACACACACACACACACACACACACACACACACACACATATACCCACACACACACACACACACACACACACACACACACACGACACACTAGCGAGTTATGAAGCGGCCTTGTCACGCATTGTAACTGTAGATTGCAGTTTAGACTCGAAATTATTGGAATGGCGCGAGAAATGGACGATTCTGAACAGTTTTTGGACGACTATGAACGTTTTGGAATGATTTTATTCTGTATTTTAGTTTCTTAGTTTTGCATTGTTACTGTAAATTGCAGTTTTAGGAGTTGAAATAGGGCAAGAAATGAACGATTATGAACAATTTCTGGACGACTATGAACTTTTTGGTATTAATTCAAATTATTATTATGGTTCTTACGTCTTAGTTTGTTGGAATGGACAAGAAATGGACGATTATTATGAACAGTTTTGGACCACTGTGAACGTTTTGGTATTAGTTCCTTTTCTTATGTATGGTCTTACGTGTTAGTTTTTTTATTTCGCATTATAACTAAATTGCAGTTTTAGAGTTGAAATTATTTTAATGGCGCAAAAAAGGGACGATTCTGAACAATTTCTGGACTACTGTGAACGTTTTGGTATTAATTCATTCTGTTATGAATTAATCTTATGTCTTAGTTTGTTGAATTTTAATTTAATTTTCTCTGTCTTTGGTACAATACGTTTTTTTACGATTCTGAACAGTTTCTGGACTACTATGAACATTTTTTATATTAATTCAATTTATTATTATGGTTCTTACGTCTTATTTTGTTATATTTAAGTTTTATTTTTGTCTTTGGTGCAATATCGCTTTTTCTTCTTTAGCTCTTTCCTTCCCAGTTTCATTTTCGTTTTTGCTATTTACTTCAAGGCTGTCATGTCATTCTATTTTTTAGTTTTATTTTCAGTGGTGCAATATCGGTTTTTTATCCCTTTCCTTCTCAGTTTTATTTTACTTTCTTGTTTTATGTTAACTTCAAGGGCTCAGTATAGATCGGATTGGCCGCCGGAGAGAGCGCTCGAGGGAGAAGGAAATGGAGAAGAGATAAAAATAAATATCAGTCAAGGGAGAGAGGAGGAGGAGGAGGAGGAGGAGGAGGAGGAGGAGGTCAAGCTTGGGTTATAGAATGGCTGTCCTTAAAAACATATCATTGGACATTTCCTGCCCACTCCTTACGTCTCAACAACTCTAACGTTTTTCCGACCATTTTATTATCTTTTTTAACTTATACTCTTACAGTTCATCCCTTTTCGCCTATTATCCCTCCCTTATCCATTATTTATCCATTTTTCCTTACCTACCGCTGCCCCGCTTGCCTTGTTTTGCCTAACTGCCGCGGGGCGTTGGGTTATAACAGGAATTGCCTTCCTCTGTAACCAAGCGAGATCCAAAACAAAGGGGGAACCAGTGCAACACCTTTCCCATAACCCGTTCTGAGAGAGAGAGAGAGAGAGAGAGAGAGAGAGAGAGAGAGAGAGAGAGAGAGAGAGAGAGAGAGAGAGAGAGAGAGAGAGAGAGAGAAGTAAGCCAATTTACCTACATTTAGATTCCCCTACCCATTAACTATTTAAAGAATGCAGTTTTACTCTCTCTCTCTCTTTACTTTCTTTCACTGGCTTACTCTTTCTCCCTTTCTCTACTCCATTCCTTCTCTTATCCTATGTCCAATCATCATCTCTCTCTCTCTCTCTCTCTCTCTCTCTCTCTCTCTCTCTCTCTCTCTCTCTCTCTCTCTCTCTCTCTCTCTCTCTCTCTTCAATCAGTCGTTCCTCTTACCTTCTCAATCATTAACTTATCTTACCTTTCCACACATTCTGAATCCTTTCCTGTACGTCTCATGGATTCTCTTTGTTCTTGTACCATTCTCTCTCTCTCTCTCTCTCTCTCTCTCTCTCTCTCTCTCTCTCTCTCTCTCTCTCTCTCTCTCTCTCTCTCTCTCTCCATCAGTTTTCTCTTAATTATTCTCGTTAAGGAGTTTATTGTGAAGCCTTGAAAGTTTATCTAATGGGTTTTTTTCTTTATTCGTGTTAGTTTGCTCAGAAAATAAAAGTGTGTGTGTGTGTGTGTGTGTGTGTGTCGTGTTTCAAAGTTGTTATGTCACTTATGTCTAATTAGGGTTTAAACTGTATAAACACACACACACACACACACACACACACACACACACACACACACACATACACACGCACACACACACGCACACACTCACAGTACGTTTCTTCTCCTAGTCTGTCTGTCTGTCTGTATCTCGAGGCTTTCTGTAACACTGTCTCTTTGTTTTTACTCTGTCTCTATCTCCCTTTCATGTCTCGCTCTCTCCTTGTACTTCTTTTATTCCTCTTCCCCCTCTTGTCACTTGGTGTATTGTGTGTGTGTGTGTGTGTGTGTGTGTGTGTGTGTGTGTGTGTGTGTGTGTGTGTGTGTGTGTGTGTGTGTGTGTGTGTGTTATCTAATACAGTATTAATTCATTCTTATAAATAATTATCTTTCTCACAAGTGTACATTCAAATACTCTGAATTCCTGAGACACACAAGAGATAAAAAGAAAGATATAAGCTTGAGACTGCATAACACACACACACACACACACACACACACACACACACACACACACACACCACACACACACACTCTCTCTCTCTCTCTCTCTCTCTCTCTTCTCTCTCTCTCTCTCTCTCTCTAAACAAAAAGAATATTGCGTATATATAAAAGATAAACATCGATTCACATTCTCCTTCTTGGCAACCCTGTCTCAGAGAATATGAGTAAGAAACAAGCCAGGACCGTGTTTTGTTAGTGTGACAGCCGTGGCAAAGGGAATCTAATATGTTATTGTCTATAGAATTGTATATCAAAACTCATCCTTTATCCTCTATGACAGCTTGGTAGGGAGTCTGATAAGGGACAATACAGTCGAGGTATTAGTAATGTCCCCTTGTACTAAAGCATGTATCTGTTCGTATACGTCAAGGAATAGTGAGGAATTATTTATCTAAGTTATTCTAAGAAATTATATTCATTAATTATAGTCATTCTTAGAAGCAAAACTTATGCTATGGTATTAATCTAGTCATTCTAGGAAGCATACACGTCATCTATGTATACTTAGAAACTTCTCTCCCTTCCCTCTCTTCTCACTAAATAGTTAAATAGTTTCCTTATCTTATCTAGTAATTACATCCACTTATCCTGTTCGCAATTTTTTTCTTCCTCCTCCTCCTTCTCTTTCCTCTTCTTTCTATTTCCAGCTTCGTTCCCCTCCCTCACCACCTCCTTCTCCTTCCTCCTCCTCCTTCTCCTTCCTCCTCCTTCGTCCCCTCCCTCATCTCCTTCCTCCTTTTCCTCCTCTTCCTCCTTCTCCTTTCCTTCTCTTCTTTTAAATCATCCTTGCTTCATCCCTTCCTTCACCGCCTCCTTTCCTTCCTCCTCTTCCTTCTCCATCTCTTTGCTCTTCTAATTCCTCCTTCGTCCTCTTTCCTCACCGCTTCATCCTTCCTTCTCTTCCTTCTCCTTCTCATTCCTCTTCTTGTAATTCTTCCTTCGTCCTTTCCTTCACCGCCTCCTTCTCCTTCCTCCTCTTCCTTCTCCTTCTCGTATTCCCTCTTCTTCTAATTCCTCCTTCGACCCTTCCTTCACCGCCTCCTCCTTCCTACTCTTCCTTCTCTTTCTTCTTCTAATTCCTCCTTCGTTCCCCTCCTTCACCACCGCCTCCTTCCTCCTCTTCTCCTTCTCTATTTTCCTCTTCTTCTAATTCCCCCTTCGTTCCCCTCCTTCACCACCTCATTCTCCTTCCTCCACTTCCTTCTCCTTCTCTTCTTCAAATTCCTTGCTTCCTCCCTTTCACCGTCTCCTTCCTCTTTTCCTCTTCTTCCATTTCCTCCTTTGTCCCTTCCTTCACCGCCTCTTTATTCTCCTTCTGCCACATTCTTCTCGGTCTCAACATTCCTGCTCCATCGCGTCTCCCTTCCCGCACTCTTACTTATTCGAGAACCCAAAGTTTCTCGCCTAAAGCTGTCTCCTTAACCCCATTTTTATGTCTTCCTACATCTGGTAATTGTTAAGACCTCCCAAAACAAAAGATGTACGTATATAAAGAGCTCTTATTTATGTTTGTATGTTAGTAGTGCTCTCTCTCTCTCTCTCTCCTCTCTCTCTCTCTCTCTCTCTCTCTCTCTCTCTCTCTCTCTCTCTCTCTCTCTCTCTCTCTCTCTCTCTCTCTCTCTCTCTCTTTTGCGTTTTTAATACTTTATTGTTGTTATAGTTTTTGCTTTAGCCAGTAACAAAAAATAAGATGTACGGATATAAAGAACTCTTATTTGTGTATATGTGTCAGTAGTCTCTCTCTCTCTCTCTCTCTCTCTCTCTCTCTCTCTCTCTCTCTCTCTCTCTCTCTCTCTCTCTCTCTCTCTCTCTCTCTCTCTCTCTCTCTCTCTCTCTCTCTCTGTTTTTGATACTTTACTACCGTTATATTTTTTGCTTTAGCCAGTAAACTGCTGATGTTGTTCTTACTAGTGGGTCTTAAAGAGCTTTTTTGTTTGTGAATGGGTCAGTATTTTCTCTCTTTGCGCTTTTGATATTTTACTGTCATTATAATTTTTCTTTTAGCTAGTTTGCTTCTTATGGATTTTTTAATAGTTGGTCTTGAGGTCAAAATGTTAAAGAAGGATTTTTTATAAGTTAGGATGAAAGAGTGACAGGTTATAGAAAGTCTTTTTGGCTTAACGTGATTACCTGTCGTGGCTAGAAGAAGGAAGAGAAGGGAAAAAAGAATAAGATAAGAAAAGGAAGAAAAAATAAGAAGGAATGATAGGTAGAGGAGCGAAAATAAGTAATAAAAAAGAATGAGAAAAGTAAGATAAGGTGAAGTTAAGGAGCCGTAAAAACAAAGAAGAAAAAAGATAAGGAAAGATAAGGATGATAACATGAGAGAAAAGAATCACGAAAAAATAACATGGAAAAGTAGAATATGAAAAAAAAAAAAAAAAAATATAGGAAAATGACATTGAAGAAGGAAACAAATGGATCAGAAAACTAAGAATAATTAAAGAAGTCATAAAAAGGTCTGAAAAGGACATGAGAAAACATGAAAAAAGTAGAATTATCAAAAAACTGAAAGAAAATATAGGCTAATGACATCGAAGAAAAAAATGGATCAGGAAATTAAAAGAAAGAAAAAAATCTTAAGAAAAGTAGAATTTAAAAAAAATGAAAGAAAATAATTATAGGCTATTGACATTGAAGAAAAAATAACATTGAATCAGAAAACTAGAAATAATCAAAATCATAGAAAGAAATCAAATTAAGGAAAACGACATCAGATAAGAATTGGCGGGAAGAACCAAGATTGGGAGCATTTTCGTGTCATGAGAATCCAGCGGAAGGAAGGTATAATGATTCGAGGGGCGGGAGGAGAGGCAACGGGAAGAACCTGAGGGCGGGAGGAGAGTTAACGGGGAGATCCTGAGGGCGGGAAGAGAAGGGAAGAGATAGACCCCGTGAATCCCTAGGGCGGGGAGAGGTCACAGCGGGAGGAAGAGAAGGTAAAAAAAAAAAAAAAAAAAAAATCAGAAGGAAAAGGAAAGTGAGGCAGCATACCAGAGTAAAAAAAGAAGAAAAAAAAGAGTTGTGTAGATGAATAAGTGATAGAAAAAGGACAAAAAAAAGAGTAACAGCAGGAAGAATAAAAAATAGAGAATACCAGAAGAAAAAAAAAACTGTTGTGCATATATAAATAAATGAATAGCGAGGAAGGAGGAGACAAAAAACAGCAAGAAAGGGAAGAATAAAAAGATAAGAAAATCCTTACCAGAAGATATAAAAACAAGAGTTGTAAAGATAAATACATGAAGAGGAGAAGAAAGAAAGAGAAGGCATAAAGATAGAGCAACGGAAGGAAGAAGAAAGTGAGACAGAATACCTGAAGAGAAAAAAACCTTGTGTAAATATATAATAAATGATATAAAGAGAAGGTAAAAGAACCGAGTAACAGAAGAAGAGTAAAAAGAGAGAGAATACCAGATGATAAAAAGTGTTGTGTAGAGATAAATAAATGAAGAGGAGGATGAAAAAGAAGAGGCAAAAAACAGAGTAAGAGAAGGAAGAGTAAAAAAAGAGAATACCAAATGATAAAAAAAAATTGTGGTGTAGAGATAAGTAAATGAGTAGGAGGAGAAATAGGAGTCAAAGATGGAGGCAAAAAAGGAGGAAGAAGCAAAAAAACAGATCGACAGAAGGAGAGAGTACGAAGAGAAAGAATACCAAAATAAAATCAAAACTTGTGCAGATAGATAGATAGATGATGGAGGCAAAGAAGGAGGAAGAAGCAAAAAACAGAGCAAAATAAGGAAGCATAAAGTAATAGAATACAAGAAGACAAAATAAAAGTGTCAACAGATAAATGATAGTAATAGTAATAATAGTGTTTGAGGTTTAGGGTTCAAAGGCTTAACAAGAGAGATTTAAGGATTTCTCTTTTCGCAATTAACTCGCATCGGATTACAAGTTGCCCTTTTCACTACTCCTCTAACCCTTGTCATCACTGCAATCACCCTTGTTCTCATCCTTCTTATCTTTTGTAATCTTTTATCTCATCATCTTCATCGTATTTTTCTAAGTCACTGTCCAGTTTATTGTTTTTAATCTTGAGCCTTCATCCTCATCCTCGTTTTTCTCCTACATCCAAAAATTCTCCAAAATCTTACTCCTCTCTCTCTCTCTCTCTCTCTCTCTCTCTCTCTCTCTCTCTCTCTCTCTCTCTCTCTCTCTCTCTCTCTCTCTCTCTCTCTCTCTCTCTCTCTCTCTCATGTGATACTCCTCCTTTGTCTTTCCTGCTTGTCACCACCCAATATATTTTTTCCCTTCAACCTTTCTCAACTACGCTCCTCGCTTCCTTCATTTTTAGCCTTACAACAAGTCTTACGCTCGTCGTCCCCTTCTGGCCTATAATTCATCTCTATCGGTGACCTTTGTCGTTCCAGTTTCGTCCTTCCGCCTTCCCACTGGCTGTCTCCTTATTCATAGTCTCATCCCCTCGTCACTCACGGCGTCTCTGGAAAGCCTCGTCCTTCGAAACTCTTTTAAGTCCTCGCCAAGGTTTTCTTTCCCTCTTATTTCTTCGTTACAAGGTATTCAGTGTATTAAGCAATGTTCTATCAAAATGTTTTGAAATTATAACCAAAGCCACGATGAGAAGTATAGAATTGAATACACAAGAAGGCAAAACAAGATAAAACAGAACTTGATTTTTTTTTCAAAACGTAAGGATGATGTTAATACGGAATATATCGCTTAAAACAAACAAAAATAATCGCATTGATATTTACTTACGGAGAAATCGATGTGTTTTATTTCAATATTTTCTTTTCATCGCAAAGTCACGTTCATGTTTAAACAGAGACTTTTTTTGTGGCGATAACATGCTAATTTACTTATCGGATGTTTCACTGTTTTACTTCCATTGATATCAGTTTGCTTGGTATTATTATCATCATTATTATCATTGTTATCGTTTTTATTGGGCCTCATAATTATGGTTCTACTTCTCCTCTCGGCTTTGTGGCAGTCAAGGATGGGTGGGGATAAGCCTTCTTGCTTTTCTATCCAACTCTCACACTTACAGTCAAGATTTGTGGAATTGTTTGCTCCGAGTAAATTGTTGTTCTTGTACGTGAGCCAATTCTCTCGCTGTATAACCTGGTACCTCTGTGTTTCTTTGTTCTGTATTTCTATGCCTCTCCTCCTCCTCCTCCTCCTCCTCGTCCTCCTCCTCCTCTTCTTCATCCTCCTCTTCCCCTCCTCCTCCTTTTCCTCCTACTCTCCCTCCTTCTCCTTATCCCCCTCAACTTCCTCCTCCTTATTCTTCCCATTTCCTCCTCTACCTCCTTTTCCTTCCCCCTCTCTCCTCGTACTCCTGTCCCCTCTTCCTCTTCCGTCCCCTTCCCCTTCCTCTTCCTCCTTTCTCTTTTCACCTTTCCCCGGAACAAGTATCAACTATTTCAGCAGGAAGGAGGCAATTTCGACTCAGTGACTACCTCTGCCCGAAGCCTCCCAACTATTTTGTGAACCGAGATGTGAAAGTCTAGGAGAGAGAGAGAGGGAGGGAGGGAGAGTCATGAAGGTAGTACAAAGGATTCGAACAAGTGGTATGAAGCACCGAGCTCAACTTATCGCTGCTAGACGTGTTTGTATCGTGTTCGAGGCAAGAATCGTACCTTTAACCTTATTTTTTTCTCTCTCCAACTCTTTCTTTCTCTTGAATGTCCGCAGGGAAGTCTACACAGGAGGGACGTGGGTGGGACAAAAGACCACAAGACCGAAAGTTGGTCTCGAGATAGCTGTCTGAGCCTGGGAAGTGGAAGTCTTTATCTTTAGCTTTTATCAGGTCTTGTAAACAATGCTATAGTGCCACTTGAACGGACCGAGTTTCCCGTCTAACAATGTCAACTTGGCTAATATTCTGGCTTGCTATTAGTTTTTCTGCCTCAATTTCTTTAGCTGGTCACGTGCGAGGGTTTGTTATAAGGGGGATAAATTATTGAAGAAGAAAAGAAAGGAAGGTTATCAGAGAACCCGCTTCACCGCAGACCGTCAGATATATTATTAGGGTTTTAGTGACCGCATTTAGCCGACGCAGCGATTTCTTTGGGGAAGGAATCTCCATTGGGTTCCAGATTTTCCCTTGAGATTGTAAAGGTTCGGCTAAAAGAAAGAAAGGTAGAAGATGGTAATTACATATTCTATCCAATTTTTTTTTTTTTTGACATTATCCCACCGCTGCCACCATTTATTATTTTCTTTGTTTTTTTTCTTTACAATTAGAATGTTTAGTTTGTGTGTGTGAGTGCGTGTGTATAAATTATGACATGTATTTATATATAATACTTTACTGTCATGAATACACGCGTATATATTTTGTTTATTACATTCCTTGCGTTTCTTCTCTCTGTACCACATCACTTTCTTCTTTTCATCCCTTTCATATATATTTTTATCATTTTTACATACAGAGCGTCTCCCATTCCCTTATTCTATCTGCAATATCCTTCCTTATTTGCTCTTTTACATGCCCTCTTTCCCTTTTCCCCTCTTCCCTCTTTTCCATGTAAACGGGAAAACCTTTTAAGTCACAACAAGGTAAAAAATATTCACGAGAAAGCCAACTTTTAAAATCTAATCTGGGGCTCAGTTATACAGAAAAGAAAAGAAATACGCAACAATAAACTTCAAAATAAAAGTAGAAAATATTTACCAAGAGCGTCGCCTCAAGAAAACAAAAGAAAAGAAAAAGACACGGGAACACAAGAGTATAATTGCACAAAAACAACCAGGAGACTTTAACCTTTTGTCTTGCTTTTTCTTAACGTTAAATAAAAGGTTGGTGGGTATTAGGTGATGACGCCTCGGGTGATATAGAACAGTATCCCCTTACACGGAAGAGAACAGCAGGACTCATTAGGAAACCACGCACCGTAGAGAGAGAGAGAGAGAGAGAGAGAGAGAGAGGAGAGAGAGAGAGAGAGAGAGAGAGAGAGAGAGAGAGAGAGAGAGAGAGAGCATCTTGGATTTCCTTGGGGAGCTCAATACTCTTAGTAAATGGAGGATTGTCTAACATCTCCTTTCCCCTCCCCTTCCCTTCCCTTCCATATCTTCGCCTTACCTCCCTTCCTCTCCCCTCCCCCAACATAATTTGTAACGTTACCATCCAAGTTTCTCTCCCTCTCTCTCTCTCTCTCTCTCTTTCTCTCTCTCTCTCTCTCTCTCTCTCTCTCTCTCTCTCTCTCTCTCTCTCTCTCTCTCTCTCTCTCTCTGTATGTGTGTGAAGTTTGCCAATCGTTGAAAAATCAAGTCGTGTTTGTGTTTCAATCGTGTTCATGTTGATATTCCACACACACACACACACACACACACACACACACACACACACACACACACACACACACACACACACACGAACACACACACAGTCTCAATCCTTGCTCTCATCTCCTCTTAATTCACCCTTCCCCTTTCCCTTTCGTTTCTTATTCCTCTCCAGCGGCTCTTTCACCTGTTCTCCCCTACCATTTATCTTAACTTGAGTGTTCAGTTTTTTCTTTTAACCCCCCCCCCTCCTTGCCTTCCCCCTTCACCCCCCTGCCTTTATCTTTATCTTTAGTCGCCTAGTATGATTTCATTTCTTGACCCTTGCTTGTTTATGGCTGTGTTTCTCTACCTTCGTTGCTTTTCCTCGATTTCTCCGCTTATTTGTTCAGCTTTTTTGCCCTCCAAGCTGTTTCCTTTATCTCTCGTCCTGCAATTTCTAGAAGGCAGGAGTAAATACGATTCTAGTTTTTGTGAGGTTGTGCTCTACGGACTTCTAATGTGTGTGTGTGTGCGTGTGTGTGTGTGCGTGCGTGTGTGTGTGTGTGTGTGCGTGTGTGTGTGTGTGTGTGTGTGTATAATGTCACCAGTTCGGGCGGAGGAAAGATAACAGCAGACCGACGGAAGTAAAAGCAAGAGTCGAGATATCAAAGTGTGAATATTTAATTGTAGCGCTACTGTAAGAAAAATGAGGCACGGTGCATCTCTTTTCTCTTTCCACACGACTGAGGGGCTGGAGTGACTGTTTATGGGGCGTGAAGAGCTACTTATGGGGCGGGAGTGACTGTTTATGGGGCGTGAAGAGTGACTGTTTATGGGGCGTGAAGAGTGACTTATGTGGCGCGAGTGACTTTCTGGGCCTCAGGAGTGACTGGGGGACGGGAGTGACTTTCTGAGGCGGGAGTGACTGTTTATGGGGCGCGAAGAGTGACTTTCTGGGGCTCGGGAGTGACTGGGGGACGGGAGTGACTGTTTATGGGGCGCGAAGTGACTTTATGGGGCTCGGGAGTGACGTTCTGGGGCTCGGGAGTGACTGGGGGCAGGAAGTGACTGTTATGGGGCTCGGAGTGACTTTCTGGGGCTCGGAGTGACTGGGGGGCAAGAGTGACTGTTTATGGGGCGTGAAGAGCTACTTATGGGGCGGGAGTGACTGTTTATGGGGCGTGAAGAGTGACTGTTTATGGGGCGTGAAGAGTGACTTATGTGGCGCGAGTGACTTTCTGGGGCTCAGGAGTGACTGGGGGACGGGAGTGACTGTTTATGGACGCGGAAGAGTGACTTATGTGGCGCGAGTGACTTTCTGGGGCTCAGGAGTGACTGGGGGACGGGAGTGACTGTTTATGGTGGCGCGAAGAGTGACTTATGTGGCGCGAGTGACTTTCTGGGGCTCAGGAGTGACTGGGGGGCAAGAGTGACTGTTTATGGGGCGCGAGAGTAACTGTTTATGGGGCGCGAAGGTGAGAAGGCGGCGGAGGAAGCGGCATCCGAGGTGACATAGACGGTATCGCGGTTGCAGAAGCATCGCGATAACAATGCTGCGGGAAGCTCGGGGCTAAGGCAGTCGGCGGCCCTAATGAAGCCACTAGGCCACGAGCGGCAAGTAATGAAGGTGTTGGTAGCAAAGGGATGTAGATAGCGGCAGGAAAGGGTATAATGTAGCAAGCTCAGTGGTGGGTTTGTGTTCAGAGAGAGAGAGAGAGAGAGAGAGAGAGAGAGAGAGAGAGAGAGAGAGAGAGAGAGAGAGAGAGGAGAGAGAGAGGGGGAGACAGAGAGGGCGAGGGAGGGAGAGACAGAGAGAGAGAGGGAGGGAGGGAGGGAGGGAGAGACAGAGAGGGCAAGGGAGGGAGAGTGGGGCTTCCTAAACCAGTCCTCTGTACAGGATCCAAACGTTAATGCAGTCAAGGTTTGCGTTGCGGCTGAAAGAAGGCGATGATTGGGCCGGAGTGACGCAGCGGAGATCGAGCGGATGAGGCATGCTATAGGGTGCAGCCAGGCTTATAGAGGGTGTTGCCAGGAGTGTGCTTGGGTGTAAGGTGTATAGGGCGCTGCATAGGGTGGACAGGGAGGAAGGAGGTATATAGGGAGGTGGATAGGGTAGGTATAGGGTGGTAGGGTGTATAGGTAGGAAGGGCGGGATCTCTGGCGGGCGGCTGAAGTTCTCATGAGAGGGAAGGAAAAGGCAATAAGCTTAGGTCCTCATTTAGCGTTGATTAGTTAGGGCTGAGGGTCTTGGGTCTTAGGGCAGAGGGTTTCGAATAGGGTCTTAGTTAGGGCAGAGGGTCTAGATTAGAGTCTTGGTTAGGGCAGTGGGTCTAGAATAGGGTCTTGGTTAGGGCAGTGGATCTAGAATAGGGTCTTGGTTAGGGCAGAGGGTCTAGAATAAGGTCTTGGTTATGGCAGAGGGTCTAGATTAGAGTCTTGGTTAGGGCAGAGGGTCTAGAATAGGGTCTTGGTTAGGGCAGTGGGTCTAGAATAAGGTCTTGGTTAAGGCAGAGGGTCTAGAATAGGTCTTGGTTAGGCAGAGGGTCTAGATAGGGTCTTGGTTAGGCAGAGGGTCTAAATAGGGTCTTGGTTAGGGCAGTGGGTCTAGAATAAGGTCTTGGTTAAGGCAGAGGGTCTAGAATAGGGTCTTGGTTAGGGCAGAGGGTCTAGAATAGGGTCTTGGTTAGGGCAGAGGGTCTAGAATAGGGTCTTGGTTAGGGCAGAGGGTCTAGAATAGGGTCTTGGTTAGGGCAGAGGGTCTAGAATAGGGTCTTGGTTAGGGCAGAGGGTCTAGAATAGGGTTTGTTAGGGCAGAGGGTCTAGAATGGTCTGGTTAGGGCAGAGGGTCTAGAATAGCGTCTTGGTTAAGGCAGAGGTCTAGAATAGGGTCTGGGTTAGGGCAGAGGGTCTAGAATAGGGTATTAGTTAGGGCAGAGGGTCTAGAATGGTGTCTTGGTTAGGGCAGAGGATCTAGAATTGTGTCTTGGTTAGGGCACAGGGTCTAGAATTGGGTTTTGGTTAGGGTAGATGGTCTAGAATAGGGGCAGAGGGTCTAAATTAGGTCTTGGTTAGGGCAGTGGGTCTAGGGTCTATCCTGTATCTCAGTCATGCCTCGCCCGGGCCGCCGCCTTGCATGCATAATGGCAACGTGAATTAATCTAAACTTCCACAGACTTGATTTTGTTTTATAATTGAACTAGAAACTTTTCAACCTCTTACCAGGAATATTTTGGTCCAGGCGAGCGTATAAAGGCATCGTGTTGTATATACAGAATGTTTGAATATATGTTGAGTTGGATAAAGTATAAGTAATTGGTTTTGTTTTAATAGTTGTGCAATTCACGTCCGGCCTATGATATATGATAACTGTTTATTATGCAGGGAAACACTACACACATATATACACACACACACACACACACACGTACACACACATTAATGATGTATATTACCTACCTTTACTTGAGGTATAGAAAGATTGTTCGAGGGTGTGGCAGTGTTCTTCCTTTGTACTCCTTGAAATCTCCGTTGCTGTGTTCACTTTGCCCTGTTACTGTTACTCTGAGTTCACGTTTTTCTAGTAGTCTTAATAAAGTCCTTCAGATATCTCGCGAAGGAAAGTATAGTCCTCGGGCGTGACGTGAAGAAGGTGGTGAGTCAGGGTGGTGTCCGCGGCCGGCATCACACGTACTCTTACCTTGCAAAGTGTCCTGTCTAATGTTACTTTCTCTGTCTACTTTGTTTTGGTCTAGAAATGTTTGCTTAGCTTAAAAAACGAACTGTCTTTTTGATACTTGGTTGAGGAACATTTGTCGGAGTTAACAGACTTGGTTTCTATAAGTGTTTTGATGTGTTCCTTTGTGATGTGTACGACGCCTTACACTACGGGTGAACAACACACACACGACACACAACGGCTAGAAAATTAACGAATAAAGTGTACAGGATCATGTGCGTGCATAGTCTCTGTAAGTCTGCAGTAATCTCAGGTCTGTAGATGCATGTACAGTGTTCTTTTCCTCCTCTAAGTGGAGAAAAATGGTCCGTGTGTGATCACTAACACTTAAAAATATCGAATACCGAACACGTACACAACACGTAACACCGAGAGGACCACCGATAATATAGGTTCAGGTGTCGGGGCGGGGCGGGGCGAGAACGAACGACCTCCTTGACATTCACTACACACGAAGTAAAAAGTCTGCACGCATAGACGCAGCGACAGACACGGGAGGGGATGTCAAGGTCTATAGGAACGCGACAACTAACATTAAGACTATGGAGTGTGGACTAGACGGAGAACGCGGCTGTACAGAAGGGCTCAGGTGTTTACTTAAGTTCACCCAGACCTTCGGGTGTTTACTTAAGTTCGCCTAAGTTCGCCGAGTGTGAGGTGCGTCGCCAGTCTTTATCACACTTCTATCAGTCACACTTGTTGGTCTCAAGGTCACCCCGAAGACCGTAGAAGACCATTTAGGTACATTTGTTCATCACCAAAGGAACATCACAGTCGCGCAAGACAGTAACACAGTGTCCAATTCCTGTTCCTTTTTCACACAAGGTAATTAAGTTCGAGGCTCGATTGTGCGAGTACCTGTCGGAGTCCTGTCAGGGTCTGTCGGGAACGCTGGGCCACGGAGACAACACCGAACTGAAGAACAAACAAACAGTCGGTCACGTCACACTTGCTAATGTTTCTACCTCTATCGGTCAATTTCTGTTCCTTTCCGCACAAAGTAATTAGAGACGTATGAGTACCTGTCAGAGTCTGTCGGGAACGCTGGGCAACAGACGACACCGAACTGAAGAACTGTCAACTGTCGGTCACACTTCGTAATGATTCTTCCTCTATCGGTCTATCAGTCACGAGCACCTGGTTCCTCGGGGGCCCTATCCTCCCTCCCACAGGTGCGTCCAAGGGTTCATGACGCTGGGGAGTAGCCAGGGCGAGGGCGGGCAGGCGAGGCGGAAGGGTAAAAGAGGTGCAACGGTGGAGGTCGCGGGCTTGTTCCTTCTTCGACCGCCCGGTGCGTCTGACTGGCAGCAGCTTGGGCGTTCGGTCTCTCCCTCCTCTCCCATCTCCCCCTAAACCTCCCTTCCCACGTTATGTTATCTCTCTCTCTCTCTCTCTCTCTCTCTCTCTCTCTCTCTCTCTCTCTCTCTCTCTCTCTCTCTCTCTCTCTCTCTCTCTCTCTCTCTCTCTCTCTCTCTTCTTCCTTTTCCATTCCTCTCCCATCTCCCTCTCCTCCTTTAACACGTTATAAAAAAAATTCTCTCTCTCTCTCTCTCCTCTCTCTCTCTCTCTCTCTCTCTCTCTCTCTCTCTCTCTCTCTCTCTCTCTTCTCTCTCTCTCTCTTCTCTCTCTCTCTCTCTCTCTCTTCTCTCTCTCTCTCTCTCCCTCTCTCTCTCTCTTCCTTTGCCATCCCCTCCTTCCCCTTTCTCTCCCACTCCCCTCCTTTCCTCCCTATCTGTCTCCCAATTATCCTCCTCTCTCTCTCTTTTTCTCTCCCATTCCCCTCCTTCTCCTCCCTACCTGTCTTCCACTTACCCTCCCCTCTTACTAACTCTCCCTTCTCTCTACTCTCCACTCCCCCTTCTCTCTCTCCCTTTCTCCTTCACTCCTGTATTTCTCGACCCTTACCTCACCCCCCCTCCTCCCTCTCTCTCTCACTCCACATACAAGCCTTTCATGTACCTCTCACTCATTTGTTTTCCGAGTTTCTTTTACGACCAATATACCTGGACCATTCTCTCCTCATGTACGATATTAGGTGTCTTTACCACTGTTGTTTTCCCTTTTATATATATTTTCCTACTATAGACTACACATACATCTCTATAGGGGCATTTTGTATCCCTGTATTTGTCTCTTCCTCGCTTCCTTATTAGTGTGCGATCATGTCTTTGCCAATGTTTTCCTTCTTATATAGATATTTTTTTACTAGATTACGCACACATATATATAGGGGCATTTTGTACCCCTAGAACATAAGAAAATAAAGAAGCTACAAGAGGCCGCGAGATCTACACGTGGTAGTTCCTGTTACTTAATACTACCTACATCCCTTTTTCGAGACATTTAATAAGCCCAGAGACAGTGTAATTATGGAACCAAATATATCTTAGCTCTTGAACTTCATATGACAAGAGTGACGTTGGGAAGCTCGTGAAAATGACGAATAATAGAACGCAGGAATCACATGGGAATCAGATTATTATCTCCGCAACGCTGAGCTTGTGTTCTTTTTTTCTCTCTTGCCTTGTGTGTGTGTGTGTGTGTGTGTGTGTGTGTGTGTAATGAATGACTCCTTTGTCTTTAGGGGGAGTGGAAAGAGGGGGAAGGGGGGGTGTTAAAGAGAGAGAGAGAGAGAGAGAGAGAGAGAGAGAGAGAGAGAGAGAGAGAGAGAGAGAGAGAGAGAAGAAAAAAAAGGGAGATACGCGTGGTGGCTGTCATGAAACTATTGAGCTGTTCTTAGAAGGCATATACCGTCTCATTTCTTCTCCTCCTCCTCCTCCTCCTCCTCCTCCTCCTCTTCCCCCATCTCCTCCTCCATCTCGTCCTCCATCTCCTTCCCCATCTCCTCTTCCACCTCCTCCCCAATCCTCCTCCATCTCCTCCTTCCCAGAACTCAGTCGATCAGCCGATGACTTGCCGCTTTGTGACATCAGTACGTAAAAAAAACCGTCAATAAAAACACAACGCACCACTGTTCTGTTTCCGACTAAGACTTTTTGTTGCTCCTTTTTTGTTTTGCCCTTGACAAGTCCTCTGTGATGTAAAAAATAAAAAATAATAATACAAAATTAAAAGCTTAGTGGGATATTATTATATATATATATATATATATATATATATATATATATATATATATTATATATATATATATATATATATATATATATATATATATATATATATATTATTATTATTAATTTTTTTTTACTTACACAGTTGTTAATCACACATATGATTTAAAAGGTAAATATGTTAAGGCAGTAAGGGTTCAGATTTTCGACGACCTTTCATAACTCTCTTTGTAAATACGGAATAGATTAATCTTTTTAAGCTTTGTTCTCGTTAAAGGATTATTATTTTGGGTTTACGAAAAAAAGGTACAAAGGTTAATGGGTTTCTTTGTTATAGAAGTGGAATTCATAAGCTCATCATAAGTAAGTTTATTTATAAATAGCTTTGTTCTTCTCCTTAAAGGATTATTTGTTGGGTTTACGAAAGAAAAGATACTGAGGTTAATGTTTTCTTTAATAGATGTAGAATTCATTAGTTTAAATGAATACTGTGCACTTAGCAATACACGCACGACCGTATGAATTTGTAACTGCTCAGTATTGTGAATTTTGAGCTGGACTTTTTACAGTAAAGGTCAAAGAATTACTGGTAAAATTTTCCTCAACATTTATAACAAAAAAATACAAGTGCCCTTTTAATTACGAATATATACACACACACACACACACACACACACACACACACACACACACACACACACACACACACACACACACACACACACACACACACACACACACACACACACACACACACACACACACACCGGGTACTCCGTAGTGTAGTGGTTAGCACGCTCGGTTCACAACCGAGAAGTCCCGGGTTCGATCCCCGGGCGGAGCGGAAACATATGGGCTGTTTCCTTAAAACCCGAGCCCCTGTCCACCCAGCAGTGAATGGGTACCGGGTGTCAGCCGGGGGTTTGTGACCCCCCCTCCCGGGGTGCTGGCTTCGGCCTAAACTAAAAGATGAATGAGAAAAATAAATGTTGATATGGAGACGGGGCCATACGAGCGTAGCTCAGGCCCTGTAAAATACAACTAGATGAATACACACACACACACACACACACACACACACACACACACACACACACACACACACACACACACACACACACACACACACACACACACACACACACACACACACACATACATATTGATTCCATTTCCCTCTTAGGTAAACAAACGTATGTCTTGTGTCCCCTACTTTCCCCTCGCAACACACACACACACACACACATACACACACATACACACACACACACACACACACACACACACACACACACACACACACACACACACACACACACACACACACACACACACACATACACACACACACACACACACACACACACACACACACACACACACACACACACACACACACACCACACACACACACACACACACACACACACACACACACACACACACACACAATGACCTTGCACTGACCTCTCTGCAACATTCACTCTTTCCTCTTTAACTGACAACCTTTCAAACATCGTAAAACTTCTACTATTTTCTTCCATAACTTATATTCTGGGCCTTTTTTTAGCCTTTCCCGTTTGAAGGGTTAGGAACAAGGACCTTTTTGCCCTTTTTTACCTTTTTATTTTGCCTTAAGGTTTGGTTAAGGTCGCTGTATACTTTGGAAGACTTGCTGATTTAAAGAGATTTTCATTCCTGCTTTTCTGTTTATATTTATGGCGTTTTAGACAGAGAGAGAGAGAGAGAGGAGAGAGAGAGAGAGAGAGAGAGAAGGAGAGAGAGAGAGAGAGAGAGGGGAGAGAGAGAGAGAGAGAGAGAGAGAGAGAGAGAGAGAGAATACTTAATCACAGCAAACAATTATCAGTCGCTCATTAATGCATTGTTCTGATTGAAACCTCAACAACTTCAGTATAATTGTCTTTAAATCCCAGCACTGATCGGTTCTCTCTCTCTCTCTCTCTCTCTCTCTCTCTCTCTCTCTCTCTCTCTCTCTCCTCTCTCTCTCTCTCTCTCTCTCTCTCTCTCTCTCTCTCTCTCTCTCTCTCTCACGGCGACTCATGCATACAGGCGGTCACACCTGTTTCCCTGTTTAATTACTGTTGACGTATCCATTCACCTGTTTAATTACTGTTGATGTTCCTGTTTAATTATCCACGTGTGTTTCATTTGTGTTTCTGTTTTCCTGTTTATATACGTAAATGTTTTTCTTTTTTGTTTACCTTCCTTTCCATTATTTTAAATGGATGGATCTACAATTGTATCCCCGGCATTTCCAATTATCTATCGAAAAAAAAACTTGCAGATTTCTGGCTGCTCAAAAATATTCCAAAATTGACGAAAATTAGGTTTTTTGTTATTTTTGCCGCAAAACTGTGAGTCTTGGAAGAAAACTTATCGAAGTAACAAATGTTCATCTTGAGGTGTTGTATATGATGCATTAATCGGTTTGTCAAAGCACGTCATGCTTGTCGAGAAATTTGATATGTTGTATAATTGTACGAATATGCTATTTGCTCGGTTATTTACCAATTAATATTTTTTTGCTTTACGCCATATGATAGCCCTTGATCTACTTCACATTTACTTTCTATACATGTTGTACGAATCTGACATATCCCTTGCAAAATTTGCCAAAAATTTTGAAAAATGGATTTCTTTGAAAAATTTGTTCATGGCAGTTTTCGGGCATGCTGAACACGAATCTGGAGTCAGTTTTCAGTTACAATGATTAAAAGTTCCTATTTCAGCCAATTCACAATGACATGATACTTCCAGATATTCCTTAAAAACCACAAATTAGACAAAACTTACTACAAGACAAAAATATGATAGGCATTGCTAGATTAATCATTACTTCAATACAACGATCAGTATTTTTATTAGTATATCAGTATTAGTATTGGTAATTAGCTGAGTAGAAGTGCTGAGGTTATTGTAAAGCTTTATTTGGCTCTAGTCAGACCTCACCTAGACTATGCGGTTCAGTTTTGGTTTCCATATGACAGGATGGATATAGCCTTGTTAGAATTAGTGCAGAGAAGGATGACCAAAATATTCATGGGATGCGTAACTTTAGTTATGAGATAAGATTGAAGTTATTAAAGTTACACTCACCCGAGAGACGTAGAGTAAGGGGCGATCTGATAGAAGTTTTTGAGTGGATAAAGGGATATAATAAAGGAGATGTAGGAAATGTTCTTACGGCTATTAACCAGGGTAGAACAAGAAGTAACGATTCAAACTGGAAAGGCGTAGATTCAAAAAGGAAATAGGGAAAAACTCGTTCACAAATAGGGTGGTAAATAATTGGAATGGACACAGTAGACAGGTAGTTACGTAGTGCGGAGTCATTGGGGAGCTTTAAAATGAGGCTGGATAAATTCATGGATGGGGATGAAAGGTGGGTGTAGGTAGTGTTAAGTAACAGGAACTACCACGTGTAGTTCTCACGGCCTCTTGTAGCTTCCTTATTTTCTTTGTTTTTATGTTCTTCCACATTGACACCAAGTTTCGTGTTTCTTATAGGCTTTCTGTGTACATATTTTCCAAGTATTTATCCATTTGTCTATCTGTTTTTGTTATTATTATTATTATTATTATTTTATTTTTATTTTTATTGGGCCTCCAGCAGGGGAGGACCACGGGCTAGCTTGAGCCCGTCAGAGAGATGCTTTTGAAAAAAGAGAGGAGAGTGTTCGTGCTGCTGGCGTGCGGCACGAGGACTAGCTTGTCCAAATGTCCATCCTGACCAGGAGTGCGGGGCACTCAGCAGGATACACTTTCCGTACTATGCAATGTTTCTTCCATTTCCTGCGGTACACAGGCTTCCGGCAACATACGGCCCCGGGGACTACACCGGCGGGAGCCCCGACCCCGTGAAGGTGGTGGTGCCGGGCATGTTGCCTAGGCCGCTCGCCTCCAAAAACCCGTGCGCCACAAGAACCAGAGAAACATTGCTAGAATTTTTTTAAATCTTTTTTTATATATAGGTATATAAACAATAGCATAATTTTTTTTTTTTTTTAGTTTTTTTTTTCTTTCAAAAAGGAAGGGAAAAAACAATAATACAAATAAATTGTCTAGACTTTCCCATCACCACACAGTCTAGACATTTCCATCACCACACAGTCGAGACTTTCCCATCACCACACAGTCTAGACTTTCTCATCACCACACAGTCACACACACCATTTACCACACAGTCTAGACTTTCTCATCACCACACAGTCACACACACCATTCACCACACAGTCTAGACTTTCTCATCACCACACAGGAACCTTTCCTCACACCACACAGCTCAGTGTGTCAGGACCACTAAGATCTATATGTGCTCTATATACCGAGCTCGTATGTTATTATATAGCTCAGTGGTCAGGACCTTTGTGGCCGGGTACAGTCAGGGTCAGGAACCTTCAGGACTCCGCCCAGTCTACACACACCATTCACCACACAGTCTACACACACCATTCACCACACAGTCTACACACACCACTCACCCACACAGTCTACACACACCATTCACCACACAGTCTACACACACCACTCACCACACAGTCTACACACACCATTCACCACACAGTCTACACACACCACTCACCACACAGTCTACACACACCATTCACCACACAGTCTACACACACCATTCACCACACAGTCGACACACACCATTCACCACACAGTCTACACACAACATTCACCACACAGTCTACACACACCACTCACCACACAGTCTACACACACCATTCACCACACAGTCTACACACACCATTCACCACACAGTCGACACACACCATTCACCACACAGTCTACACACACCATTCACCACACAGTCTACACACACCACTCACCACACAGTCGACACACACCATTCACCACACAGTCTACACACACCATTCACCACACAGTCTACACACACCATTCACCACACAGTCTACACACACCATTCACCACACAGTCTACACACACCATTCACCACACAGTCTACACACACCACTCACCACACAGTCGACACACACCATTCACCACACACCAATCACCACACAGTCTACACACACCATTCACCACACAGTCTACACACACCTTTCACCACACAGTCTACACACACCATTCACCACACAGTCTACACACACCATTCACCACACAGTCGACACACACCATTCACCACACAGTCTACACACACCATTCACCACACAGTCTACACACAACATTCACCACACAGTCTACACACACCATTCACCACACAGTCTACACACACCATTCACCACACAGTCGACACACACCATTCACCACACAGTCTACACACACCATTCACCACACAGTCTACACACACTATTCACCACCCAGTCTACACACACCATTCACCACACAGTCTACACACAACATTCACCACACATGATCTAAATAGCAGTCTTATAAACTACTCATTAGATCATGTGTTACCATTACTAGTGGCACAAAGTTCTTATCAGGAGTATATTTCCCTGATACGAACTCGGCCTTTAGTGCCCTGGCGAACTCTACCTGGTGAGGACGTGTGCGTGGTGGTCCCGGGCTCAAAGTGGCGCCGGGCCGCTCCGCCAGCACGGCAGACACCGCGGCCCCCACGACGGTCTCCAACTCTGGGAAATGTATCGAAACATTTTGGATTTTGTCTGAATTTGTATTGTTATTTTCCAGTATATATTGATATCTATGTATTCTTAGCTTGTTTATATAAATATATTATCTAATCAAAATCTAGCACGTTTATCCACTTGTATTCACTTACAATTACTTCGTCTTATTTCTTAGTATTAAATTGCCTCTCATTTCCGCGTATATAATTACTTAAGAAAGGTTACGTGAGCCAGTTCATGTATATAATCGTTTCTTCTTCACTTCCAGGTCACCTGAACGGGAAGATACTGCTAACACCTCGTACCTTCCCTTTGTATTAGACCCATTACCGACATCTTTTTCCCCTCGCCTTCTTCTCACCAGAACTCATAAATCCTTGTCTTTACCTAAATCTTTCCCTCAGTCTTCTACCAGCTTCCTCCTTTTCATCCTTTATTTATTGTTTCTCTTCTTCCTTCCTTCCTTCCCCTCTCTTCTCTTCTCTCTTTCCTTCCTTCCCTTCCTTTCCATCCTTCCTTTATGTTTCCCTTCTCTCTTTCCTTTCCTTCCTACCTTCCCTTCCTTTATACTCTTCCTCTAAGTTTTTCCGTCTTCCCCTTCTCCCTTTCCTTCCCTTTCCATCCTTCATCTATGCTTTTCCCTTCCCTCCTTCCTTCCTTCCTTTTCTCTCCACTCTTCATCTGCTTTCTCTTCTTTCTTCCCTTCCTTTCCTTCCTTTCCACTCTTCATCTATGGTTTTCCTTCTTCCCTTCCTTCCTTCCCTTCTTTTCCATCCTTTCTCTCTGTTTTCCCTTCTTCTCTTCCTTCCTTCCCTTCCTTTACAACCTTTCCTGTATGCTTTCCCTTCTTCCTCTTCCTTCCTTTCCTTCCTTCCCTTCCTTTATACCATTCCCCTATGCCTCCTCCTCCTCCTATACATCCCTCCTTCCCTCTACACTCTCCTAACACTCGCCATCCCTCCTCCCGGGCTACCACAGCGCTAAGTGTTTAAAGTAACTCCGGGGCTGAAAAACGGGACCGTCACTCACGCAAGGGAGACGAGCGCGTGGGCCGAGTTATTATATACTGTGATAAGTCCTCCGTCTTAATAAGCTCTCGTACCTTGCCTGTTGTGTCCGGTATTATGACCTTGGGAATATACTGAGATGGTGGTGGTGGTGGTGGTGGTGGTGGTGGCGCGTGGCTGAAGAATAGAGGAGGAGGAGGAGAAGTAGAAGAGGATGGATGGATGGATAGAGGGATTGAAAGATGATAGATAGTGGTGGTGGCGCGTGACTCAAGAATAGAGGAGGAGGAGGAGATAAAGAAGAGGAATAGAGAGAATAGAGAAGGAAAAAAATTAGAAAGGTAGGTAGGAATAGGAAAGAAGGAAAATAGAGGAAAAAGAGGTAAATAAAGGGATAGTGAAGGGAAAGATGGTGTTGATGGATTACGAAGAGGAATACAAAGGAAGGACAAATAGCAACATATATATTGGTTCTAACGTGGATTTCTCTGTACCTATAATAAGTAGAAAGAATAAGCTTAATAAAAGAAGGGAGAGGAGGTAAAGAAGTGGATGATGAAGAGAAATATAGTGTTGATGGATTACGATGAATACAAAGGAAGAACAAGTAGCAACAGATCTATTATTTTAAGGAGGGTGTTTTTGTACATAGAATAGTAAAGGCGAAGATTCCTCACCACCCCTCCATTCGACGCTGGCAGGATGGAGGATAAAAAAACGTGTAACATGGGATAATTTACAGGGAGATTTTTTTTTTAGGAACGAGGTAAAAAAAATATATCACCATGACTGCTACTTCTACCCTGGCCAGGAGATTGAATGATGAGGAGGAGGAGGAGGAGGAGGAGGAGGAGGAGGAGGAGGAGGAGGAGGAGGAGGAGGAGGAGGAGGAGGAGGAGGAGAGACAGGAGGATAAGACTGAGAAGGAGAAGCAGGAATAGTAAATGAAGGAGGAGGGAGAGAAGTGGATGAAGGAGAAGTGCAAGAGGAGGAGGAGGAGGAGGAGGAGGAATGATGAAAGCAGAGGAGGAGGAAGAGGACGATGACGTGTTATATTATGATGCGGGAAGCTTAAGAAATTATTAGATTGTCATTGAAATCGCTGCAGTGTGATTTCTTGCACGACCCTCTGTGTGTGTGTGTGTGTGTGTGTGTGTGTGTGTGTGTGTGTGTGTGTGTGTGTGTGTGTGTCTGTGTGTGTGTGTGTGTGTGTGTTTGTGTGATTGCATTTGTTTTTTAGCTTAGGCAACATAAACCTTTCATGCATTATACTTTCATGCTTTCTTTAACAATGACAAACTTTACCGTGTGGTTGTCAGTGCCGGGAACATATTGCTAAACTTAGAAGAGAAAGACGAATGAAAAGATAGATGGATCGATGGACGGATAGATTTTTTCAATTTGCAAACAAATGGAAAAGCTCGCCGGTCCGTCCGTCTGTCCGCCCTCAAGGCATTCAAACTAATATAAAAGAAATATGTTCACCTATCCATCTCTCACTACCTGCCTTTCAGCCTTCCTTCATCTTCCCGCTCAATGCATCTCCAGGTGTCAGGGCCCCGGGAAACCCATGGCGATCCTTACCAAGCTCACCGCAATACTTTCACCCCAATAAATGCATCGAGCCCCAGTCTGAAGGAATAAATGTGGTAAAGGCCAGACACACATCCCACCACTTAGCTGCGGCAGATTTAAAGGTTCTCCGGCAATAAAGAAGACAGAGTAATGACTCGTATCGGCATCCACGGGTCGATGGCGGTAAAGGGAGGAAGCACGCTTGTATAGATAGAGAGGCGTGTGTACCAGAGGGGTGAGGAGAGTTAAGGGGTTCAAGGGGGTCCCGGGGTGTGAGCGCGGGGGACGGGGTGATCAGAGTGTAGGGGGTAGGAGACTTAAGGGGTTCAAAGGGGGTTCCGGGGTGATCAGAGCGGCGACAGATGCGAGAAACTGATAGGCGTTGGACAGTAGCGTGTGTGGGAAGGGTAGTGTGTGTGTGTGTGTGTGTGTGTGTGTGTGTGTGTGTGT
>JACEEZ010013827.1:227500-262404 GCA_016584305.1 Chionoecetes opilio
CACGTGATTAATACGGTGAGGGTCTAATTTACACGTGATTAATACGGTGATAGTCTAATTTACACGTGATTAATACGGTGAAGGTCTAATTTACACGTGATTAATACGGTGAGGGTCTAATTTACACGTGATTATACGGTGATGTCTAATTACACGGTGGTGGGTCTAATTTAAACACACGTGATTATACGGTGAGGGTTCTAATTACACGTGATTATTTACGGTGATAGTCTAATTTTACCACGGTGTAGTTCTAATTAACACGTGTAATACGTGTTTGCCAGGGGTCACAGAAGCGCGTGTTGATTGACTTCCTGTGTGGCCTTAGTTTTACTGTGGAGCGCAGCCTTATGTCCCCCTCTCTTTGTGTGTTGTGTTTCCGCGGGTCTCTGTGTTTGGCAGGCATGCGTCTGATTAATTCGTAGGTGTGTGTGTGTGTGTGTGTGTGTGTGGTGTGGTGTGTGTGTGTGTGGTGTTGGTAGGTGTGTGTGTGTGTGTGTGTGTGTGCTGTGTGTGTGTGTGTGTGTTGGTAGGTGTGGTGTGTGTGTGTGTGTAGGGTGTGTGTGTGTAGGTGTGTGTGTGTGTGTGTGTGTGTGTGTGTGTGTGTGTGTGTGTGTGTGTGTTGGTAGGTGTGTGTGCGCATTGGCTTAACCCTTTCAAGCCCAGATCGTTCCTTTGCTATAAAAAAATCGTATGTTGTCGAGCCATACAATTACGAAAAGTAACTGAATATACCAAATTAGCTAATGGACAAGGATACTAAGCAGGTCATATATATAGAATGCTGCTGATATTTACTAAAAATCGTCTAATCGTAGCCACATTACAATGGAAATTATGTTTTGGGTCTCAAGGGGTTAAAAGCGAATAAAAATTTTGAGGTACACACACACACACACACACACACACACACACACACACACACACACACACACACACACACACACACAGGTAGATGGTCCTTCCTTTTATGTGTAACAGAGAAGAACATCAACACAGAACAATAGCTGTGTATTCGACCCCTTCCTCTCCCTCTTTCCCCCCTCCCCTTTCTCCCCTCACCCCATGTATTGTCCTACCCCATCCCCCCCATCTCCCATTCTTCTCTTCCTTAACCACTTATCTCACACCCTATCCCCCCCCATCTCCTCCCCTTCCCCCCCTTCCCTACCCTCCTCTTCCTCCCCATTCCCATCCTCCCCTCTCCCCATTCTCCCTTTTCCTCACTGCTCACATTGTTATCAGAAAAAAGAATACTACACCTCATAATTCACGTTTTCTTTTTAGTCGTTAATGGAAATAATAAACATGTCTGGGTTTCCTTTTTGTGTCCATAGGGAAATCCTCACGCCTAGATCCTTGTTTTGTTCAGTGTTTTGTGGGAGAAGATAGATGCTTGTTTGGAGATGTTTGGAGGGATAGAGAGATAGGAGGAGGAGGAGGAGGAGGAGGAGGAGGAGGGGAGGAGGAGGAGGAGGAGGAGGAGGAGGAGGAGGAGGAGGAGGAGATGAGGAGGAGGAGGAAACGAGGAGAAGGGGGAGGAGGCGAGGAGGAGAGGAGAAAGAGATGAAGGAGGAAGAAGAGATGAAGGAGGAGAGGAGGAGGAGGAGATGGGGGCGAGGAGGAGGAGGAGACGACGAGGATAAGGAGGAGGATGTAAGACAATGTGTGTGTGTCTGTGTGTGTTTGAGTGTGTGTGTCTGTGTCTGTGTCTGTGTCTGTGTTTGTGTCTGTGTGTGTGTGGTGTGTGTGTGTTAAAAGAACGGAACGTGACAATATGCATGACAATTGCAGCAAACGTTTCCCCTTTACGAGAATGTAATGGAAAGCAAAGGAGGTGGACTGTCACGGCCAACAGAACTATAGCTACTGGTGCTCTTTAATATAAACAACACGCGGGAAGGACGGAAAATGGCGTAGTTACCCTTCAAAGGAAAATGAGAATTGCCGATTAAAAAATGTTAGCAAGGAAAGGGTAAAAAATGTTCCTTTGTTATTTCAGTACTACGTTTTATTTTTTATTTTTTTTATATTCTGTATTGTGTGTCCGGGAGCAATTTTTGTATTTCTTTTTTTCACGATAAGACAAGAGTTAATAGTATGACATTAAAGTACCTTCCTTTGTTATCCCTTTTATGCGTATTCTATTCAATTCCTTTTTTTTTTTTTTTTTTTTTTTTTTTTTTTTACTTTTTTCCCATGAAAGACCGAATGGGTAGATTTCACTTTTTTTTTTTTTTTTTTTTTTTTTTTTTTTTTTTTTTTTTTTTTTTTTTTTTTTTGTACGTTGAAACCTAAATGTGTCGGATATCAAGGTATTTTTCTTCTCTACATACAGTGCAAAACAAAGGGAGTAATGTAATTTAATATGGGGTGTGGTTAAAAATGTGAAGCTGAAAGAAAAGGAAATGGTGGGTGTTAAGGAAAAATGATGAGTAATTAATTGAAAAAAAGATAAGAGTAGTAGGAGACCATTAACTTTTTTTTTGTATAAATTAATAATTCCCTACATTTTTGGTTTTTGATTTAGATGACTCATTTCTGGCTCTATTTCTGGTTTTCCATAGTTTTTTCCTTATCCATTTTTTTTTCTTCTTTCTCACGTTACGAAACCTCAGTGGGTAGTCTCTCTCTCTCTCTCTCTCTCTCTCTCTCTCTCTCTCTCTCTCTCTCTCTCTCTCTCTCTCTCTCTCTCTCTCTCTCTCTCTCTCTCTCTCTCCTATTATTTCTTCATTAGCACCAATAAATACTGTTCAAAGTGTTAAAAATTTCGTCTTTATATTCTTTGCCCACATTTCTTCTTTTCTTCTTCGGTAACATAAATTTTCTTCTTTTCTTCTGCATCTCATTTCGTCACTGTTATCCTCCCGTCACTATTGGATCACAGAGCTGTCTTATACCTCATCCTATCCATCTCCTTCCTATCATCTCTAACCCTTCTATAGACCCTCCATTCTCTCTCTCTCTCTCTCTCTCTCTCTCTCCTCTTCTCTCTCTCTCTCTCTCTCTCTCTCTCTCTCTCTCAGTACTCTTCTCCATACATCTCCATTCCAACAGACTACCCTTCATACCCTTCCTTATATCCCTTCCTGTATTTCCCCTTGCCCTTTCCCCTCCCTCCTTCCATTCCTGTATTTCCCCTTGCCTTTCCCCCTTTCCCCTCGAGGTGAGTGATGGGTGGATGATGAAGGAGGAAGGAAGGGAGGGCAGTGTCGCGAGAGGTAAAGACAGACGCAAGATAGATGGAGATGGGATGGAGAGAGAGAGAGAGAGAGAGAGAGAGAGAGAGAGAGAGAGAGAGAGAGAGAGAGAGAGAGAGAGAGAGAGAGAGGATACAATCTGGGAGTTCCTGGATGTTATTACTAAGGATGAATTAAGCAAAAATTAGGCGACGCACTAAAAATTTAGGGATCAAAAATAAACAATCTTATCAAATTTCAGGCACACGCACTGACAATAACTTATGATGACTTATCTCTGTTACATAAATAGATAAGATAGACAGGTAGGTAACAAGATAGCTAGAGACAAACATAGGTGGGAAGGGAATGGCCAGGGGTGCCGAGATGAAGGGACAGGATCTCGACACACAGGGCAGGAGAATCCAATACCGCCACGTCCAGGTTTCCACTTAATCGTAACCCGACACTGCTGGCATCTGGATCCCTTTGGCGCTGTGTTTAGGAGACAAGACTCGCCTGCAACCACCAGTCTGTCAAGAGTCCTGTACCCTTTAGCAACCTTCTTCTGAGGGTTCGTTGCCGGGGGCGTTGCCTTCTCGTTGCTATCTGGTTGCTATCTGTCCTGATGGATATTATCTAGTGGTTCCTTGGGCTAAACAAATGGTAAACAGGGATAATCTAGTGCTTCCTTGGACTAAACAAATGGTAAACAGGGATAATCTAGTGCTTCCTTGGACTAAACAAATGGTAAACAGGGATAATCTAGTGCTTCCTTGGACTAAACAAATGGTAAACAGGGATAATCTAGTGCTTCCTTGGACTAAACAAATGGTAAACCAGGGATAATCTAGTGCTTCCTTGGACTAAACAAATGGTAAACAGGGATGAGTCTTGTTTGTCAGTCTGCTTGCGTGCTTTTGTGTGTACGGAAAAGGGCCACCTCGCAAAAAAATAGACAACCCGAGTGAAAATTAGGCAAACCACGCGAAAACTATGCCTATTAAAAGGAAATCGGGTGTTAATTAACTGAGAAAATGACAATTACATGTATTATAATAACATTTTAATTATATTTTCTCCGTTAATTACCACCCGATTTCCTTTTTCCATAGCTCATATGAGAGGCCTTGTTGACCTATTCTATGTTTATTAATTTCGACATGTATTATGAACCTATCATCATTTTTGAGTTATTCAAGAAAAACGCGATTTAAAAAAAAAATACGTAATTCCTAATTTTATCATAAAAAGGAGGAAAATGTATGAAAAGAATACTGGGAGTAAGGAGAAAAAGAAGTAAGAAAAAAGAAAGAGAGAGGGAAAGAAAGAGATTGTGAAACTGATAGGAGTGGATAAGAATCTAGACAGTGGGTTGAAGGTATCTCTCTCTCTCTCTCTCTCTCTCTCTCTCTCTCTCTCTCTCTCTCTCTCTCTCTCTCTCTCTCTCTCTCTCTCTCTCTCTCTCTCTCTCTCTGACACACACACACACCACAAATAACCACTCAAAGACTCCCTGCTACTCCCTTCTTCTGAGCCACCGTCGGAAGCAGCAGTGATGAGGAGCGATGACCTAGCAAGCTCTTTCCTCCTCCTCCTCCTCCTCCTCCTCCTCCTCCTCCTCCTCCTCCTCCTCCCTCCTTCCTCCCTCTTTCCCTCCCTCCCTTCCTCCTTCCATCCCTCCTCGCCTCCTCTCTCTTCTCTCCTTCCCTCCTTCCCTCCTCTTCCTATTTATATCCTCTTCCTCCTCCCCCCTCTCCTTCTCTCTCTTCCTTCCTTCCTCCTACCTTCCCTCCTTCCCTCATCTCACTCTCTTCCTCCTCCTCCTCCACCTCCTCCCCCTCTCCCTCCCTCCTTTCTCCTCCTCCTCCTCCTCCTCCTCCTCCTCCTCCTCCTCCTCCTCCTCCTCCTCCTCCTCCTCCTCCTTCCTCCCTAGTGGCGATGGTTCCTGCAGCCTCCAAACTTCCAGACAGGTGAAGTTAATCTCATTAGGAGGGCGAGCGCAAGTACGAGTCTCTTAGGTAATGACATCTACGTACCGGGCTGCTTGTCTGCACGAGTTACGGGGATCATGTGATTAACCTAACCTAACCTAACCTAACCTATTGTTGTTACCTCTGACGCTTGGGTTCGGTTACCTCTGACGCTTGGGTTCGGTTACCTCTGACGCTTGGTTTGTTGTTACCTACGTCTGACGCTTGGGTTGTGTTACCTTTGATACCTCTGACGCTAGGGATGTGTTACCTCTGATGTTTACGGGTTCGTGATGGAAGCGAGTAACAAGGAGGAAGAGCTAGAAAAAGTAAAAGAAGGAGGAATATAGTCAATAGAAGAGAGAGAGAGACAGGAAGGAGTAAGAAAAAGGTGAAAAAGGTGAAAAGAATTAACATAAGATGAGGAAAAAGTTAAAAAGTCAGGAAAGTAATACTAAAGTTAGTAATAAGAGGGAACAAAGTAGATCATTTGGTGATAATGATGTGGGTAACTATAATGAAGAGTAATAATGAGAAGACAGGGGGAGGAAGAAGGGATGTCAAAAGCAGAGAGAGAGAGAGAGAGAGAGAGATAGTAAAGATAGACAGAGGGCGAGAGAGAGAGAGAGAGAGAGAGAGAGAGAGAGAGAGAGAGAGAGAGAGAGAGAGAGAGAGAGAGAGAGAGAGAGAGAGAGAGAGAGAGAGAGAGAGAGAGAGAGAGAGGGAAGAAGGGAGAAAGACAAGGAGAGGGGAGATAAAGACAGAAAGGGAGAGAGATAAGATAGAGAATAAATAATAAGGCATAGGGAAGAGACAGTAAGGGAGAGAGATAAAATAAAGAGAGATAAAGAATGTAGGGAGAAAGGGAGGAAGGGAGACATATATAATAAAGAGAGATAGAGAATAATAATAATAATAAGAGAGACAGAGAATGAGGCATAGGGAAGAGACAAAAAGAGAGAGATAAAGAGACAGATAGATAAAAAATGAGGCGTAGGAAAGAATGGAGAAAGACAAGGAGGGGAGATAAAGACAAAGGGAGAGAGATAAAGAGAGAAAGAGATTGCGAATGAGGCATAGAGAAGAGAGAGAGAGAGAGAGAGAGAGAGAGAGAGAGAGAGAGAGAGAGAGAGAGAGAGAGAGAGAGAGAGAGATAAGGGGAATAAGGCACAGGGAAGTAAGGAGGAAGACAAGGAAGGGAGAAGATAACGATTAAGGTTGAATAAGAGTGTTGTGATTAACGTTCTATGGCATTGTGGAAGACGTTCTCCCCCGTAACAACCAAGTCATTTATTATGCAACGCCTAAATTGGTTTTGTGGCGTTTCCCCTTTCGCTTTTATTCCCCTTACTACGCCATCATCATTATTGCTTCTTCTCTTCTAGCTCCTTCCTTCTCACCCTTCTCAACCTCTTCCTCATTCTCTGTTTCTTCCTTTCGTTTCATCATCATTATCGCTTCTTCTCTTCTAGCTCCTTCCTTCTCACCCTTCTCAACACTCTCGTTTTCTCATTCTTCCTTCTTTCGCTTCTCTCTTATCTTCCTCTTCCTTCCTTCTAACCCTTCATTCTGTCTTTGTTTCTTCCCTTCTTTTCATCATCATTATCGCTTCTTCTCTTCTACTTCCTTCCTTCTAACCTTTCTTCAATCTCTTCTCGTTTTCTCATTCTTCCTTCTTTCACTTCTCTCTTCCTCTTCCTTCTTCTCACCCTTCATTCGTTCAGTTTCTTCCTTCTTTCTTTATTTATTTAAATCATCATCGCTTCTCTCTTCTACTTCCTTCCTTCTCTCTTCTTCAACCTCCTCTCTCTCTCTCTCTGTTTCTTCCTTCTTTCGCTTCTCTCTTCCTCTTCCTTCTTCTCACCCTTCATTCGTTCTGCTCCCTCCTTCTTTCTTTATTTACATCATCATCATCGCTTCTTTCTTCTACTTCCTTCCTTCTAACCCTTCTTCAACCTCCTCTCTCTCTCTGTTTCTTCCTTCTTTCGCTTCTCTCTCCCACCTCCCTCCTTCTCACCCTTCTCTCTACCTCCTCTTCGTTCTGTTTCTTCATTCTTTCTTTAACACTTATATTTGTATTTTCTGACTTCATATTTCTACACTATTCCATGTCGACCCTTTTTTCAATCTCTTTTGTCTGTGTTTCTATTACTTTTTTACCTTTTTAATCTTGTCTTTCTCTATCTATTCTTTGCTGTTTTTTTAATCTACCATCATTCTCTAACATGTTTTCAATCTATTTTGTCTGTGTTTTCATCCAGTTTTTACTTTTTCAGTCTTTCCTTTCTCTATTTTTAGCTCTTTTTTATTTACCATCATTCTTTAACTATCCTTTTTCTCCTTATTTCTCAGGTTTCATTACATTTCCTTTCGCATTTTTTTTTTTTTCTTTCGTCATCTACCTCTTTCTCATATTTTGTTATCACTGTTTTTTGCTCTTGTATTTATTCAACATCATTCTCTAATATTCTTTCTTTCACTATTTTTCAGGTTTCATTACTTTTCCCTTCCTACTTTTTTTTTTATCTATCGTCATCTACCTCTTTTTTATTTTTTGTTATCTCTTTTCTTTGTTCTTTTTTTATTTAACCTCATTCTTTTAACTTTTCCTTCTTTCCTTATATTCAGGTTTCATTACTTTTCCCTTCGACTTTCTTTTCATCTTTCGTCATCTACCTCTTCTCATATTTTTTTTATCTCTTTTCTTTGATATTTTATTTATTTACTCTCATTCTCTAACATTCTTTTCTCTCACTACTTCTCAGGTTTCATTATATTTCCCTACCAACCTTTTAATCCTTCCTCATTTACCTTTATTTCTCATTCTTTAACTCAGCATTATCTCCGTATTTCTCAGTTTTCATTACAATTCCTTCCTATCTTCTAATCTTTCCTTATTTACCCTTATTTCCTCTCTCTTATTACCCTTTCGTCCATTAAGAATACTCATAACCCTGCGACTCCTTAAGTAACATTAGTTCAGGCTGTAGACCATTAACAAGACTATTAGCTGTAGCACCACTAACGACAGCCTCGGTGCCTACTACTAACTACTACTACTACTAATACTATAATAATAATAATAATAATAATAATAATGATAATAATAGAAGGATGGCCTAAGGTACTTCATGTTCCTCACTTATATGTGTTAGGGGATGCAAGGGAAAGGAGGAGGTGGTGATTAGTAGAAATTTGTAATAAGGTGGATAAGTAATTGCTTGCTCATTAATAGTACGTTTTTTTGCTGTAAATGATGACTCAGGCCTTTTGTGTGTGTGTATTTTGATCAGTATGCTGAGCTATTTACACACACACACACACACACATAATTTTCTTTCTCTCAGTTTTTTCCCAACACGTGTTCCATCACAGGCCATTATCAGACGCGGTGATAAGCTTTTCCTCCCTCCTCCCCCTTCCTTCCCTTCACTTCCCTTCACCTCCCTTCTCCTTCATCCTCCCTCGTCCCTTCTCCTTCCCTTCGCTTCCCTTCTCCTTCCCTTCGTTTCCCTTCTCCTCCCTTCCTCCTTTCTTTCGCCACCTTCCTTCTTCCAGCATCCTTCCCTTCCTCCCTTCCTCCATCATCCTTCTCCTTTCGCCTCCCGTCCGTCCATCCTCCGTATGCTGTTTTCCATGTCCCCTTTGCTCTACTAAATCCAATCAGCGTTCTCGGTAGCCTGTTGTGTGTGTGTGTGTGTGTGTATGTGTGTGGAAAAGGATGGTGAGGAAAGAGGAGGAGGAGGAGGAGGAGGAGAGGGGAAGGTCGTGTTGGAGTGAGATGAGGTTGGGGGTTTGGGGTGAATTTGTATGCGTAATGAAAAGCCTTAAATTATGGTGTTACAAAGGGGGGTGGGAGGAGATAGGGAATGGAGGTGAAGGATAAAGAGCGAGAGAGAGAGAGAGAGAGAGAGAGAGAGAGAGAGAGAGAGAGAGAGAGAGAGAGAGAGAGAGAGAGAGAGAGAGAACTGATAAATAAATGATGAGGGACCCTGAAGAAGATTAGGCCGCAGGGAACCAGAATGAGAATTGAATTATTTTTATGCATATCTAAACATTTGGTCCTCTTCCATTCACCCCCTCCTTTCCCCCTGCCCCCCTCCATACCCCCTACCCTTCTTCTGTCTGCCCCCCTTTTCCTGCCCCCCTCCCCCTCCCCTTCCTTGCCCCTTCCTCTCACCCATCTAATACACACTAAAAGTAAATGGAAACATTACGTGTGCCATTCATGCTACGCAATCTGCCCGGCTCGTAATTGTACGATTTCAACGCGTGGAAATTTTATAAGAATCATGATGAGGATGGAAGGGAGGAAGAGGTGGAGGAGGAGGAGGAGGAGGAGGAGGAGGAGGAGGAGGAGGAGGAGGAGGAGGAGGCGATGCAGGAGGAGGAGGAGGAGGAGGAGAGAAAAATAGATCAGCATGATAAGAATGTGGAGATGGCAAGACAATTTTCAGAGACATTCCTCCCCCCAAAAATTGCATCGTGCGCAAAACACTTCCCCCTCCTCCCCTCTCCCCTTCCCCTCTTCCCCTCCTCCACTACCCTTCCCCTCCTCCCCTCCTACCTTCCCCCCCTCCTCCACACCACACACACTAATGCAGAGGCGTGGGAGCAAGCGTTATCGTGGTCTCGTAACCCCCATGCTCATCCAGGCCGCCTGATGTAACCTCCCCTGAGAGATTATAAACGCGAGGAGAGAGGGAAGGGGAGAAGGAAGGGGAGATACGAAGGAGTGAGGGAAGGGGAGAGGGTAAGGGGGAGGCGAGAAGAGAGGGTGAGGGAGAGGGGAGAAGCGAGAGTGAGGGAGAAGGGCGAGGGGAGAATGAGAGTGAGGGTGAGAGGGAGGCAGCCATCGGATCAGAGTAGTCCCCCCTGTGTAATTCGTCTCCTAAGCTCCCGTTTTCTTCCGTCTTTGATGTCTGGATAAGTGATTTTTGTGGATAATAAATAATAATACTAGAATGGTTCAGTACTCTCGCTAGATTCATTATTGTTAGAAGTTTAAGTTATGAATGTTATAATAATAATGATAGTACTTTTATTTTCACCCAAAGGCATACAGTAATAATGAACCCAGAATTATACAAACAGGAGGAAATGAACTTAATGATAATAACAATAATAATAATAATAATAATAATAATAATAATATTTATATTGCATAAAAGTACACGGAGTTAGTGAAACGTGGCAAGGTGTAACCGCAGAGTTTCTTACCATCACTGAATGTCCGTTTGTCTAGGCATACTTACCTGGCACAGTTGTCGATTATTTCTTCAATCTCTCTCAAGGGAGAGAGAGAGAGAGAGAGAGAGAGAGAGAGAGAGAGAGAGAGAGAGAGAGAGAGAGAGAGAGAGAGAGAGAGAGAGAGAGAGAGAGAGAGAGAGAAAGAGAGAGAGAGAGGGGCATCACACAGTAACACGTTAGTAAAAGTGGCACTTTAAAAACGCGTCATCGATTTGCAAGTCGTATTTTACACAAAGAAGAGGAAATATTTACAGCAGCTTTTATCGCTCACACTTGCGTCACTGTTATCGCACCCGCTATTGTGTGTGTGTATGTGTGTGTGTGTGTGTGTGTGTGTGTGTGTCTGTGTGTGTGTGTGTGTGTGTGTGTGTGTGTGTGTGTGTGTGTGACTGACTGTATGTGTGTGTGTGACGCGTGTGTGTGACGTGTGTGTGTGTGTGTGTGTGAGTGACTGTATGTGTGTGTGTGACGTGTGTGTGTGTGTGTTCCAAGCATGTAAAAAGAGCCAACAATATATATAGATCTCTCTTTTTTCTTTTTATTCTTTTTCTTAGTCGTTATCGCCTACATCTTCGTCTTTTCCTTCTTTTCCATTAATTTATCTTCTTTTTTATCTGCTTTGGTTATATGAGTATCTATCCAACATATATATTTTTCGTATTATATTAACCCCTTGAGGCCCAAAGCGTAATTTTCATGGTATTTTGGCGACCATAAGACGTTTTTTAGTGACTATAAGCAATATTTTATAGATGTGACCTGTTTAGTTTCCTTGTCCACTAACTAATTTGGTATATTCAATCACTTTTCGTATTATAATGGCTAACAGCAAACGATTTTATATATACCAAAGGAAAGATCTGGACCTGAAGGGGTTAAATTTTCACTGAACGAGTTTTAGCAGAGCTTTGAGATATTGATGCTGGGCAAAAATGCCTCAACCAACACGACCCAAAAATGTTGATATTCGCTTTAGCATTTCTAAGTCCAAAATTAATGCAAAAGAAGATTATTATAAAACAAAATCGCGGTTCATATTATTATCCTTGCGGTATTTTCACTTCTCTCTCCCGACACACACACAAAAAGTGAATATTGCAATTCTAATTTCCTTGGCCAAATGAGTTCAGTTATAATGAGTTTGAGGATTGTGTTTATGTTCCCTTCCTCTTTTCTTCTTGTTCCCTTTCGCTTCCATGTTTGTGTTTCTGTTTTTTTATTTTATCCTTTTGAGTGTGTTTCTGGGGATATACATTTTCACACACACACACACACACACACACACACACACACACACACATACAACTAGAAGATGAATACACACACACACACACACACACAATACAACTAGAAGATGAATACACACACACACACACATCCCTATATATATCACTACGAGTCTAAAAACATCCCTTATTATTTCTGTTTTGTCACTACGCCCTCCTCCTCCTCCTCCTCCTCCTCCTCCTCCCTCCTCCTCCTCCTCCTCCCTCCTCCTCCTCTTCCTCCTCTACCTCCTCCACCACCACCACCACCACCACCACCACCACCACCACCACCACCACCACCACCACCACCACCACCACCACTACCACCACCAGGAACTCGCTATAACAGTTGCCTTCATTTGTCCAACTCTCACCGGTGTTGTTGATTGCCTGCAGCCTTTTTTTAGGGGGTAATATTTGCGCCTGAAAAGCAAGCGAGCAATCCTACTGTGCTGGGTGGTGGTGGTGGTGGTGGTGGTGGTGATGCTGGGGTGGTGGTGTGATACGTGTAGGAGGTGTGTGAGGGTGATGGTGTGGTGGTGGTGGTGATGTGATACATGTAGGAGGTGTGTGAGGGTGATGGTGTGGTGGTGGTGGTGGTGTGATACGTGTAGGAGGTGTGTGAGGGTGGTGGTGGTGGTGGTGATGGTGGTGGTGGTGGTGGTGGTGGTGGTGGTGGTGGTGGTGATGTGTGAGGGTGGTGGTGGTGGTGGTGGTGTGTGGCGGTGGTGGGTGGTGGTGTTGTGTGGGGGTGGTGGTGGTGACGGTGGTGGTTGTAGTGGTGATAATGGTGGTGGTGGTGGTGTGACGCGTGTAGGAGGTGTGTGAGGGTGATGGTGTGGGGGTGATGGTGTGGTTGTGGTGGTGGTGATGTAGTGGTGGGGGTGGTGGTGGTGGTAGTGATGTGTGAGGGTGGTGGTGGTGGTGGTGGTGGTGGTGTGTGCGGGTGGTGGTGGTGATGTTGTGGTTGTGGTGGTGGTGGAGGTGGTAGTGTGACACGTGTAGGTGTGTGGGGGTGATGGTGTGGTTGTGGTGGTGGTGATGTAGTGGTAGTAATGGTGGTGGTGGTGGTGTGACGCGTGTAGGAGGTATGTGAGGGTGATGGTGTGGTTGGGATTGTGGTGGTTGTGGTGGTGGTGATGTAGTGGTGGTAATGGTGGTGGTGGTAGTTCTGTCATTTTAAAGTGATGCAGTATTGGCTTTTTTGTGTGTTTGCTTCTGTTGTTATCGTTGTTTTCTATCTATCTATATATCTATTTATTTGTTTAGGCAGTTATAGGACAACCATATCATATCTTCCTTAAAAACGTATTTATCACATATAAAATTCTTCACAACAACAGAGATAAACACGATTTAAAGGCAACATAAATCCATTACATAGTATTATTATATCCATTATAGCATATCCATTACTTATTAAACCATTATATTATACATTAACCTAATCCCCTTAGATCTGTAGCGCATTGCAACCTAGTTTTTGACGCGTGCGAATATAGAAGCGTTTTTACTCGGACCAGAAGACAAAATAAATTATAGGTTTTGACGCGTGAGAATATAGAAGCATTTTTACTCAGACCAGAAGACAATGTTTTTAGCGACGAAATGTGGCGTCTCATCCAAGGCTAAGGGAGGTCTCTAGGCTTTGGTCTCATCCATGCCGCGTTATGAGGTGTGGTGTGCCGAGCATGAGAAATATGTGTGTGTGTTTCGTGGCCAAGGGCGAGACAAGATTATCTGGCGCGTAATTAAAACGAAACTGTCTCCTTCTAGCAATGGTGCGTGATTTATTGAAACGTAATGAATGCCCCTAGTAGTAGTAGTAGTAGTAGTAGTAACAGTGATAGTAGTAGTAGTAGTAGTAGTAGTGGTAGTTGTGGTGGTAGTAGCAGTAGTAGTTATAGTAGTAATTAAGTGGTACGTGGTTTGCTGAAGCTTAATGAATGCCCCTAGTAGTAGTAATAGTAGTAGTAGCAGTGGTAGTAGTAATTGTGGTGGTAGTAGTAGTAGTAGTAGTAGTAGTTATAGTAGTAGTTATAATTCTATTGATACGACTGCTTGTTAGGGATTAGTGAGTCCAGCAAAATAGATTAATTAGCTGTTAATGATGACGTTTTTAGGGGTAGTTAAAAAATTCATGTCATTACTTCCATCACTTTCAGTATAATTATTTCTATTGGAGGTACTTCAGAAAGGCTTTGGAAAAAAAAACTGATTAATCCAGCGACATGAAAAGATGATTGTGTCAAAATAGTTTTCATAAAAAAAATACATCATTAAGAAAGGTCATTATCATTAACAATTATGAAATCTTTGATGATTATAAATATAGATCGCATTATTTATGGCCTCAAAAAAAAAAAAAAAAAATTGAAAAAGAAAAAAGCTCATTATATAATAGAAAACATTCTTTGTTGTTAACTTATAAAGAATCAAACGTTTTTTTTATTATATACGAATTTTTTTATGGTTAAATATATCACATTATTTACGGCTTCACTAAGAAAATTAAAAAATCACTAAAAACTAAATTATAAAAGAAAAAAGCTCATTAAAAAATAGAAAACGCTCTTTGTTGTAAACTTATAAAGCATCAAACACTTTTTGTTAACATGATCACTCAGTATCATCAGCACACAGTAACATGACCTGACATGATCCCACGTTCAGGTTCATTACTCATACATAGCATTGATTACAACATTTTTACTCTTATGATGGAACAGATCGATTACACGCATTCAGGTACCGATTAACTATGTAACTATCGATTACATACACAAACTCACACAATACTAATACTTCTCTTATTTCATTATTTATATTATTATTATTATTATTATTATTATTATTATTATTATTATTTGATCGATTACATGCATTCAGTTACCGATTATGTAACTATCGATTACATACACTAACTCATCCACAACAATACTGCTACATCTCTTATTTCATTATTTCTATTGTCATTATTCTTATCAATATCATCATTATTATCATTATTATTTTTATTTATTCGTTGCATTTCTCCTAAACTATTCTTTACATACACTAACTCATCCCTAAAATACTGCTACATCTCTTATTTCATTATTTCTATTGTCATTATTCTTATCAATATCATCATTATTATCATTATTATTTTTATTTATTCGTTGCATTTCTCCTAAACTATTCTTTACATACACTAACTCATCCACAACAATACTGCTACCTCTGATATTTCATTATTTTTGTTGTTATTATTATCATTATCAGCATTATTCTTATCATTATCTATTTTTTTGTCGCATCTGTCCTGAACAATCCTTAGGCTTACATACAGAAACTCATCCCTAAAATACTGCTACCTCTGATATTTCACTACTATTAGTTTCATTATTACTACTATTATGAGGATTATTATTATTATCATTATCATTATTATCATTATTTGTTGGTGGCATTTCCCCTGAGCTACAAACACTTCCCTTCCTCTCGCACCAACTCGTTCTCTGCCCATGTAATTATCACACCCTCTCTCTCTTTCTCTCCCCTTCATTTCCTTATTCACTTCATTCCTTGCCTCTCATTCTCCCTTTCTTCGTCGCCTTTCCTCTACTTTCAATCTTCTATTTACTCTCCTATTCAGCTTCCTTCTTCCTTCGCTTTCGTTTTATTTCTAACTTCTATAATTATCTACTTTATCTGTTACTCCTTTATTTTTTATCACCAATTTCTCTGCTTTAACTTTTTTTTCCTTATGTATACTTTTTACTTGCTCTGTTTTCATAACTATCCAAATATTTTCCCTTTCTTTTCCTCACTATGACTATTCATCACTTTTTTTTTCCTCACTATACATCACTTTTTTTTGCTTCTTTTTTTTTGCATACATTCCCTTCCCATTTATTCCTTTATCTTTGCCTATATTCCTATCATTTTATTATCCTCTGTTTCGCTTCCTATCCATCGTATCCCCTATCCTTTCCTTATCTTATCTCTTACTTTCACACTCATCTCCCAATAATAAAGATAATGATGATAACACTGCTACTACTACTACTACTACTACTACTACTACTACTACTACTACTACTACTACTAACTACTACCCCATACCAATACTTAGGACACAATATTTCCTTCAATTTTAAAGATAGTGATGACATCGATTTTCGGTTAAACTCATTTTACTCATCTTTTAATAGTGTATATAGAGATTTTAAGTTTTTAGATTTTAATGTTCTTTTGTTTTTATTTAACTCTTACTGCTGTCCAGAATATGGCTTGGCCCTATGGAATGATACCTCAGTTTTTAGATCTTGTTTTTTTAAAGCGTTTAATGTAGCATATAATAATGGTTTAAAACTCATGTCAGGAGTACCTACATATGCCAGCAGCCACATCACTGCTGAAAACTGCAATCAATTATTATTAAGGCATCTCACAGCCCTTATACAAGTTAGATTCTTTAAAAGACTGATTAGGTCAAACAATCCTATCATTAAATATAATATATATTTTTATACAAAAGGTCTTTTTATGACTTATGTGAGACATTTATTTGATAAGTATTACAATATCAATATATTTGAAGAGGCTCTGGATGTTATTAAGGCCAGGATAGTCTGGGTACAGCGACATGAGGAGAGGCAAGGCCCCTGTTTATTTTATGGATATTAATCCCTTCATAGATTAGGGGTTAACTTTTTTATATTTCCTATGTTTACAAATGTATTACATATTTTAGTTTTGTATATATATATACTTTATAGATCATTTTAATTTATATCAATTGATTTTAATGGTTAGCCTATTCATACATTTTGTTTTATTTGTACATGTATGAGATTTTTAATTTGATATCTTAAGGTGAAACACATAAAAATACATACCTGAAAAATTTATCATATAAGTATGTGCAAAGTATGCTGTTTGTATATAACAATAACATTTATTTTTTCTTATTGTATATCTCGTGCGTCTACTCTACGTACTATGTAAGTTTCTTACGAAAATAAAATGTACTGAACTGAACTGAACTACTACTACTACTACTACTGCTACTACTATTACTACTACTACTATTTCTACTACTACTACTATTTCTACTACTACTACTACTACTACTACTACTACTACTACTACTACTACTACTACTACTACTACTACTACTATTACTACACTACTACTACTATTACTACACTACTACTACTATTACTACTACTACTACTACTACTACTACTACTACTACTACTACTACTACTACTACTACTACTACTACTACTACTACTACTACTACTACTACTACACTACTACTACTACTGCTACTACTACTACTACTACTCACTACCACTACCACTACTACTACTACTACTACTACTGCTACTACTACTATACTACTACTACTACTACTACTACCACTACCACTACCACTACACTACTACTACTACTACTACTGCTACTACTACTACTACTACTATTACTACTACTACTAATGATATAACAATGATAATAGTAAGAATACCTCAGACCACCTCTTCCTATTCCCTCAATCTCTAGTACTTCTTCACGGGAAACTCTGAAGCAATCAAAGCTCGATCTAATCAAACCCCGAAACCCTGTTATTTGATTCTGAGGATTTCATTATTAGCTCAATTTTATTCAATTCATTTTATAAGGTGAGGGAAATGTGTTTCACTGTGTGGTATTGAAATTGTTTCGGGTAATAATTGGATTCATATTCATGTAATTTGTCCGCAATATTAGCTGGCATACCTGTCATATTTGCGCACATACACACGTACAAACACACATTTTTAGACAGGTATATATATGGGATATGTATGTTTGTGTATATGTATCTTGTATAAATCAATAAGGTACTCGTTTGATTAAGTAAAGAAGATTATATATTTGTTTGATCATATAATGTCTCATACAAAGAGTAAAATAAAAATATATAATATATACAATATGGAAAAATCAAAAGTTAACAGTTCCGATAATATCCTCGCCTTTTTCAACACCTTGCACTGACGCTCATTGCATTCTTATTTTCTTTTAATTTATTAGGAAATTATAATGTGATCACTACTACTATGTCTAATGTATCCACGGTGTAATGGATATTAAGATACAATTATACTAATGGAGTGGTTTCGGTAGTTGTATACAGGTAGTAGTAGTATCGTTAGTAGTAGTAGTAGTAGTAGTAGTAGTAGTCGTTAGTAGTAGTAGTATTGTTAGTAGTAGTAGTAATAGTAGTAGTAATAGTAGTAGTAGTAGTAGTAATAGTAGTAGTAGTAATAGTAGTAGTAGTAGTCGTTAGTAGTAGTAGTAGTAATCGTTAGTAGTAGTAGTAGTAGTAGTAATCGTTAGTAGTAGTAGTAGTAGTAGTCGTTAGTAGTAGTAGTAGTAGTAGTAGTAGTAGTAGTAGTAGTAGTAGTAGTAGTAGTATTCGTTTGTAGTAGTAGTAGTAGTAGTAGTAGTAGTAGTAGTAGTTAATAGACATATGAAAAATAGTCAGTTCACATTAATTACAGGAAAATGAGATACTGTTTCGCTTTCTGAAGTATTTTTTTCTCCTCGCTGAAAGTTCCGACATTTTCAATTTTGTAATATTTTCCTATACATCATTATTCGCTTTCCTGGTAACGTGCAGCCGTCCGCGTGATTCATCGCCGTCACTGAACAAAGGACTTTCATATGCTTTTTTATTATGCATTTTTTCATACTACAGTCTGGCTTTTTACCGCGGGAGTATTGTCACTAATGTGCTCGGTGATATGCCTCTGAGATTTTTTGGCTAAAGAAGACCATTAAATATATCTTTTATTCATGAGAACCACATCATTCATAGCTTTCTTTTCTTTCTTTATCTTTCTATCTATTTTTCTTACATTCTTTATTTCATTGTTTTCTGCATTTTTTATTTATTTATTTCTTACATTCTTGTCATTCATAGCTTTCTTTTCTTTCGTTATCTTTCCATCTGCCTTACATTCTTTCATTCTTTTTCTTCATTCTTCATTTATTTATTTCTTACATTCTTGTCATTCATAGCTTTCTTTTTCTTTCGTTATCTTTCTATCTGCCTTACATTCTTTTTTTCATTCTTTTTCTGCATTCTTCATTCATTTATTTATTTTTTACATTAATACTTTCACAACTAGTGTCATTTATCGTACGTGTGATAAATGATCTACTTTTTCAGCTAAATAGATCATTGACTAAGCTTGGAAATTCGATGTTTATAGCTACTAGTAAAGAATATAGTGGTTCTTTACGTTACTACTTTTCTTACATACCTGCCTTTTCTTTCTTCTACCTTCTTTTACATTTCTTATATAGATTCGCACGTCCATATTCAATAGTAAATGGTATACTTTTAAAGCTAAATAAACCATTGAATAAGCTTTGGATTTTGATATTCAAGTTACCAGTCAAAAAAATTGCGCTGCTTTACCTTTTTACCTTTTTTTATCTTGCCCACCTTCCTTTCTTTCTACCTTACCTTTCGTGTATGGAATCGCACGTCCATATACAACCCTCTACTTAACGATCGCCATCAGCAACATCGCAGAATTCATAGCGCAACAAGAATAGATACACCATGTTACAATATTTCCAGCAAGGAGGTATTTCAGCCAACTCCAGGCGCTTGGAACATTCTTTTACCCAGAAATTTCGCATTAAAGTTGAATTTCGCTTAGCCTTTGGCATGACTATGGACGTTAAGGAAACTAATTAACCTGGGCCTCACTTTAGCCAGGTGTGCGCGTGGATAAGGAAGAAAGTGGTGGGGGTGAGGGGTGGGGAAGGTGGCTGGGAGTAAGGAAGGGAAGGGTGTAAGGGAGAGGGGAAAGGAGGAAGGGGGGCAGGGAGTAAGGGAGGAAAGGGTATAAGAAATGATGAAAAATGTAAGATAAATGAGTATAAAACATGGTAGGGAAACTCAGGACGAATCATGAACACTGTATATAACGTATATAAGAGAGACTATAAGAGGCTATGGTTGGGGAAAGGGGAAGGAGGGTGGAACAAGGAGTAAGGGAGGAAAGGGTAACAAGAGCTGTAGTATCTAAGGTTCTAGGAAGCAGTGAATATTCATGCCACAACACAACACGAGTATTCTGATTTCCCTTGCGACGCGTGAAGCAAACTTGCTCCACCGAAGACAAAATAAGGGAGACAATTTATCCGTCCGTGGTAGCGAACTAGGACTGGATGAAAGAGACTAGAAAACTTAGATAGCCTATATCCTATATCCATGTATGTATACCCTATGTACTATATGCACTTTGATACCATGTCCCCTAATGTGCCTATATAATGTGGTTTTTTTTTTGCTCTAGTACTTAAGTTAACTCCTTGTCTTGTTGTTGTTGCTTTTATGTCTTTATGCCTCCGGGCGATAATAAAATTATTATTATTATTATATCTTAAGAAGGAGACTAGAAAACTTAAGTATGTCTTTAGAAGGAAACTAAAAAACTTAGCGAAACTAGAAAACTAAGTTATGTCTTCAGAAGGATACTAGAAAACTTAGCGAGACTAGAAAACTAAAGTTTGTCTTCAAAAGGAGACTAAAAAACTTAGCGAGACTAGAAAACTTAAGTATGTCTTCAAAAGGATACTAGAAAACTTAAGTATGTCTTCAAAATGATACTAGAAAACTTAAGTATGACTTCAAAAGGAGACTAAAAAACTTTTAGAGACTAGAATTTTTAGGTATGTCTTCAGAAGGAAACTAGAAAACTTTGCGAGACTAGAAAACTTAAGTATGTCTTCAGAAGGAGACTAGAAAACTTAGCGAGACTAGAAAACTTAGGTATGTCTTCAAAAGGAGACTAAAAAATTTAAGTATGTCTCCAAAAGTTGACAAAAAAAACTTAACGTGTGTCTTCAGGAAAACTAATATAGCGGTGAGTGACGCGTATGTAGAGTGTAGACAGCTCTGCACCGCTCCTAAAACTCAACATCTCTGCATTAAGACTCAGCCAAAAAGTCAGCACTACTCAGCACCGCGCCGTACAGAACTCAGCACCATTTCCGTGATCGTCAATACTAATATTCGTCAAAGATGAGCACAATTTAATTCCATAATTGAATTTCGACAGACGTGTCATCAAAATTAATTGCCACAAAAATAATAAGTCAGTCCGATTAGTTTAGTTCGCCCCCCTCCCCTCCCACTAACCCCAACTTAATTCCCCACCCCTTACCCTAACACCCCACCACACCCCCCAACCTACACCCTCCCTCCTCCCCTATCCACTACCTCACCACCCTACCCCTACCTCCCCTCCTCTCCCACCCCCTACCCTAACACCCCACCATACCAAACCCCCAACCCTCCCCCTTCCCCCCCTTCCCCCCTCCTCCTTTCCTTCCTCCCTCTACCTTCGTTCCTCCCCTCCCGTCTTTCCTCCCCCCTCCCTTCCTTCCTCCCCCTCCCTTCCTTCCTCCCCCCTCCCTTCCTTCCTCCCCCCTCCCTTCCTTCCTCCCCTCCCTTCCTCCCCCACCCTCCTTCCTTCCTCCCCCCTACTTTCCTCCCCCCTCCCTTCCTTCCCCTCCTCCCCCCCACCTCCCTCCCCTCACATGACACAATTGTGGGGGAAAAAAATGTTGACACGAAATATTTAAAGTGTCAAAGAATAAAAGCTTAAATTGAAAAATATCGCCCGTTTTTTGTGTAGTTTATGTGTCTGTTCTTATCATTTCGTAATCTGCTGTAATCAGGGTCTTTGTTTATATTCGTCATATTTCTTTCTCCAGCCTTTAATTTTTTTGTAACCTGAATTATTCCTTTTATCTGTCTCCTCCTTCACCTCTTTTCTTTGAATGTTTTAATTACACACACACACACACACACACACACACACACACACACACACACACACCACACACACACACACACACACACACACACACACACACACACCACACACACGCACACTACAATACTACTACTACTACTACTACTACTACTTCTACTACTACTACTACTACTACTACTACTACTACTACTACTACTACTTCTACTACTACTACGTACTACTAATACTACCACTACTACTACTACTGCTACCAAAACTACTACTTCTACTACTACTACTACTACTACTACTACTACTACTTCTACTACTACACTACCACTACTACTACTACTACCAGCACCACCACCACTACTACTACTACTACTACTAACTACTACTCCTTCTGTACACCTCCCTTCATTCTCTCTCTCTCTCTCTCTCTCTCTCTCTCTCTCTCTCTCTCTCTCTCTCTCCTCTCTCTCTCTCTCTCTCTCCTCTCTCTCTCTCTCTCTCTCTCTCCTCTCTCTCTCTCTCTCTCTCTCTCACACACACACACACACACACACACACACACACACACACACACACACACACACAAAACACACCCACACACACACCACACACACACACACACACAAAACACACACACACACACACACACACACACACACACACACCACTTCTATCCCTTGAAACAGCACCACAAAAATTGATACGCAAATTACACCTAAAATGCGAGGGGTAAAAAATTAGCAAGACCAATAATTTCTGCAAAGAGCACAAAGAGTGGTAAGTGCAGGGAGGAGGGAAGGGGTTACAGGCAGGGCGGGACAATTAAGGTAATGCAAGGTGTTAATTCGCACTGGTAGTATATAGGAGAGGAGGAGGTAGTGGGGTAAGAGGAGGAGGAGGAGGAGGAGGAGGTGGTGGTAGTAGTGTAGGAAGAGAAGGAGGAAGAGGAGGAGGAAGAGGAGGAGGAGGAGGAGGAGGAGGAGGAGGAGGAGGAAGGAAAGGAGGAGGAGGAGGAGGAATACATAGGAATACATAGGAGTAACAGACACCAGGAGACCTATTGGTCCATAACTAGGGTATCTGTTGTACTACATTACTGCTAACTATCAACTACATGTAGGAGGAACAGTTGGAAAATGATACCATGTCTCTAAAGAAGATAGGAACATGGAAATTTCATAGTGAGGAATGATAGGATATGAAATATACTAACTACAACTATCACTATCACTACTCGATCCGGGGGACTATAATATGCAAGGAGGAGGAGGAGGAGGAGGAAGAAGAAGAAGAGGGGTAAGAGGAGGAGGTAGTGTAGGAGGAAGAAAGGGTTATAGGCAAGGAGACGTGAGCGTAGACACGAATAGAAAAGGAAGCTCCGTTGAGTCAAAGGTGTGAGAAAGTACTGGTGTGTGTGCTTGAGCAAGAGAGTGGAGAGAGAGTATGGGAGGGAGAGAGAGAGAGAGAGAGAGAGAGAGAGAGAGAGAGAGAGGAGAGAGAGAGAGAGAGAGAGAGAGAGAGAGAGAGAGAGAGAGTCGTGATGCTGGATGTGAAATTATTTAAAAGGCAGCAAATCTAAAATAATGGAAGGGGAAAAAAAGGCTTTAAGTGATTTACCATGAGAAAATATGGGGAAATATTATGACATGAATGAAAAAATGTTGTTTTGTGAAGAATTTACGTACTTTAAATACGTTGAAAAGGGAAAATAGCTTAGTTTTCCTTTATATTTTTTTATATCCAGAAATTAAAATTCATAAATATAACTACATAAGAAAAGAAAAAAAGTTTAAGAAAAGTATATATATCAGAAAAAAAGTGGTTTTGGGAATAATTAACGTACTTTAAAAACAGTTAGAGAAAATAGCTTAGTTTTTCCCTCATAATTTTTTATATCCAGAAATTCAAATCCATAAATATAACTAACTGCATAAGAAAAGAAAAAAAGCATATATGAAAAGTATATAAGAAAAAAAGTTGTTTGGGGAATAATTTACGTCCTTTAAAAACAGTTAAAGGGAAAATAAAAAAAAAATCATATACCATCAGAATCTGGCGTACAAAAAAAAAAAAAAAATATATGAAGGAAAAAATAATAGCAGAAAAAAAAGTCAATTACTCACTGTATCAAAATTGGCACCGAAAATAGAAAGAGCAAAATTCTTGAAAAAAAGAGCAAGTTTTTTCAGTGTTCCTTATATCCATTTAAATTCAAATCCATGTGTATCAATATTTCCCAGGCAAACTAACATGTATTTCTGGATGGACAGAGAAATGCATAGACACAAAGACATACATAGATACATAGACAGCAGAAACACACCTCGCCTCCCCTTCCCTTCGCTTCACAATGATCCATATACAATAATATTTCCACCATTGGGAGTTCCGTCTCGCACAAATATCCCGAACATTTCAAGGGTTCATATTTTTTGGGGCGTAAAGGCAAGGGTGGAAGGAGGGAGGAGGGAGGGTAAGGAGGAGGATGTCAAGGGGAGGAGGGATGGAGGGTAAGGATAGAGGGAGGAAGGAAGAGGTGGAAGGGATAGGGTGGGATAGGATGGAGAGAGGTGGTGGAGTTAGGTAAAGAGAGAGAGAGAGAGAGAGAGAGAGAGAGAGAGAGAGAGAGAGAGAGAGAGAGAGAGAGACGAAAAAAAAAAGAGAGGAGAGAAAGAGAGAGAGAGAGAGAGGGAGAAGAGAGAGAGAGAGAGAGAGAGAGAGAGAAAGAGAGAGAGAGAGAGAGAGACCTACCCACCTTTCATAACTAAGTATGCCTTGCATTTCCACATCTGCATTATAACACAAACAGAACAGAGAAAGAGACAGACAGACATACAGACAGAGAGAGGGACTGATTTCCATTTTCTGTTGAGAATTAGAAGACAGAAAGAGAGACAAACTGAAGACAGAAAGAGACAGACAGACATACAGAAAAACAGAGAGACTTTGATTTCCATTTTCTGTTGAGAATTAGAAGACAGAAAGACAAACAGAATATAGAAAGAGACAGAAATATACAAACAGAAGACAGAAAGAGACAGACAGACATACAGACAGAGACAAAGACACTGATTTCCATTTTATGTTGGGAATTAGAAGACAGAAAGCGACAAACAGAAGACAGACAAAGACAAACAGAAAGACAGAAACAGAGAGACACTGTTTTCTATTTTCTGTTGAGAATTAGAAGACCGATAGAGACAGACAGACAGAGACACTGTTTTCCATTTTCTGTTGAGAATTAGAAGAGAAAGAGACAGATAGACAGAAAGAGAGACAGAGAGAGACACTGATTTCCATTTTCTGTTGAGAATTAGAAGAGAAAGAGACAGATAGACAGAAAGAGAGACACAGAGAGACACTGATTTCCATTTTCTGTTGAGAATTAGAAGAGAAAGAGACAAACAGACAGAAAGAGAGACAGACAGAGACACTGATTTCCATTTTGTTGGAGAATTACGAAGAGAAAGACAGAAGACAAAGAGAGACTCCAGCCACGACACTGATTCCTCCATTCTATAAGAGCTTTCGTTTATTAGGGAACGACAACGGTTAGCATTTCTTCGCACTGTTTCCACAGAGCCACGGCATTCGTCCTTGGGAACTTAGGATTTAGGACTTTAGTGCTGATTCTGGGCATGATACTTATAGGAGGAAAGGGTGACTAAGGAGGAGAAAAGGTTAGCATTACTTGTGAGGAGAAAAGGTGGGTTCCGCATAGGACGGAAAAAAAAGGTGGGTCCTACTTAGGAGGAAATAAAGGGGGGACTTAGGAGTAAAAGGTTTGATTCCTTAGAGGAAGAAAAGTGGGTCTGTACTTATAGAGGAAAGAAAAGGTGGGTTTTGTACTTATAGGAGGAAAAAAGGTGGGGTTTTGTACTTATAGGAGGAAAAAAAGGTGGGTTTTGTATTATAGGAGGAAAAAAAGGTGGGTTTTGTACTTATAGGAGGAAGAAAAGGTGGGTCATGTACTTATAGGAGGAAGAAAAGGTGGGTTTTGTACTTATAGGAGGAAAAAAAGGTGGGTTTTGTACTTATAGGAGGAAAAAAAGGTGGGTTTTGTACTTATAGGAGGAAGAAAAGGTGGGTTATGTACTTATAGGAGGAAGAAAAGGTGAGTTTTGTACTCATAGGGGGAAGAAAAGGTGGGTTTTGTACTTATAGGAGGGAAAAAAGGTGGGTTTTGTACTTATAGGAGGAAGAAAAGGTGGGTTTTGTACTTATAGGAGGAAGAAAAGGTGGGTTATGTACTTATAGGAGGAAGAAAAGGTGGGTTTTGTACTTATAGGAGGAAGAAAAGGTGGATCTTGTACTCATAGGGGGAAGAAAAGGTGGATCTTGTACTTATAGGAGGAAGAAAAGGTGGGTCTTGTACTTATAGGAGGAAGAAAAGGTGGGTTTTGTACTTATAGGAGGAAGAAAAGGTGGGTTTTGTACTTATAGGAGGAAGAAAAGGTGGGTTGTACTATAGGAGGAAGAAAAGGTGGGTTTGTACTATAGGGAGGAAGAAAAGGTGGGTTTTGTACTTATAGGAGGAAGAAAAGGTGGGTTTTGTACTTATAGGAGGAAGAAAAGGTGGGTTTTGTACTTATAGGAGGAAGAAAAGGTGGGTCATGTACTCATAGGGGGAAGAAAAGGTGGGTTTTGTACTTATAGGAGGAAGAAAAGGTGGGTCTTTGTACTATGGAGGAAGAAAAAGGTGGTCATGTACTCATAGGGGGAAGAAAAGGTGGGTTTTGTACTTATAGGAGGAAGAAAAGGTGGGTCATGTACTATAGGGGGAAGAAAAGGTGGGTTTTGTACTTATAGGAGGAAGAAAAGGTGGGTTTTGTACTTATAGGAGGAAGAAAAGGTGGGTTTTGTACTTATAGGAGAAAGAATAGGAGGAAAAGGAAGAAAGGAGGTATGGATTTTGTACCATAGGACCAGATTCCTTTGGAGTTTTTGGTACTTATAAGAAAAGAAAGAAAGGAGAGGAGAGAGAATACTGATGATGATAACAATAATGACATTAAATAAAGAAGAGAATGTAAAATAAACTTAATAATAACAAGAAAATAAGAAAATAGGAGGAAGAAAAAGCTTACGAAAATGTGAGACAGACAAAGCGAAATTAAAGAAAGGAGAAGAGGAGGAAGTATAAGCGGGATTACTTAGAGAGAAATAAAGGGCGAACACAATCCAGTGAAAGAATAGCGTCTCTTAAATAACGAAGAAGCAAGAATGAAGGAAAAAAAGAAATGAAAGAGACCAGAAATACAAAAGATGAACAAGGGATCTAAAAAAAAATAATGGGTGAAAGAAACAAAGACGAAAGTAAAAATTGGTGATAATAAAAACAATAAAAAGATGGAATGGAAGTAATATGGAACTAACGATGGTGTGATGGGAAGAGAAAATGAAAAATTAAGAAAAAGTGTGGAATAAGAGAGAGAGAAGAGAGAGAGAGAGAGAGAGAGAGAGAAGAGAGGAGAGAGAGAGAGAGAGGGAGAGAGAGAGAGAGAGAGAGGAGAGAGAGAGAGATGAGAGAGAGAGAGAGAGAGTGAAGAAGCACGAAAATTGAAAGTGGTGAAGCGTAGAGAAACTTCTTAGAATGCATGACCGTCCTTGGCTCGTGTGAGAGAGAGAGAGAGAGAGAGGAGAGAGAGAGAGAGAGAGAGAGAGAAGGAGGAGGAGAGGTAGAGAGAGATGATCTGAGAATGAGAGGATGATGTGAGAGAGAGAGAGAGAGAGAGAGAGAGAGATAGAGAGAGGGAGAGAGAGAGAGGGATGAGAGAGAGAGAGGAGAGAGAGAGAGGAGAGAGGAGAGAGAGAGAGAGAGATCTAAAAATAAAATAATGATTATATTTTATATCTAAAAAGAAAATAATGTATATTTTGTATTTATAAAAAGAAAATTATTATTATTTTTAATTTCAAAAAAAAAATAATACTTTTTTGGAGAGAGAGAGAGAGAGAGAGAGAGAGAGAGAGAGAGAGAGAGAGAGAGAGAGAGAGAGAGAGAGAGGACGAGAGAGAGAGAGAGAGAGAGAGAGAGAATGTGTCCAGGAGTCCAAGGTCTGTGTAGGTAAGGGAGAGGCGAGAGAAGATAGAGGGTGGTAGCAATTGGCATAAGTTCAAGTCTGGCGTAACTCCCAGAGCAAATATGAAGCGCTGCGTCCAGCAATTTCATAACCAGCATGCACCCCTAAATATGAACGTCTAGCATCTTCCGAGTCAACCAGCCTGCACGGCCTAAGTTGGCACGTAACTTCCTGAGCAGTCTCGGCCTCCACTGTGGCATGCCCTGCATGTTCCGTTCTCTATGCGAGTATGTGGTTTCTGAGTGAAGATACTTGGCTGTAGCTCCAAAACTAACCATAAGAACTTCTCGAAAATACCCTCATTGTGATTCCCAGAGAAAGTTACCAGAACCAGCTCAGGAAATTTAACCTACCCTAACCGTAAACTAATGTAACCTAACCTGACGTGTTCAAGAGTAAACGGCACATACTCGCATAGAGAACGGGAATATGCCCCCCCGGTGTTACAAGTTGGTGTCTGACGAAGCGCTTGTAAGACAGACCGAGAGTAAGCAATGGTTAGCGCGGGTTTATCTACCTTATTTTTTATAATTCTCCTCTCTCTCTCTATCTCTCTCTCTCTTTCTTTCTCTTGCTCACTCGAAGATTTTAGGGTTTTCAATTAATGTTTAAGCTGAGAGAGAGAGAGAGAGAGAGAGAGAGAGGGAGAGAGAGAGGGGAAGAGAGAAAAGAGAGAGAGAGAGAGAGAGAGAGAGAGAGAGAGAGAGAGAGAGGAGTTTTGTAAAAGTTAAAGAAAGAGTAGAAAGCTGACGCAGAGGTAAAAGAATAAAAAAAAGCCGTGAACTACATTTCTCCATTAGTGTTCGGCGAGTCACCAGGACATTTGTCTCTTTTGTTTTCATGACACCAGAGTTTTCTCCCTGAGCATGGACTATTTTATTCTTTATAGATGACATAGTGTGACAGTCTACACACAATATATATAATACTTGCTACCTGTGTGTGTTAGAATACAAGGACATTACCGAAATAGGAAGTTAAATAGTGTTAATATGTGTGTGTGTGTGTGTGTGTGTGTGTGTGTGTGTGTGTGTGTGTGTGTGTGTGTGTGTGTGTGTGTGTGTGTCTGCATACTCGTTTTTACTCACGATAAGAGATCAAATTATATCCATTAACTCAATTTTCATATTTTCTTTTACACAATTTTTTTCTCGCATATGAGTAAGAACGAAATATGTCCATTATGTCGGTTGTACTATCTTTAACAAATCCAATGGGTTTTTTTTCTTTACCTTACTTTCTATATTTTGTTTGTCCCATTTCCCTCCTGCCCTAACTTTCCCTCCCTTTACCCTTAACTCCTGCGTCGTAAGTAAGGGCCAACACAGGAGAGGCGAGGGACGAAGGGCCACTAAAGGAGATATTTACTTCAGTACTTCTCAGGATAAAAGAGCAATTTCTACGCCAACTGTTCGCTCGTTCGTTCCCTTGAGAATCTACTTGTTTTATCTACGAACTTTTCTACGAGAGAGAAATTTTCTATAAGTGTGACCTATTTTCTATATCTTTTATTTATATTTATTTGTTTATTTATTTATTTATTTATTTATTTATTTATTACATCCAGTGACAGTGAGGTTTTCAAACTAAATATGTGTGAATTGAGTCAGAATTAATTTAATGACCTGGCAACTAGCGGGGTTTTTGTAATTTATTTATTTATTTATTATTTTTTTTACTTGGCTAGTCCTTTGAGATATGAAAAAATAGTCCAAGTTTTATTAACGAAACTCTACTTTGTTTTATCTATAACAAAGAACAGTAGTACTCAATTTTAAGTCTCAAGTCTTTGCGTGATCCATTTTTCATACCTTCCGTAAACTAGATATATGTGTAAATTTAGTCAGTCCAAAGTTTGATTTACGAAACTATACTTTGTTCTTTCTACAACGAAGAACAGAAGTGAAATTTTTTGAGAGTCTTAGGATATTATCACACATCGTTCTCAGTGACCCGCGAGATAGAGAAAAAAATGTCCAACGTTTGATTTACGATTCCATACATATTTTCCTCTGTAACGAAAAGCATTAATAGAAAAATGTAGGAACCTCAGATGATTGCCATTGCTTATTCTCAGTGACCCGCGAGAGAGAGGAGCTGTGAAGATGATAGGACGATATGAAGGGTGTGAGAGAGAGGAAAGGTGAAAGAGAAAGAGGAAGGGTGTGAAGGAGAGAGGAAGATGAGAGGACGGTAGGAAGGGTGTGAGAGAGAGAGGAAGAGTGTGAAGGAGAGAGGAAGATGAGAGGACGGTAGGAAGGGTGAGAGAGAGAGAGAGAGAAGGAAGGGTGTGAAGAGAGAGGGGGATGAGAGGACGGTAGGAAGGGGGCAAAACGTAACTTTGAAAATCCTAATATAAATCACGTCTAATCGGAAACGGCGCCACGGGGCATCTGGAACATTTTTTTTGACATAGGTCGTGGGTGTGTGTCCATTTTAGAGTCTCTCTCTCTCTCTCTCTCTCTCTCTCTCTCTCTCTCTCTCTCTCTCTCTCTCTCTCTCTCTCTCTCTCTCTAAGGCAGCATTTCACAACCAAAAGGACGGAAACTCCATTATTTATCCTTAGTTTTTCCTTCCTCTGTATAATGCAGTTCATTTCTCTCTTCCTGTTCTCATCATCTTTATTTTCTTCCGTTTCCTTTCGTTTTCTTATCTTTGTATATTCCTCCTTTTTGTCTGTTTGTTTCATAACTCCTTTTCCTCTTCCTCTTCTCATTTATAATCTTTGTTTGCTTCCTTTTCTTTTATATTTCTTACTTTTTATATTCTTACTTTCTCTCTGTGTCTCTGTTTCGTAACTCATTTTCTCTTCTTCTCATTCTTCATACGTGTTATCTTCCTTTTTCCTTTCGCTTTTTTATTTCTTTCTGTCTGTGTCTGTCTGTCTGTGTGTGTCTGTCTTTCTGTCTGTGTGTGTCTGTTTGTCTCTGTCTGTCTGTCTGTCTGTGTGTGTGTCTGTATGTGTCTGTCTGTCTGTGTGACTGTGTTTGTCTGTCTGTGTCTTTCTGTCTGTGTGTGTCTTTCTCTCTGTCTGTCCGTATGTATGTCTGTCTGTGTGACTGTGTTTGTCTGTCTGTGTCTTTCTGTCTGTGTGTGTCTTTCTCTCTGTCTGTCTGTATGTATGTCTGTCTGTGTGACTGTGTTTGTCTGTCTGTGTCTTTCTGTCTGTGTCTTTCTGTCTGTGTGTGTCTTTCTCTCTGTCTCTCTGTCTGTCTGTGTGTCTGTGTGTCTGTGTGCGTAACTAACAACACAAAAACTAGTCTCAGGGTTATGTCATTTGCATACGAGATTATTTATGCATTACCATTAACAGGGAAATACAACAAGGAAAAAATTGCTCTTTGTTTTGGGTGTGTATGTGACTCAATTCCTTTCCCTCCTTCCTTCCCTTCCAATATTCCTTCCTTCCCTTTTTTATCACATCTTTCCTTCCTTCCTACCCTCCCTACACTCTCTCTCCATCTTTCCCTTCCTTCTTTCCTTCCAACTTTCCCTCCCTCCCTTTTCTCTTTCCCCCATCCTTCTCTCCCTCCCTACCTCCTTTTTCTCCCTCCCTTCCTTCCATTCCTTCTTTCCTTACATCTTTCGCTCCTTCCCCCTCTCTCTCTTTCCTTCCTTCCATCTTTGTATCCCTCCTTACCTCCCTCTTTTTCTCTCTTCCATCTCCTCTTCCCTCCTTCTCACTAACTCTCAGTCACTCTCTCTACTTTTTATTCTCTCTTCCTTCCTTCCTTCCTTCCTTCCTTCCTTCCTTCCTTCCTTCCTTCCTTCCTTCCTTCCTTCCTTCCTTCCTCTTCCTTCCTTCCTTCCTTCCTTCCTTCCCTTCCTCCTATCATCCCTTCTTCTCACGTCCAGTTCTTTTGCTAATGAGATGTGGATTTTACCGGATTTTCCTCCTCCTCCTCCTCCTCCTCCTCCTCCTCCTCCTCCTCCTCCTCCTCCTCCTCTTCCTCTTCCTCCTCCTCCTCCTAATCCTAATCTCTTCTTCTCCTCTCTCTCTCCTCTTCCTCTTTCACCTAATTCTCACCCAAACAGCTATTTTTTCTTCTGTCTCCTCCACTTACTCCTCTCTCTCTCTCTCTCTCTCTCTCTCTCTCTCCTCTCTCTCTCTCTCTCTCTCTCTCTCTCCCCTCTCTCTTCTCTCTCTCTCTCTCTCTCTCTCTCTCTCTCTCTCTCTCTCCTCTCTCTCTCTCCTCTCTCTCTCTCTCCACCATTCCTCATTACTTCCTTCCCTTTTATTCTTCCTTCTTTCCTTCCTTCCTTCCTTCCTTCCTTCCTTCCTTCCTTCCTTCCTTCCTTCCTTCCTTTCTTCCTTTCTTCCTTCCTTCCTTCCTTCCTTCCTTCCTTCCTTCCTTCCTTCCTTCCTTCCTTCCTTCCCATCCTTTCTTCCTCAACGCGGTAAATGCGATGGAAAGAATTACATGAAAAGATGAGAAGTGGGGAAGGAGAGAAGGACGAGAGAGAGAGAGAGAGAGAGAGAGAGAGAGAGAGAGAGAGAGAGAGAGGGGAGAGAGAGAGAGAGAGAGAGAGAAGAAGTGAGAGAGAAGAGAGGAGAGGAGGGAGAGAGAGAAGAGAGAGGAAAAGAGGGGAGAGATAGTAAAAGAACATTATGGTTGGTTTTGATAGTTTGCGTTCCTTCCCTTTAAATCATTTCACATATTTCATGTTTTTTTTTCAACAGGAACTATTCATGTTTTTGTTTCCCTCAATGTTCAATGTTTAAATTTTTACATCTTTCTGTATTCATTTTTCATTTGAGTTTCTCTTCATATCTATCATTCTTTTTATATCTGATTTGTTCTTCTATTAGTATTCGACATTTATTTTGATCATCTATCTTTTCATGGCGTTGAAGTTTCTATTATTTTCTTTCCATTCCTTCCCATGCATCATCTTTTTCAACGGGCCTCTCTCTAATCATTAAGGAAAACTAGAAAGAAAATATAGAAATAGAATAAAAAGAAACAAAATCATCCTACTATCCTAATTTTTTGTATGTATTATCATGTCATATATTTTTTTATTTATTAACATTCCACGCTGCCCCCTTTTTTTTTCTTTCTTTTTTTTTTTTACTTCTGTCTACACATCTTCCTCACCTCTTCTACTCTTTAAAAAAATTCCACCTCTACCTGTCGCTTCCTCCTTCCCACTAACTCTTCCATCCGTTTCCACTTCCATCCTATCCCTTACTCACAACTCCACTTACATTCTACCCTTCAACTTCCCTTCCTCCCTTCCCTTTTCCTTCCCTTCCATTCCCTTCCTTTCCTTCCCTTCCTTTCCCCATCCCTTCCATTCCCTTCTCTCCCCTTCCCTTCCCTTCCCTTCCCTTCCATTCCCCTTCCCTTCCCTTCCATTCCCTTCCTTTCCCTTCCCTTCCCTTCCCTTCCCTTCCCTTCCATTCCATTCCCTTCCCTTCTCTTCCATTCCCTTCCATTCCCTTCCCTTCCATTCCCTTCCACTAACCCTCCTACCATTCCCTTCCATCCCCTTCCATCCCTTCCCTTCCTTCCTTCCTTCCCTTCCCTTCCCTTCCTTCCCTTCCCTTTCCCTTTCCCTTCCCTTCCATCCCCTTCCCTTCCCTTCCCACATACGTCACTAGCCCATTCCACCTCCGTGTTTAATCTTCGTAAGAGTAGCAGAGTTTAGCCTCCCAAATACTCTTCTATTTACCCCTTTTTTTGTTTTATTTCAATGTTCGCTATTTTCTTCTCGCCTTGGTAGGTTGGTCGGTGATTGGGCAGAGAGAGAGAGAGGAGAGAAGAGAGAGAGAGAGTAGAGAGAGAGAGAGAGGAGAGAGAGAGAGAGCGGAGAGAGAGAGAGAGAGAGGATGGTGGTGGTGGTGGTGGTGAGAGAGAAAGAAATAAGAATGAGAGTGTGAGGATTAGGAGGAGGAGGAGGAGGAGGAGGAGGAGGAGGAGGAGGAGGAGGAGGAGGAGGAGGAGGAGAAAAAATAAGAGGAAGAGTTGAGGAAGTGATGAAGAGGAAGAGGGTGTGAAGCTGATTAGAAGAGGAGTAGGAGAAATTAGAATGGAAGCGAGGAGGAGGAGGAGGAGGAGGAGAGAAGCAAAAAGGAGGAGGAGGAGGAAAAATAATCGTATGGTTTAGTTTGGAAGGAAAAGGTTCGGAGAGAAGGAGGAGGAAGAAGAGAAGCGAGAGAAGGATAAGGAGGAGGAAGAAGGAAGGATAGCTCATGGTTTTGGGAAGAGAAGGGACGGGGAGGAGGAGGAGGAGGAGGAGGAGGAGGAGGAGGAGGAGGAGGAGGAGGAGGAGGAGGAGGGATGTTTGTGTTGCCTCGTTCCTGAGTGAATTAGCAACGCGCCTCTGAAATGAGGTCCGCGGCTGACTTTACGGCTAGAGAAGAGGGAATGTTGGCGGGATGTTGGCGGGAGTTGGCGGTATTTCGGTATATCCTCTTTTTCCCTTTGCTCTTTACGCCAGTCTTTCCTCTCCCCTTTCCTCTTTAATACCTATGCATGGTTTAATAATTCTTCTATATATTCTTCCCTTTCCTCTACTCCATTCTTTCCTCTGCTCTTTCCTCTTTAATATCTTCTATGCATGGTATAATAATTTATCTATGTTACCTTATTATATCTGTCCAAAATACCTAAAATTCTACAACTTTCCTTCCTTTCTCGTTTCCCCAATCTTGCTTTCCCCCTTCTCTCCTTAATATCTATGCATGGTATAATAATTCCTCTATGCTACCTTACTATATCTATACAAAATACTAATAATTCTACATATTCTCTATCTCTTTCCCCTCTCTCTCCCATCCTTCTTCCTTTCTCCATATATATGATTCCTTATTATTTTTCGCATAGTAACCCAGAAAGTGTGGGTTTTAAGACATCCCTGAGAAAAAGAGAAAATATGAGGAAATAATAACATCTCAGCTATGCATTTATTCACTTAGGTATTCATGTATGCATCCGTGCTTATTATTTTGGCCCTTTGAAGATCTCATTTTGTTGGCTTCAGGGCATTGCTTATATGGAAGCTTCTCCCGCTCACCGCATCAAGAGGGAAGGGGAGGGAAGGAAGGGTAGGGAAGGGAAGGGAAGAGGAGGGGAAGGGAATGGAATGGGAGAAGGAGAAGGGAAGGGAAGGAAAGGGATGGGAAGGGGGAGGAAGGAAGGGAAGGGAAGGGGAAGGAAGAAAGGGAAGGGAAGTGAAGGGAAGTAATAGAGTAAGAATACAGTAAAAAAAAAGGGGGGGGGGTAAGGGAAAGAAAAGGAAGGGAAGGGAAGGGGAGGGAAAGGAGGAGAAATGTTATAGGGAAAGAAAAGGGGACGTTTTAGATATTGGGAAATAAAAAAGAGAC
>JACEEZ010013828.1:0-20000 GCA_016584305.1 Chionoecetes opilio
CGCTATCAGACTAATCATCCATCGTTTGTAAGTGTCTCCCTAATCACGGTTTCTGCCTATTAGATCTGTCCCTCGCGCTTTTGCCTCCCTTCATCTCCTTCAGATTATTTTCCTTTTAAATCCATCCCACGTCAGAAGGTCCCCCGCCAAACTAACAACTCTTTCGATAAACATTCATTGCTCACAAAGTACGTACCACAACAAACTGTTCTACACTTTAATAGTTTTTCCCGCTACACATATTTCCCCCACCTAAGATATTTACTCTTTCCCTACTCTTTTTTTTATTTAAACAGTTATTAATCACATCAATGGCTAAAAAGGTAGATAAATGAAGGCAGTAAATATGCTGATTAACCCCTTGAGACCCAAAACGTAATTTCCACTGTAATTTGGGTACCATTAGACGATTTTTAATGAATCTAAGCCATATTTTATAGATATGACCTGTTTAGTACCCTTGTCGACTAACTAATTTTGTGTATTTAGCTACTTTTCGTAATTTTATGGCTTACAACAGACGATTTTTTCATAGCAAAGGAAATATCTGGGTGTGAAGGGGTTAATTGTTTTCCCGCTACACACATTTCCCTCACCAAAGATAAATTACCTTTCACATTACTCTACTTTTTATTTAAACAGCTATTAATCACATATATGGCTTAAAATGTAGATAAATGAAGGCAGTAAATATTCAGATTAAGATTTAAATTTACTTCTCTCTTGCAACCTCCCCCCCCCCATCAAAGATATTCTCCCTTACAGTACTCCTCTCTTACAGCTCCCCCTTCGTACATAGCCTCCTCCACCACAGCTATTCTCCCCTTACATTACTCCTATCCTACAGCTCCTCCTTAGCACACACCTCCCCCACTAAAGATATCCTCCCTTCACAGTACGTACGTCAAACATCATCCCTCTGGACATATGCCTAATCAAACCTAGCCTAACCTAACCTATACTAGCTCCCCCTATTCCCAAAGTCCTCCCCTTGGACATATACCTAATGAAACCTAACCTAACCTAACCTAACCTATTACTAGCTCCTTCTTCCCAAAGTCCCCCCTTGGACATATAACTAATCAAACCTAACCTAACCTAACCAAATCAAATCAAACCTAACCTAACCTATACTAGCTCTCCCTCTTCCCACAGTACGTCCTCTTATATATATACCCGATAAGCCATGCAGGGCAAACACGCGTCCCTTCCCCCCTCAACTAATCAAGCCTCTGATGCCCGATTATCGTTTTCGGCAAGAGTGATGTAGTGATGACGGTCGCCGATAGGATGACCCCCGCTGACTAGGCTCCTCTCTCGTGACTTACGGCTCCTGCCTCTAATGCCGGACTCTTAGGTGGCATTGTTTGCGTCTCACACCTCGCCTGTAGTACGCACCTGTGGTCCTGTATGCACGTATCTGTAATACGTGACGTGCATTTCTGTGCCTTACGTGCATGCCTTCACAAACGTTAGAAGAAAAAGACGAGGAGTTTCGAGTTTTTTTTAGAGTAGTTTAGTTGTTTAGAGTAGTTTACGAGTAGTTTTAGTTGTCTACTTTTTTCTTTGATGATTGCTAAGGAATGTTGTTCCTTCCTTCCTTCCTTCTATGGTCTTCCCTGACGTGTAATGTTAACGTGAGTGACTGCTGCCTCGCCTCCCTCCGCCTACCATTTGTTTTAAACAGTTATTAATAATCACACATATGGCTTAAAAAATGTTGATAAGTTAAGACAGTAAATGTTCAGAATCTGTCTAAAGCATCACACGTTACTGTGACGTTAGGCAAAAGAGAGAAGGCTGAGATGATCTATCAAATTAAGGAAAGATATTTGCCTGATATGCTATGGGGTGGGACTTATCCATCAAATTAAGCAGTGGCCTTCGATGGGCAGGGAGGGGGTAGGGTACTCGTACATCCATCACAATTAACCAATAGTCTGCGTCAGATCGGGAAAGGGTCTGGCTGATCTGTTATTATCCAATGCCATTCAACAGGCCTGCAGGAACCAGTGTGAATCATGTAACATTGCGTAACTATGGTGAAACTACATTATATTTCTGCAATATTGATCCCAAGTCGAGTTAAGTAGTGTAAGTTATTATGCAGATATATTCAGTCCCCTCTCTCTCTCTCTCTCTCTCTCTCTCCTCTCTCTCTCTCTCTCTCTCTCTCTCTCTCTCTCTCTCTCTCTCTCTCTCTCTCTCTCTCTCTCTCTCTCTCTCTCTCTCTCTCTCTCTCTCTCTCTCTCTCTCTCTCTCTCTCTCTCTCTCTCTCTCTCGTTCTCCCGAAGCATCTCTGATAGGACAAATATATTAGCTGAGTTCGTTTCTTTAACTCGCTGGATAGAGATGCAAAGAGACCATTATTTTCAATTTCCTTAACAAGACGTTTCCTTTGCATACCTGTGTGTCACTTGATCTGTCTTACACCGAGGTTACACTGTTCAGTATTCTCTTAGTCTCCCCGGCGAGGGTGATGGCCGCGCCTCCTAAGCACTCCTTCCCAATCAGAGACGCTACGAGGACCCATTAAAAATTACCCAAAAGCTATCGGATGTCACCCTCTCTCTATAAAAAGCAAGTGTCTAGAGCCAGTGAGGTCTTAACACCAGCCAGGTTTATCAGGGCAGCTAATTTCACACCCGGGTAGTGTACACCGCCTCAAACTGCCCCATAAAGGCTGGGGTGACGCGGACCGGTTGCTATCGCTGCCTTAATTTAATAGTGAGTCTCCTAGCCAGTCTGATTATCATGACGGAGGCTCGTTCAGAAGGGGGGGGGGGGTGAAGGGGTGAAGGAGACGGAGGGGGTGGCATAGGAGGGGTGAAGGAGGTGGAGGGGGTGGCATAGGAGGGGGAAGGAGACGGAGGGGGTGGCATAGGAGGGGTGAAGGAGTGGAGGGGGTGGCATAGGAGGGGTGAAGGAGACAGAGGGGGTGGCGTAGGAGGGGTGAAGGAGACGGAGGGGGTGGCATAGGAGGGGTGAAGGAGACGGAGGGGGTGGCATAGGAGGGGTGAAGGAGGTGGCATAGGAGGGGTGAAGGAGGTGGAGGGGTAGCATAGGAGGGGTGAAGGAGGTGGAGGGGTGGCATAGGAGGAGGGGAAAGAGACGGAGGGGGAGGCATAGAAGGGGGTAAAGGAGGTGGAGGGGGTGGCATAGGAGGAGGTGAAGGAGGTGGGGGGGTGGCATAGTGTGATAGGAGGGCCGGTAATATGACCATACCGGCGTGTATCTGGCCCCTAAAGAACGTCGGTTGGCGCGAACGGACACGGAGGTAAGCGTCGGAGCGGCCAATTATCTGCCGCGGCTATAGATGCACACACACTGATTTATTAATTTATGATGCCGGGTTGTTGTTGTTTTCTCGAGCTCTTTCTTCTTGCCTCTCTCCCCCTTGATGCCTTCTCTCCTGCCGTCTTTTTCTGCCACTGTTCTTCCCTTTGTTTTGTCGTATTGTTTTTTCTTCATTTTTTTCTTAGGCAGGTATTTTTTTTCTCGAGCTCCTCCTCCTCCCTGTCTCTCTTCCCCCTTCATTCTCCGTCTTCTCCTTTTTCTTCTATAGTTCTTCCCTTTGTTTCCTCTCTCTCTCTCTCTCTCTCTCTCTCTCTCTCTCTCTCTCTCTCTCTCTCTCTCTCTCTCTCTCTCTCTCTCTCTCTCTCTCTCTCTCTCTCTCTCTCTCTCTCTCTCTCTCTTCCCCCCCCACATTTTATCCCTCATGCCTCTGCTCCTATTTTCACCTTCAAGATCCTTCACTCCTCTTCCTTCCTTCCTTCCCTACTTTTCACACACACCAATATTTCATCCTTCTCATCCCTCCTCGTCCTCTCACGCCTCGTCGCACTCCCATTTCTCTCTTTGCTTTACACGTTAACATGGAATCAACATCACCCTTCCTCCCGCCCGTCACCTGCCGTAACACCTGAAACACTGCCCGCCCGGTGTTCGCATGATGAAGTTTGGACTAATTGCGAAATTGCTCTAATTGCTTACCTGTCGTGCCGAATATGAGAGTCAGTGCGCACCCTCGGCAGGTAATATATCTATTGCTGATATTGTTTGCCTTACGTCTTGCAGTCTGGACCCAATACGGCGTTTCGTGCGTCTGACACTAATTGCACTGTTACGAGAACCTTCCGCCACTAACCACAAGCCGCTCGTTAACTGTCTAACTAAGCGTAAACTGCACCCAGCCACGCCAAGCTCCGTATCACTTCATGGTATAGATAACCGAAGCCTTTTTTTCTTTCTTCTTATTCTCTCTTTCTCTCTCTCTCTCTCTCTCTCTCTTCTCTCTCTCTCTCTCTCTCTCTCTCTCTCTCTCTCTCTCTCTCTCTCTCTCTCTCTCTCTCTCTCTCTCTCTCTCTCTCTCTCTCTCTCTCTCTCTCTCTCTCTCTCTCTCTCTCTCTCTCCTGTACTCTAATCTATGCAAACCTATTATCAACCTAACTTAACTTACCTAACCTAACCTAACTTAAGTACTTCTGCCTTCTTCTCTCTCTCTCTCTCTCTCTCTCTCTCTCTCTCTCTTCTCTCTCTCTCTCTCTCTCTCTCTCTCTCTCTCTCCTCTCTCTCTCTCTTCTTCGTAAACCTGCTTATCATCACTCTTTCTTTCCCATCCCTTCCTCTACGTCTTCTCTTCGTTAACACAAACTCTGAAACTCAAGCTGCTCCCTCTTGCTATTGGGTGATGAAGTAGCTCACCGATAACTAGATGTACGTGTAATGTTTTTTTGTCTCCCTCGTGTCGTGAGGTAATATAGGAGTTCGTCGATAACACGATACATATTCTCCTCCCGAGCAATTTTCAAGAGCCCGGATCTCATCTCGCGCTGTCAGGTTACCGTCCAAACGAAGCACACGAGCTGCGGCCACTGATCTGGGAGGGAGGAGGGGGGGGGGGAGTGCAGGAAGAGGGAGGGGAAAGGGGGTGAGGGGAGGGGGAGTGGGGTTCTAGGGTAGGGGAAGGGGGGTGAAAGGAGAGGGTTTCTAGGGGAAGGAAAGGGGGGAATGGAGGGGGGGTTGAGGCCCTTGAGGGGGGGAAGGGGGATTTCTAGCATAGGAAGACCCTGACCGCACCCTCCAAGGATAGAGAAAGGGTGGTTGCATAACGGCCCCGTCTGCACCCAATCAAGGTTGTTGAATACGCATCGTGGGTTCGGGGTGGAGTTGGATCCCTTGAGGCAGAATGGAATCGGCCCGGTGGTTCGGAACGGAATCGAATCACCAATTACAGAACCTTTATTAGCCTTGTTATTATATGTTTCCCATTTGCATTTTTCCATTTAGTAAAAAAAACTAGGTAGGAAGCACTTGGTTATAGAAGCATGGAAGGAACACAATCACCAATTAGATAACCTTTATTACTCGTGTTATTCTACTTTATCCATTTGCATTTTTTCCATTTAGTAAAGAAAAAAAAACTAGGTAGCACTTGATATAGAAGTATGAAAGAAACATGACTCGAATAATAAAAGTAACATTTACCATCAATAATAACAGAGTCAGCGCGGCAGGTGGCCAACGTAACCTTCTTCGTAAATTGATAAGAGTCGATTAAAGGTCATTGTTGTTGATTGATGCCGTCGTGAGGCCGTGGTTCGCGTCGGCATTAGTAGCGCGCCGTGAAGCAAGGTCGGCGAAGGCTCAACGTCCTCGTCTCCGTCAGGCATTGGCGAGGCGGCGACCACAGCGGCTGTATCGTAAACATGAAAAAAACATCGCTAAACATGTCACTTGTATCTACACCGGCGTAATGACATGACCCACCATCCCTCCCTCCCTCTCCATTCCTTTCTTCTCTTTCTCTCTCCCTTCCATCTTTCTCTCCCTCTTCTTCCCACTCCTTTTCTCTTTCTCCCTACATCCTTCCCTCTCTCTCCCTTCCTCTTCCTTTCTCTCTCCATCCTTCCCTCCCTCTCCCTTCTTTTATATTTCTCTCCCTCCATCCTTCCCTCCTTCTCACATTCTCTCTCTCCGTCTACCTCTCCGTTTCCTTACCATCCTTTCTCCCATCTATCCTTCCCTCCCTCTCCCTTCCTTTCTCTCCCTCCCTCTATCCCTCCGTTTCCCCATTCTTCCTCCCTTTCCCTCCCTTTCCATGCCACCCGTTCCGTACCTCAGGTCAGTTTTGAGGATTTACATGAAGTGTAGGGCAGCGGCGGGAAGTAGTTTATCCCACGTCCCGATCGTGTATTGTTGTCCAGATGGAGGAGCTTGGGTAAGTGTCGGTATATTTGCATAATTCAATAAGTCGTCGCATTTATCGGGTGATGTAGTGATGTAGCCGTGGGTAGAATCCGTTCATCAAGAATCAAGGGCCCATTTTCGTTAGAAGAATGGACTGGCTTCATGGGTTTATGTGACGCTGATGAATTATTAGGTCCGGCCCCTCGACCAACGCACTGGATATTGCTGGCACTTAATTCCTCGGTACGTCTTGCAAAGGGGCATTTAGGCGTTTGTGGGTGAGTTACGAGTGTGTGTGTGTGTATGTGTGTGTGTCTGTGTGTGTGTGTGCGTGTGTGTGTGTGTGTGTGTGGCGAGGGGGAGAGGGGGACAGCAACTAGCGTGGGTGTTTGAAGGTGTGAAAGAGTTATATTCGTGGGTACAAGTGTCTACATGATATAGATGAGAGAGAGAGAGAGAGAGAGAGAGAGAGAGAGAGAGAGAGAGAGAGAGAGAGAGAGAGAGAGAGAGAGAGAGAGAGAGAGAGAGGTAGTTAGTGTCAGCAGCCAACGAGGGTAGTTGAACGTGTAATTGATGCCAGTGTCAGAGTATATGTGTTTCGTGCGTGCGTGTGTGCGTGCAAGCGTGCGTGTCTAAGTGAAACAGATCGCCTCCCATCAGTGTCATTATTACTACGATCACTAATAGTGCGGAGAGTGATTTTGCGAGCGCGGGAACCGGTATGAGAGAGAGAGAGAGAGAGAGAGCGAGAGAGAGAGAGAGAGAGAGAGAGAGAAGAGAGAGAGAGAGAGAGAGAGAGAGAAGGGGGAAACACAAACACACATACATCGCCTGATTAACTAATAAACGTAATACAATGAAGAAGGAATATGATAGAAGGAAGAAGAATGATGAAGAGAGAGAGAGAGAGAGAGAGAGAGAGAGAGAGAGAGAGAGAGAGAGAGAGAGAGAGAGAGAGAGAGAGAGAGAGAGAGAGAGAATAATAGGTACACGGAAGGAAGGAAGGAAGGAATGAAGGAAGGAGGTAAGAGAGAGAGAGAGAGAGAGAGAGAGAGAGAGAGAGAGAGAGAGAGAGAGAGAGAGAGAGAGAGAGAGAGAGAGAGAGAGAGAGAGAGAGAGAGAGAGAGAGAGAGAGAGAAAGAGAGAGAGAGACTATCCATTCAGTTGCAAGCACACATCGCCCCGCAAGCTGTCAAGAGTAATTTGAGAGTACGTCGGCGTAACAGAGGGCTGGGAGAATCTGGGTAAAGGTAATGGGAAGGTGACTGATTAGTACGTCTGCGTCAGGAGGAGTCTGTCACCCGCGGCGCCTTACTTTGTCAGAAGGATCAACGGCAGCGGCGAGGGGCGGGCTGGACGTACTGGTGGTGGAGGGTAATCATTTGTGTGTGTGTGTGTGTGTGTGTGTGCGTGTGTGTGTGTGTGCGTGGGAAGGTGTGGAGGTATAAGGAGGGTGTGCGAAAATGTTCTAAAGTTTGACGTGTGTTGCTTGAAGGGATTCTTGTTATCGTTTGAAGGTTAGTTTTAATTTTACCGTGGGGGGGGGGAGGAGAGAGAGAGAGAGAGAGAGAGAGAGAGAGAGAGAGAGAGAGAGAGAGAGAGAGAGAGAGAGAGAGAGAGAGAGAGAGAGAGAGAGAGGAGAACACAAACACACGCACACACATCGCCTGATTAAATAATATACTTACTACAATGAGGAAGAAATAGTATAAAAGGAAGAGAATAGGAAGAAGAATGATGAGAGAGAGAGAGAGAGAGAGAGAGAGAGAGAGAGAGAGAAGAGAGAGAGAGAGAGAGAGAGAGAGAGAGAGAGAGAGAGAATAATAGGTACACGGAAAGAAGTAAGGAAGGAAGGAATAAAAAAAGGAAGGAAGGAAGTTTTAGAGAGAGAGAGAGAGAGAGAGAGAGAGAGAGAAGAGAGAGAGAGAGAGAGAGAGAGGAGAGAGAGAGAGAGAGAAGGAGAGAGAGAGAGAGAGAGAGAGAGAGAGAGAGAGAGGAGGAGAGAGAGAGAGAGAGAGAGAGAGAGAGAGAGAGAGAGAGCCCGAAAAGTACCATTCTCTCTCTATTCTTTGCCTTCTCCACGGTGTCATGTCCTGGTGTTCACAAATCAGCCGGACATTCATGCACACGGTTACCTACGCTCTTGTTCCCTTACCTAAGTATTATCAGATTTCAAGGTCACACAAGACTCAGTGATGCCAAAAAAGTAATGAATGTGCATTTGTCTCATTTAAATGCCGCCCTAGAGGGGAGGATAATGCAGCCCCATGACTTGCGGGAAGGACTTAGGCCCCTACGGGTAATCAATTTTGCATCTCTAGTTTATCCCTTTTAAGTCGGTCTTCTCTTACATATTCATGCCACGCGCTTCAATAACAGGGGTGAAGAGCGGGCCTTGGGAGGAGGAGGAGGAGGAGGAGGAGAGGGAGTGCAAGGGGGGGATAGGGAAGGGTAGGAGGAGGAGGAGGAGGAGGAGGAGGAGGAGGAGGAGGAGGAGGGGGAGGAGGAGGAGGAGGAGGAGGAGGGGGGGGAGGAGGAGAGGGAGCGCCAGGGGGGATAGGGAGTGCCAGGAGGGGAAGGAGGAGGAGGAGGAGAGGGAGCGCCAGGGAGGTAGAGGGAGGGCCAGGAGAAGGAGGAGGAGGAGGAGCAGGAGAGGGAGCGCCAGGGAGGTAGAGGGAGGGCCAGGAGGAGGAGGAGGAGGAGGAGGAGGAGGAGGAGGAGGAGGGGGAGGAGGAGGGGGAGGAGGAGGAGGAGGAGAGGAGGAGGAGGTGGGGAGGAGAGGGAGGGGTCAGAGCATCACTAATATACGTTACGTGGACTCAAGCGAGCACAAGTGAGTGTCAGGAAGGTATCTTATCGCCGCCGCCTCCCTCAGCCTCCCCTGTGGCCGCCGCGCCGCTACCCCTGCAGAGGAAAGGCACCGTCACAAGCATGGAGCTATAAAGGGTTCTATATAACTCCATGGTCACAGGTATGCGTGCGTGTGTCTACGTGGCTCTAGGTACGTTTGCAGCTATGTATAGGGACGTGTATGCTTAGAAGTTATGCATAGGTGTGTATTTAAGCTATTCATACGTACATTGTAGTGATAGCTTGTGTCTACTTGTTTCCAGGTACGGTTGCAGCTATGAATAGGGGAGTGTATGGTTAGAAGTTAAGCATAGGTGTGTAACTGTGTATCCATGCGTACATTTGTGGTGATAGGTTGTGTACGTGTAAGTTTCAAGGATGGGTAGAGTTCGGATAGATACGGGAACAAGCTGGTTTGTGCAGGTAAAGGTATAAGGACAGGTATGGTTACGAGCTATGCATAGGTGTGTGTGTGTGTTCATATGTTCATTTGTGGTGATAGGTTGTGTACGTGTATGTTTCAAGGATGGGTTGAGTTCGGATAGATACGGGAACACGCTGGTTTGTGCACCTGTGCGTTCATTTGTGCGCTCTCATGTCCTTGAGGGTGTTCGTTTGTACGTACTCTGCTGGAAAATTATTGTATTGTTTGCTCTGGTTGTCTACTTTAGTGTTGTTTACATGTGTATTCATCCGTGTACTGTAGATAATCATATGTATATCTACGTTTATATGTATTTATATCAGGCGTAGATGTGTTGGAAGAAGTGTGTAGTATCTATACGTATGATTGCGTATTGAGTAGATGCACCTACACTTTACATGAAATTTTGTTACGCAGGCGCGTGTTTGTGTGTGCTTGGATGGATCAGTGACGACCGTGTGTTGGTGTTTGATTGCTGCACACTCAGAAATAAGGGGTATATTAAGGGTAGAATTGTTACATCGCACCATCACTACCCTTTTTAAACCCTATGTCCAGGCTGGAGGGTAGATGCTGCTGATTATACCCTTCATCTACCCTTTTTAGACGAGAGGGATGAGAAAGGGTATATTTGGGGTTGGAAAAGGGTATATTTAGGGTTGCAAAAGGGTATATTTGTAAGGGTAGAAAAAGGGTAGCAGTATTTCATCACTACAAACACCCTTTTTCTAGCCTTTTCCTACCCTTCTTTTCTAAGAGTGTTGGGCTCTCGACAATTTCCTGGATCCTTCAATGAGTCGTACTCGTATGCTGCCGTTTAGTCTGTATCAACAAACATCCTCGAGTGTACCTGTCAAACTGCATTTAAACACACTCATAATACGCCTGTTTTTGTGTGTTTTTTTCCAATTCAGAGTTTAAATCAAATATGAATAATTGCGACCTTTTTAGTTCTCAGTGCAAGGATGATTACAATTTTAAGGTCAACTGAAAAGTTTATTAATATCAAAATAGCACTCAGTATTGTTATCACTCGTTAGGTCAGGTTTACGCTCGCCTGTTCAGTCCCCTCGCCTCTGTTCTCTATAATTGAACCAGCATGATACGTTGCATGTTATAGAATGTGATGTGCGTGCCAACACCTGTGCCCCAGAGCCAGGGTCCGTCAGGTGGTTCTCATCGTTCGGTAGATTTTATTTATAGACCATCGTTCAGCCTTAGTTATCCATGTTGTGGTTCGTCTCGTCTCAGCATCCAGTATTATCCAGAGAGCTGATACCAGGCAGATGGAAGTCAAATTACACAACTCATGATCGACCATCTTCTCTTCACATGTTGCGTGTAGTGAACTGTACTTTCTTTCGACTGCTATCTGCCTGCCATGTACTACCTACCATACCTATCTGCCGTCGAAACTATACTAATACACCTCGACGCAACGCTATTTTGAGTTTGATGTGTCCACCACCACCACCCCTCTCGTCCGTCACCATTGCTTTCACAACCATAATGTTATGTTACCATCACTATTTCCACTATATCACCTCTACCTCCACCACCTTCACCTCCACCTCGATCTCCCCCACCACCACCATTACCACCACCACCACCACTCCCCCCCGCCGTCACCATTGCTACCACAACCATTACGTTACAATCACCACTTCCACTATACCACCACCATCACCTCCACCTCCACCTCGATCTCCCTCACCACCACCACTCCCACTACTTCCACTACCACCACCATCACAACCTCGATCTCCACCACCATCACCACCACTACCACCCATTGCGTCCTTCCAGTTTCCCTCCCTCAAGGCATCATCTCATTACATATTCAGTCCCTGTATTCCCACCCCCGTCACCGCTGCCACCATTACCCTGCCACAGCCACAGCCCTGCACCGCCTCCTACCCCGCCCACCAGTCGACCATGAACGAAATTATCCACGGCAATTAAAATCTTCCCTTAGTAATTGGTCTTTCGAATACAACTTCGGTCGGCGCGAGAGATAAATCTTTCGGGTGTGTCCAGCTCGTGTTTGCCGGGGCCTTGTTGGTGCCTCCTTGGTGTCCCCGAGGCCATCAGGTGAGGCTCAGCTTAAGTATTCTCGCTCTCGGGGATCATCTTAAAGGGTGTCCATCCGTGATTAATGTCCGGGTGGGCGTAGGCACAAACCTTTTTTTCCCTGTGTGTTCGTTAAGCATTCCCAAGGTTTATTGGTGTAAGCGTCGTTTGGTGGAATGGGAGGAGAGTGTTACGTGTACCTATCGTGTGACGGGGCGTAACCAGTGTGTTTTAGGGGCCCATTAACGTTTTCGGATGCCCCAAGTATTTTGTTTACGTCTCCCGATGTCCGTAGGTTCATAATTTACCTTTATTGTAATCTGGATGAACCCAAGTGGTAATTTTTGTGTCCATTAAGGCCTTCTAATGCTAATTACATTATGCTGATGCGGCCCGGTGTCCAGCGGTGCGGTGGGCCTCCGAGCAGCCTGTCTGTGATTCTGATGATCCAAACAGCTCCTCAGTTGGGCCGCATCGCGTGGCTGTGATCCGGCGTCGCCCTCCACCACCATCGCCGCCGCTGCCTCAGATGTCATGCCCTAAACCACCGCTGATGTGAAGGACAGCTCGCGTGGTACGGCTAGGGACACGGCAGGGGGTCCTCTGCCTCGCGTCCCTATAGGGCTTCCCTGGCACCATTAATCCTCTTTGTCCGTCATCCAGGCAGCGAGGAAACCATAATTAGGAAGAACACGAATAGGCGGGCTCGGGATGGCCGGCCGCCGTGATTCTCGGGCCAAATGGGCAGCCGTCAGACCCACGTCGGGCCAGTGTATGGGCGGCCATTCTCCACGCCGGGGAGGGGGAGGGAGGGTTCATTAGGGGGCCTTTGAACGCCACCTGCAGCACGACTAAGTGGCGCTTCTGCCGGCCATTATGTTCTAATTGAAAAAGGAAGAACGTATTACACTTCCAGAATGTGATTTCATGCATAATTCGTTTACGTGGGACGTGATGCGAACATGTTTAGGGAGGGAGTACACGTGAGAGAGAGAGAGAGAGAGAGAGAGAGAGAGAGAGAGAGAGAGAGAGAGAGAGAGAGAGAGAGAGAGAGAGAGAGAGAGAGAGAGAGAGAGACGAAAATATTTTAAATGTGTTTTTGTATGTGTGTGTTGTGTGTGTAACTGAATGCCCCGGTATGTGTCTAATGACATGATATGTGGAAGGACCGTAGACTGAATAACAGGACCATAAATCATGCCACACACTTCCCGAAGGTCAGACAAATGATTTCGTTGATTCATTTATTCCTCAAACTCTTACGCCAAAGTTTTACGCAAATAAAAGGATCATTCTGAAATCCATTAATTCATAACGAAGGAAACACTGAAAAAAAGTTTGTATTGTGATTGCGTGTTATTTTTTTTCGGAACGTGTGTTATAATAGTGATGTAATTTAGTATACACTCAAAAATAAGGGGTACATTAAGGGTCGAATTGTTACATCGCACCATCACTACCCTTTTTAAACCCTATGTCCAGGCTGGAGGGTAGATGCTGCCGATTTTATACCCTTCATCTACCCTTTATCTACCCTTTTTAGACGAGAGGGTTGGAAAAGGATATATTTGCGTCGATCCGAAAGGGTATATTAGTAAGGGTAGAAAAAGGGTAGCAGTATTTCATCACTACAAATACCCTTTTTCTACCCTTTTCCTACCCTTCTTTTCTAAGAGTGTATGAATAATGTATTATAGTGATCTGTGTTCTATTTAATTTTTTCCTCCTCCTCCTCCTCCTCCTCCTCCTCCTCCTCTTCCTCCTCCTCCTCCTCCTCCTCCCCTCCTCCTCCTCCTCCTCCTCCTCCTCCTCCTTCTTATCTACCTCCTCTTCGTCCTCCTTCTCCTTCTTGTACTCTACTTCCTCTACCTCCTCATTTGTATTATTATTATTTTTGGTTTTATCATCATCATCATCATCATCAGAATCCTACTTTATATCATCGTTCTGACTATAAGAGAGGAGGAAGTCGTCTCTATGTCTGTTGTCTGTGTGTCCGTCTGTCTGCCCGTCTAAAGATACTCTGTCACTGGGTGTGTCTGGCCGTGTCCTGGAGCTCATGTCCGTCTGCCAGTCTGCCTGTCGCCTGGTTTGTCAGTCAGTCAGTTAGTCTGTCGGTCTGTCTGTGTAAAGTTTATCTGCCTCTCTCCCTTATCCTTTGTAACCTCGTACTCTTCTTCCCTTTGTACTAGTTAGGCATTGATAACACTGCTATTACTACTATCATTACTACTACTATTATTATACTACTACTAATACTTCTACCTCTTCTACTACTACTATTACTACGACTACTTTGATTAACTACTACTATTACTACGACTACTTTGATTAACTACGACTAGTTTACTCCTACTACTACTACTACTACTACTACTACTACTACTACTACTACTACTACTACTACTACTACTACTACTACTACTTTATTAACCATTTTCACTTACACTACTACTACTACTACTACTACTACATACTTTTATTAAAACTACTATACTATCTACTCCACTACTATTATCCACAATTACCACTACTACTACTACTACTACTACTACCACTACAACGACTACTTTGTGATTAACTACTGCTATTCTGCTCCTACTTTATCCACAATTACCACTACTACTACTACTACTACTACTATTTTCACCACAACTACTACTACTACTACTACTACCACTATTACTAACACCACTACCACCATACTACTACAACTACTACTTCTTTCACCACCACCATCACTACTACTTCTACCACCACTACCACCACTACTGTTACTACTACTACCACTACTACTACTACTAGCACCAGCAGTTATAATTACCCATCATGTAGGGGCCAGACTTAACAATGGCAACGTAAAGTATTGGTGTGTATTATCACTCGCCCGCTGAGTAATGACACCAATGTTACGAAGGATTGCTATGTAAATGAAGTCACCTTTTTCTTTCTTCTTATATCTAGTTCCCCTTTTACTACTCTCCCCTTCTCTCTCTCTCTCTCTCTCTCTCTCTCTCTCTCTCTCTCTCTCTCTCTCTCTCTCTCTCTCTCTCTCTCTCTCTCTCTCTCTCTCTCTCTCTCTCTCTCTCTCTCTCTCTCTCTTTCACACACACATATACTTACATAACCCTCTTTACCACTGCCTATCTTCCCCTACCAACCCATCTCATTTGCCCTGGATTCCTTCAACCTACTAAGACTCCTTCCCTTTAATCACTACTAACATCTTTTTTCTTTGGTTATATCCTCCTCCTCCTCCTCCTCCTCCTCCTCCTCTCCTCCTCCTCCCTCCCTCCTCCTCCTCCTCCTCCTCCTCCTCCTCTTCCTCCTCCTCCTTTTCCTGTGTGTTATGTAAGTAGCAGATATTACATGTTAACACCATTACCTTTGACTTCGTGATCGATTACAGGAACTACCACGTGTAGGTCTCACGGCTTCTTGTAGCTTCCTTATTTTCTTATGTTTCTTATGATCTTTTGGTGGTTAACGTACTACTACCTACTACACGTTAATATCTTACACTGCAACACCTTACACTGTTAACGACTACAGCCTCGATGTCTTGTTCCTTGTAAACATGTAGGGTCACACCGCAGAGTTCAGTGTGTCCATAGTTTGCTACAATGAAAGATTGCAGAAAGAACGTCCTCTCATTCAAGATAGTGGAGTTTTTTCTTGGTACCTCATTCTTATTCTTCTTTTTCTTATTTTTTCTTGTTTTGTTACCTCATTGTTATTCTTAAGAGTAAAGTTAGCAAGTTTTAAAGTGTTGCTCCACACGTTTAAAGTCTAAATTGCCTGCGTGTCACTTGTGTTGATTTACATTTTTATGACCTACCTGTGAATTGTGCTTGGCAGGCGTGTATTTTTAGTCCTGTGTTGCTATACGAGAGAGAGAGAGAGAGAGAGAGAGAGAGAGAGAGAGAGAGAGAGAGAGAGAGAGAGAGAGAGAGAGAGAGCAGAGACAGAGAGAGAGAGAGAGAGACAGAGAGAGAGATTAATGGCCCAAGTGATGAATTTGCCTTCAACAAAAAAATCATGCAAAACTAACAAACCCACCAAGGTATCCCATCAAACACCTCTCCATTATTCTCTTCCTCATATTTCGTTTCTTTACTCTTTTGCTCTTTTCTATCCCTTATTTACCCTTCCTCTTTATTGCACTCTACTCCTATTTCCTTTCCCATCTCCCATTTGTCCTACATTGTGATCCGTATTTTTGTATTCTTCCCTAAATTCCCTTCTTCTCTCATATCCTTCTACCCTTAGTTAATGTCCCGTTAGAAGTATCCTATCTCTTATTCCTGCCCTTACCTTTAGTCGTGTCCATCGTGGGGTCGTCTGTGTATGAGTGATGGGTCGTCGTTAGCCTCCCACGTGGGTTTCATTAAGGCAATCGTCCGTCCATCGTTCCCAGCCGCCGCTCAGGCCGGGATTAGCATGGGCAGCCCCGCGTCGCTCTCTGCAGGCACTCCCAAGGCAGGCGCAGGCACAGCAAGCAGCAAACAACAGCCTTAATAAACTTTACTTAATTGAAAAATCATCTTAAGGAGAAGTTGCCGCAAGAAAAATATAGAAAAATATGAAAATAATAGAATATGAGGAGTGAGAATATATACTTGTAGGTAAAACTTGAAAAATATATAAGAGGAGTGAGAATATAAACTTGAAGGAAAAATATATATAATCAACCCAAAAGTAAATAGACCATAAGTAAAAGTCTACAATGTGTAAACTTACTAAAGAAGAGATGTTATAGCTGTGCCACCAGACAGACTTTCCATAGACGGATTCTGCATGGGAGAAACTTGAGGATAAACATAAATGAGAAATGAGAAAAACAAAGGATAACCTGGACAAGGGAAATATTTCTGGAAAGTAAAGTCGGAGCAAAGTTTCTAGTGCTTTAATGAAGGTTACTCAGACGAGGCAGATCACACACACGGTGACGCAACACAAGGGAGACGCAACGTTGCTGGGTAGTACAACGCAACACTTATATTGGATAATAAAACTAGGCGTGTTTGTCGGACAGAACAGGATATAACCATGCATGCTAAATTTCCTTTAAGAATACAACGACGTAAAGACTCAGTTGGTAGTTTTTCCCATGCTTTGTGCTGTGCTACACTCTTATTAGTACTAAAAGCTTCAGGTATATTGTTGTATCCTATACCGTTTAACATTTACCTGCATAGAGGATATGATTATATTACTTTTCTACTATATTTTTTTTGTGGCTCAGGATCGAGTATTGATGACTGCATAAAATCAGTCTAATCATCGCTAATAATACCCGCTCAGAAATTATTTACTGATGCTTGACTCGCCCAATACAAGGTAGAAAAAAAGGTATTAGCCACACACGTCACGTCTCGTCGACCTTTTAACAACCTTTCGACGTTTGTACATAATGTGGGTTAGCACAGGTGTCCATGTATGTATACCCTATGTACTATATGCACTTTGACACTATGTCCCTAATGTGCCTATATCATGTATTTTTTTTGCTCTAGTACTTAAGTTTACTCTGTCTTGTTGTTGTTCTTTTTGTCTGTATGCCTCCGGGCGATCATAAAATCATTATATTATTATATTTTAGTGGATCGCCGCCCGTCCACCTCGGAACACCCTCGACCATTATTACCCGGGCGCTGAAGTGTTAATCCCAGGCGTGATAGCGAGGCCGGTAGGTCGTGAGGCTTTGAATTATCCAAATCTTGCGACTCTAATTATACGAGCATAATGGTGCATCTGGCTCGTCCCGCCCCGCCCCGCCCCGTCCCGCCCTGCCCCGTCCCTCCCCGCCCCGCCCCGCCTCGTTCCGCCTCGCCCCAAAATTGGAGATAAAAAAACCTTTCCTAAAGACATTGAACCTGCAGCCTTGTGTCTCAAAATTCAGTTGTCTCTTAAGGACGTCTTTTTTGTTGATTATTATAAGTTTTACCTACAAATTTATGTTCTCAATCCTCTTTTTTATTATTGTTTACATTTTTTTCTTGCAGCAACTTCTCTTTATGGTGATTTTTCAGTTAGTTAAGTTTATTTTAGCGGTACCTGTTCTGAATATTTTGGTAATGGTCACATTCATGACTATGTTGGTTGATACTTGTACTGTCTGTCCATCCATGTCTCTGTTTTGGAATGGACTCAGTCGTCAGATTGGAATGGACTCAGTCGTCAGGTAGTTAGTGCGGAGTCATTTGGGAGCTTTAATATTATTTATTAAAAGGAGGCTAGATAATTTCATGGATGGTGATGAAAGGTGGATGTAGGTAGTATTAAGTAACAGGAACTACCTCGTGTAGGTCTCACGGCCTCTTGTAACTTCCTGATTTCCTTATCTTCTTTTGTTCTTATCCATACTATGCTGGTTGATACTCGTACTGTCTCTGTCCATACCTGTCCGTACCTACCCTGTCCATACCTGTCCGTACCTACCCTGTCCATACCTGTCCGTACCTACCCTGTCCATACCTGTCCGTACCTACTCTGTCCATACCTGTCCGTACCTACTCTGTCCATACCTGTCCGTACCTACTTGTCCATACCTGTCCGTACCTACCTGTCCATACCTGTCCGTACTACCCTGTCCATACCTGTCCGTACCTACCCTGTCCATACCTGTCCGTACCTACCTGTCCATACCTGTCCGTACTACCCTGTCCATACCTGTCCGTACCTACTCTGTCCATACCTGTCCGTACCTACCCTGTCCATACCTGTCCGTACCTACCCTGTCCATACCTGTCCGTACCTACCCTGTCCATACCTGTCCGTACCTACCCTGTCCATACCTGTCCGTACCTACTCTGTCCATACCTGTCCGTACCTACCCTGTCCATACCTGTCCGTACCTACCCTGTCCATACCTGTCCGTACCTACCCTGTCCATACCTGTCTGTACTACTCTGTCCATACCTGTCCGTACCTACCCTGTCCATACCTGTCCGTACCTACTCTGTCCATACCTGTCCGTACCTACTCTGTCCATACCTGTCCGTACCTACCTGTCCATACCTGTCCGTACCTACCCTGTCCATACCTGTCCGTACTACCCTGTCCATACCTGTCCGTACCTACCCTGTCCATACCTGTCCGTACCTACCCTGTCCATACCTGTCCGTACCTACCCTGTCCATACCTGTCCGTACCTACTCTGTCCATACCTGTCCGTACCTACTCTGTCCATACCTGTCCGTACCTACCCTGTCCATACCTGTCCGTACCTACTCTGTCCATACCTGTCCGTACCTACCCTGTCCATACCTGCACCGTACCTACTCTGTCCATACCTGTCCGTACCTACTCTGTCCATACCTGTCCGTACCTACCCTGTCCATACCTGTCCGTACCTACCCTGTCCATACCTGTCCGTACCTACCCTGTCCATACCTGTCCGTACCTACTCTGTCCATATTCTGCATCACGGACACGCGCGCTATAGATAGATAGATAGATAGATATTTTATTGTCCACAAAATGCATAAAAAGAAATTACATAATATACCCAAATCACAAATGGACCAAAAATTTACTCTAATCAGTAATTAACATAAGTATCAAGTGATGCAACAAACGTATATGGGAAACGTTGTGGCGCCTTAGTATTATTTTCAAATCAAAATTATACTTCCATGTAATGTATACGGCACTTCCTATCAGCTCAATATAAAAATTCAACAACACTACTAAAAACAAAAATTAAAAACTAACAACGCATTTAAGATACAAAGAATAACATTAACTTCTCACAAATTACAAGTTAAAAAGAACAGAAAGAACAAGAAAAAAAATTCAATGTTAAAATCATCTACTATACATAAGAAAATAAGGAAGCTACAAGAGGCCGTGAGACCTACACGAGGTAGTTCCTGTTACTTGATTTTACCTACATTCACCTCTCTTCCCCATCCATGAATTTATCCAGACTCCTTTTAAAGACCCCAATAGACTCCGCATTGACCACCTGATGACTGAGTCCATTCCAATCATTCACCACCCTATTTGTGAACCAGTTTCTCCATATTTCCTTTTTAAATCTACGCTTTTCCAGCTTGAATGGAATAAAGCTTGAATATACCCTGCATGAAAACAGAAAAGCGAAAGTACGTATACACCGTCACCTCCACGCTACATCCTCGTCCGTCACTGACACCTGCAGGGATCATTGAATATCCAGCTGTTTCCCGCGTCACAAGCCTCTCCGTGTATCATATCTCCATGTCCAACCCGCGACTCCCCGCCTGTGTTTCTACCTCTGTATACGGCTTCTCCTTTCGTCCAGGGGGTGAAGGAGACGAAGGAGGAACGTCATGTCAATAGAAGTGTTTTGCTCATGTAAGGAAGATTGCCTCAGTAGTTAAACTTGAAAATATTCTAAACTGTTGATTATTAATACTATTTTTGGGTTTTTTTGCTGGTAGTTCTCCTCCACCTTCTCTTCTTTCCTTTCTCTTCCTCGTCT
>JACEEZ010013828.1:22500-27500 GCA_016584305.1 Chionoecetes opilio
TGCGGGTCTTTTTTTTATCTATTTTACTATTGTGGTGAAGATTTCTAGTGTTAGTACAGGTAGATTTAATTTAGATTTTTGGTGCATTGATCTCTGTTACTTTACTACCTAGTTGGGTCATTCAGGAAGGCTGGAGACACGGCTAGGTTGTTTAAGAGCACCGCAAAACACAAACAAAAGGCGGAAAAAATATCGTATGAATAAGCACGTTTATTAAGTTTAAGTAGGTTTCTTTTTCTTCTCGTCCATTAATCTCTTGTTACATTACTGCCTTGTGGGGTCATTTAGGAAGGCTGGAGATAGTGAGGGTTTTTTTTAGGTTTTTTTTTTACATCTATTACAGTTTAACATAAGTATAAAAAAAAAAAAAGAAAAAAAAAAAAAAAAAAAGGGAGGTTGTTAAAAGCATCGAAAATACACAAACAAATGGAGGACAAGTAACCTACCGTCTGACTAAGCACGTTTACTGTGCCTTTGTGTACTTGAATAGTTATTGTCTCATATATTTGGTTCTCTAATTTTGTTCATTTATTTTCTTAATTAATTGGCGATTATTTTGTCAAAGGGTTCGCCGCTTCACACTTCACCAACACTGCAGTAAAAGGATGTTTATTCCCATGAATTTCTAGTTTTTTTTTTTATATATTGTGCCTTATAAGGATTAGTGAATACTGAAACATTCTCGAGTCTTGCCTTTCTCCTTGCATTTTTTTCTACTCTTTAGGCAGCGTTGCGTTTTCCACCGTTTTTGCCTAAACCGTGTGACTCCTTCCTCTAACCCCTGAGTTTGTGGCCTGACGTCTTCCGTGTGTGTGTGTGTGTGTGTGGTGTGTGTGTGTGTGTGTGTGTGTGTTGTGTGTGTGTGTACGTTTGCATGTATGTAAATGAATGAAAAGTTGAAAAAGCATCACAAGTATAATATAAATTTCATTCATGCATACATAATTACATGAAGGGAAGGACTTATGGGCAGTGGCTTTCCCTTCCCTATCCTTACCGACCCTTCCCTTGCCTCTCTCTACTTCCCCTTCCCTTTCCTGCTGCTACTACCGCTACCCACGATCTCCCCTTCCCCTTCCCCTTCCCCTTCCCCTTCCCCTTCCCCTTCCTCTTCCCCTTCCCCTTCCCTTTCCTGCTGCTACTACCGCTACCCACGATCTCCCCTTCCCCTTCCCCTTCCCCTTCCCCTTCCCCCTTCCCTTTCCTGCTGCTACCCCGCTACCCACGATCTCCCCTTCCCCTTTCCCCTTCCCCTTCCCTTTCCTGCTGCTACTACCGCTACCCACGATCTCCCTTCCCCTTCCCCTTCCCCTTCCCTTTCCTGCTGCTACTACTGCTACCCACAGTCTCCCCTTCCCCTTCCCCTTCCCCTTCCCTTTCCTGCTGCTACTACCGCTACTCACGGTCTCCCCTTCCCCTTCCTGCTGCTACTACTGCTACCCACAGTCTTCCCTTCCCCTTCCTGCTGCTACCACCGCTACCACGGGGCCGCCTGTTTACCGAGGACACCTTCCGTTCACCTTTCCCTGGCCGGTAATTAAGAGGTGTGCTGGGGTGCGGGCGGGGCTGCGGTGGCCTCTGGTGTAGCCGTTTAGTCCTCGATGGGAACCACTTACCTTTTTTGTCCACCCGTGGGAGAGTGGGTGCCTCGGGGCCTCTAGGGGCGCGAGGAAGACATGCGACCAGGCTCCTAGAAGGACACACAGGCATGGTCATCGTTATCATCCTCGTCATTGTGTTATTACAACTCTTATTGAGGGTGTTATTTATATGTATACATTTTCATTGCATTTATATTACTACACAGAAACTATAGTACATGCACGTGTAGGTCTCACGGCCTCTTGTAGCTTCCTTATTTTCTTATGTTCTTATGTTCTTGTGGTTATTATTTGTGTAATCGTTATCTTGCTACAGCATCGCCATAGTTTGGGTTCCGTGGTAAGTTGTCAGCTTTTAGTGAGGGTTCGCTAAGAGGCGGTGAGAGAGTTGCGGTTGAGGGAGGTATAAGAACTTTTTGGGAGAAACTCTTGCTTAACGGAGTCAACGAACGGCGGTCCTCATTCTAATAGCGTTAAGATCGCTGCGGCGAGGGATAACTCCTGCAAAGACGTACAGTTGGACGGAATCGCGGAAAATACCCGGGTCGCGGACACTTTATGGCTGTATAACCCGACTGGTTTATTTTGCTCGTGGAAGCGAAACGAGATATCGCGGGGAGGATGGAGGAAAAACTTGAAGCGGGAGGGACGGCAGATTCCAGTCTTGTGCGTCAACAGCCCCATTAAGGGAGTATAGGACGGTGAGAGGCGCTTAGGGTGCGACATGAAATATGAATAAATGGATATTTGTGCCGTAATAGAGGAAGGAAATACTGCAAGTCACTATGCATAAGTATAGAGAGAAGCTAATTTTATGTGATATGTGAAAATGGGAGACAAATAACAAGGCAAGATTGGAAAATGAGATAGGAAAGGAGCGGTAGGAGGACGAGGACGAGGAGGAAAATAGGGATAAGATTAGGGGGAGGAATACAAAGGAATACAAAGGAAACACAAACAGCAACAGACCGATAGGTCCTTACAAGACTGTTTGCTTTAACTATACTACACTAACTAGATAATAAGAGAGAAAGGATAGGAAGTAGAAGGCTCCTCCCCACCCACCCATCCCTCCAGCCGAAGCTGGCCGGAAAAGAAGTGATACCATGCAATATAGAAAAACTGCATGGAATTTGTGAGGAAAGTTGAAAGCTGTAATCTATGGCTAACTACTACTAGTTTGTGGGGGTAGGTTTAGTGCTTGATAGATAGGTCATGTTATGTGTGTTTTGTAATGGTGTGAACACAGTGTGGAGGTTCAAGGGTGGTGCGGCAGCCTTGCCTGGCGCTTTCTTGGGAGGCAGCAGTCAATCAGGCCCCAGCTCCGTTCAATCCACTGCGGATTGTGTACTTTCCATGTAGGACGCCGTACACTTCAATGCCTCCTGCAGCAGTGACCCCTGGTACCTTAAATCCCGATGGTGGTCACTAACTGTCAGGACCCTAACTGAACCACAGCCCGTCACAGGTCCAGAGTAGTAGTGGTAACCGTTAACTCGGAGCTATCTGTGTGTGTTATGAGGTCTAATGTAGTGTTGGTGAAGGCTCAGTGTGGAAGTTCAGGGGTGGTGCAGCAGCCTTGCCTGGCGCTTTCTTGGGAGGCAGCAGTCAATCAGGCCCCAGCTCCGTTTCAATCCACTGCGGTAGTGCACTTTCCAAGTAGGACGCCGTGCACTTCAATGCCCCCTGCAGCAGTGACCCCTGGTATATAAATCCCGATGGTGGTCACTAACTGACAGGGCCCTTACTGAACCACAGCCCGTCACAGGTCAAAAGTTGTAGTAGTGACCGTTTACTCGGGGCTGTCTGAGACGTGTGGGAGGGGTTGTGTAGACGCGACTCGCAATCATTTTACGCAATGAGAGTAAGTTTCAGAGGCCCGCGAGATAAATTTATTATTCCGAGATAAACAGTGACAACCGGGGATTTGATATGAAATATTTATCGAGGCGACTTTTAAATGAGGAGGAGGAGGAGGAGGAGGAGGAGGAGGAGGAGGAGGAGGAGGAGGAGGAGGAGAGGGAAGAAGACGTGACCTGTTGACCCGCATCTCGAGCTATTCAGTGACTCGACGCCATTAGACGCCTTGTCATCGTTCACCCAAGACCCCAAGACCTCCCTGACTCTCCTCCTTGACGGTCACCCCTGTGCGCCCCAAGAAGCCCCCTGGAAGCCCCCAGAGGTACCCCAGCCGCACCCTGAAGCCAACCACCCCTCTGAAGCTACCATACCCCTGCCGCACCTGCCTGCAATCGCCTCGGTGTCCAGGTCTCAGTTTGCTGTGTTTGGACTCGAAGCGGCCGATAATATGCGTTTAATGACAATTAGGAAAGTTGTGTGTGTGATATTTACAAGCTTCGCCCTGGCGTTATCCATCTGGCGGGGCATTATGTACACTCAGTGGTGTGATACTATCGTGAGAGCTTTACTGTGACAGCTTGCCCCCCTCCCTCCCTCCCTCCCTCCCTCCCTCTCTCCCTCTCTCCCTCCCTCCCTTCCTCCCTCCCTCCCTCCCTCCCTCTTGACCTCCTCCTTCTCTTCTTCCTCCTCGTCGCTTCTCCATCCGTCCCTCCTATCCCTATCTTCATTCCTCTTCTTCCCTCTCTATTTTCCTCCTATTTCCAAAATTATTTTAAAACCTTGCAAAACAACATTATTTTCCGATATCTTCGTCCTCAGGATCATAACAGCGACCAAAGTAGTACCGACGGCTGGTAATGAGAGGCCCTTTGCTAACATTTAAGATAAACTAGTCTTGCGTTGCTTCACTTAATGTTCTAACTAATGTTCTTAAGCTTAACGTTCAAGGTAATGTACGAGGGGAAAGAACTTCAGCTCTGTGTTGCAAAGTGCGTATAAGTATTGATCGAGAGAAGTGAGGAAAGTTTAGCTTTGGGCGACTATCGGAAACTGATCCATGTATTGACATAAGATTTGTCATCAGGGGACGGTCTATATTGCATCATTGTAAATACTACTTGTGTGTTTTGCAAAGAGTAACGTATCAAAAGATGATATTTTTTCCATTGCCTCGCCCCGACCTCACCTCGGGGATGCAGGAGAGCAGGAGGAAGGAGAGCAGAGCAGGAATAGTTGATTGAAATGCCATCTGGTAGTGAAAAGAACAAAATGTAATACTTTTCAATGCAATATCAATAAACATTAACTCCCTTTACCCCTGTTACGACCTCTATATATTGTGAAAGTGCAATGTGGGAAGGTATTAAATCGCACCTGACTTCGAGTAGGAGAGGTAAGAGCGAGAGAGAGAGAAAGAAAAAAGAGGCTGGAGAAGAAAGATGACTCTCTTACTCACTCCTTACTCCTAACTCTTGTACCTTTCTCTCGCTTCCCCCTTGCATTCCTCATGTCCCTTACTGACCTTTGACCCTAAGAATC
>JACEEZ010013828.1:35000-40000 GCA_016584305.1 Chionoecetes opilio
TCATCTCCTCCTCCTCCTCCCCCTCCTCCTCCTCCTCCTCCTCCTTCTTGTATCCTCCTCCTCCTCCACCCTTCATCTCCCCTTCTCCCGTGTTTCCAAGTATGGATTCCAGGAAGACTTTCAATTCATCAGGCTCTCTGAGGTCACGATTCCCTGTTACTCCCGGAAATATCAGGTATGTGGTAATTACTATAGTGGTGGCGGTGAGCGGGTGGTCGTGGCGGCATGGCGGTGGTTAATGCAGCAATATTTTTACTCCCGAAAGTGAGCCGGAAATAGACATCATGCCAGGGTATGACTAGGCTTGGCGGGGTGTTGGGTGCGTGGGCGGAGAGGGCGGGGTGTGGGCGGGACGAGAGGAGAGAAGAGAGAGAGAGAGAGAGAGAGAGAGAGAGAGGAGAGAGAGAGAGAGAGGGGGGGAAAGAAGGAGAGAGAGAGAGAGAGAAGAGAGAGAGAAGAGAGAGAGAGAGAGAGAGAGAGAGTGAGAGGGGTGAGAGGGAGGAGGAGGATGGGAAAAGAGTGAGAGGTGGGGGGGTCGTGGAGAAGTGATAGGTGAATGTGTGTGTGTGTGGTGTGTGTGGTGTGTGTGTGTGTGTGTGGTGTGTGTGTGTGTGTGTGTGGCGGGGGTGGGGGGGGCGTTGCTGTGTACGGTGTTGATGTGGTGTGTAGAGTGTGGGGTGGTGGAGGAGCGAGATTAGTACTTAAATGGTGGAAGAAGAAGGAAAGCGACGGAGGAAGAGGAGAAGAAGAGGAGGAGAGGAGGAGGAGGAGGGGGGAGGAGGGGAGGAGGAGGAGGAGGAGAGGAGAAGGAAGAGGAGGAGGAGGAGGAGGAGGAGGAGGAGGAGATTAGAGGGTGAACTATGTACCTGTGTGGGTGTTTTTGAGCAACGTGCACAGGTGGGTGTACATACTACATACATACATACATACATACATACATACATACATACATACATACATGTGCGTACCTTACTGATGTACACACGAGAAGCAGATAAGTAACGTAAGAGTCTTGTAGGTTATAAGAATGTGCATAACTTTTCCATACAGATCTATTTCCTACTCCATACCCATCCACCACCCGCTCTATCTCTCTCTCTCTCTTCTCTCTCCTCCTCGTCTTCTTCCTCCTCTCTCTCTTCTCTCTCTCTCCTCTCTCTCTCTCTCTCTCTCTTCTCTCTCTCTCTCCTCTCTCTCTCTCTCTCTCTCTCTCTCTCTCTCTCACACACACACACACACTCCCGTTTTGACAGGGTTCTCCTAAAACTTTCTGTAAACACAAGAACACATAACTTTTCACGGGGTGTGGCGCGGCCTCTCCTCCACGACCATTGAGGGAAGTCTTGGGAGGAAAGAAGGAGGGAGGGAGAGGTGGCAAAAGAAAAGGGAGGGAGTGAGAGAAGAATACTGGTAAGCCCGGATACGCAGGGTTAGAGAGAGAGAGAGAGAGAGAGAGAGAGAGAGAGAGAGAGAGAGAGAGAGAGAGAGAGAGAGAGAGAGAGAGAGAGAGAGAGAGAGAGAGAGTTGAGTACATCCTGCCACATCATAAAAGAGCTTTAAGGTTCCGTCATAGGAAAGGAGGAAGATTCATTGCTGAAGACGAGTAAATATTGCTTACTGAAGGGAAACGTGTGTGTGCGGGTGTGTGTGTGTGTGTGTGTGTGTGTGTGTGTGTGTGTGTGTGTGTGTGTGTGTGTGTGTGTGTGTGTAGACTGCTCCTTTCCTTTGATATTATCGGATTAATAGTGACGCTGCAAAATCTCCCGATAACTCCTTCCCGCGGCAGATACAAGGTAACCGCGTCCATAAAGTGTTGACCACAGAACCCCTTTCATCATCTTCGTCAGGAGGTTCCTATACCCTCTCGCATATATCACCAGGCGGGGGTTCGGGGCGGTGGGGCGCGGGGCATGGGGCGTGGCTGTGGCATGAAAGGCGGGGAGCTGGGGTAGGCAAGGGCTGGAGGGAGGGAGGGATGGTTGCTGAGGGTGCGGCTTGACGGACGGGACGGGCTGGGATGGGGCGGAGGCTGGCGAAGCAGGGATGGGATCAATGGGGGGGGGTTATTGGTGGGATCAATGGAGGGGGTTGAGAGGGGGCGGGGCGGGGTCAAAAACAGGTGTTCCCGGAAACGTGAGTGGACATGTTGACCCTCTAATTCGATGCCCAAATATGAGGTGAAAGACACTGACGGATAGAAAGAACACAACACCACAACACACCACAGGCGCACACACCACAACAACACACACACACACACACACCCACACACACACACACACACACCACACACAAAACACAACAACACACACCCCACACACACACACACCCACACAACACAACACACACACAAAACACCCACACACCCCCCACACACAACACACACACACACACACACACACACACATGCACACGTGAAATTAATAAAAAAAAAAATTACGAGACCAATATTCAACAATTGATTTGAAACACCTTTAACAAATTATTAGATATTTAGTAACAAGATGAGTAAAGTGACTATATTTTCCTCTGCGATATATATATGAATACATGTGATAATTATGCTGTAATTAGCTATTTTCAAGACTTTTTTTATTTCCAAATTTTAAAATAAAAAAGCGAATAAATCCCCAAAAAAAATAAAATAAAAGTATTTTGCGAAACTTTAAATGAAGGTTTTGGAGATGACAAAAAAGTCGTTTAAAATTTTCCCCTTTTAAATCACCCCTTTAGGTTTAAACATCCTTACATTGTTATTATGACCATGAATTAAAATCCGTCTTCATTAAGTAATTGAAGGCTATAAAGGACGTCAGCGGCAATAAAATTTATTTTTTTTGGGGGGTTTTTGGCCCAGGTTAAGGGGAGGGGGAAAAGGGGGGGGAGAGGGGAGAAAGAGAGAAAGGGGGGGAGAAAAAAAAAAAAAAAAAAAAGGGGAAAAGAAAAGGGGGAAAAAAAAAAAAAAAGAAGGAAAAAAGGGAGAAAGAGAGGAAAAGGGGAAAAAAATTTGGCCCCCCCCCCCCCCCTTTTTTTGGGGGTTTTTTTTTTTTTTTTTTTTAAAAAAAAAAAAAAAAAAAAAGGGGAAAAAAGGAAAAAAAGGGGGGGGAGGAGGAGAGAAAAATTTTTTTTAAAAAAAAGAAAAAAAGGAGGGAGGAGAGGGGGAGGAGGAAAAGGGGGGGGGGGGAAAGGGGGAGGGAAAAGAGGGGAAAAAGGGGAAAACCCCCTTTTTTTAAAAAAAAAAACATCAAAAAACCCCCTTTAAGGCGAAAAAAAGGGGGGGGGGGAAACCCCAAAATAGACAAAAAAAGAAAGGGGTATTTAAAAAAAAAATAAAAAAAACACCAGAAAATAAAAAACCCCCCAAAAAAAAAAAACCAGGGGGAAAAGCCAAAAAGGAAAAAATTTTAGGACCCGAAACCCCCCCAGAGAGGCGGGCCGTGAGGAAAAAATTTGAAGGGGGGGGGGGGGGGGGGGCGGGGGGAAAAATTTTTTAAAGGGGGAAAGTCGGGGGAAAAGGGGGGGGGGATAAGGAGAGAGAGAGAGAGAGAGAGAGAGAGAGGGAGAGGAGAGAGAAAAAGAGAGAGAGAGAGAGAGAGGGGGGGGGGAAAAGGGGAGAAGAAAAGGGGAAAAAAAAAAGGAAGAGGAAGGAGGAAAAAGGAAAAGGGAGGGGAAGCAAATAAAAAAAAGAAAAAAAAAAGGGGAAGGAAAGGGGAAAAGTCCCGTAAGGAAGGTTTTATGGAAAAAAAGAGAGAGAAGGAGAGAAATAAAACAAAAAAGGAAAAAAAGGAAAGAGGGGAAAGGGCGGGGAAAAAGGAAAAAAAAAAAAAAAACCCAAAGAGGAAAGAGAAAAAGATAAAAAATTTAAATAACCAAGAAAAAAGGAAAAAGGCAAAAAAAAAAAGGCAGGAAGGGGGACGGAAGTTACGGAATTCTTTTAAGGGGGAAAAAAAATTTAAAAGGTAAGAGATATTTAAATGCTTAAAACAAAATAAACCAACCCCAAACCCCCCCCCCCCACACACAACCCCCCAAAACCAAACATACCCCCCCCCAACACAAACACCCCCCCCCCCCCCCCAACACACCCCAACCCCCCCCCCCCCCCCCCAAAACAAAACCACACACCCACCCCTTTCCCCCCTTTTCAAACAATACAAATTTCAAAAAAAAAATTTATCCCCTTCCCCCCCCCCTCCTCCCACCCCCAACCCCCAAAACACCCCCCCCTTTCCCCCTCCCCAAACCCCCCCTCCCCCCCAACAAAAACCCCCAAAACCCCCTTTCCCCCCCTTCCCCCAAACCCCACAATCCCCACCCCTTCCCCCCCCCCCCTTCCTTCCCCCCCCCAACACCCACCTCCCTTCCCCCCCCCCCCCTTTTCCCCCTTTCCCCCAAAAAAACCCAAAACCCTTCCCCTTTTCCCCCCAACACCCCCCAAAACCCCTCCTTCCTTCCCCCAACACACCCAACCCCTTTTCCTTTCCTCCCACACCCCCACCCTTCCCCCCTTCCCCCAACAACCCAACCCCCCCTTCCCCAACCCCAACACACCCAACCCCCCCCTTTTCCCCAAAAACCCCCAAAACCCCCTCCTCCCCCCCCCAACACACCCCACACCCCAACCCCCTCCACCCCCCCAACACCCCCCCAAAAACCCTCCAAACAACCCCCCCAACACCCCCCAACACCCCCAAAACCCCCCCAACCCCCCCAGCACCCCCCCCTCCCTTCCCCCCAAAAAAACCCCAGCCCCGGCCCTTCAACCCAGCCAAATTCGACCCAAAAAAAAGGAGGAAAAAAACATTTTAGTCCCCCCCCACGTGGAGAGCGAACGAGTGCTAAAATGCCAAACCCCCAATGTATATTAGGGTGTGACTCAGCGGGGGGAAAGGTTTAGGACGACGACTCCCCCCGGGGGGAGACGGGGGGCCGAAGCGGAAGGGAGAACGGGGAGGGGGAAAGCAGAGGGAGAGGAAGGGGGTTTAGCAGTAGGAGAGAGG
>JACEEZ010013828.1:42500-90000 GCA_016584305.1 Chionoecetes opilio
GGAAAAGGGGGGGAAAAAAGGGGGGGGAAAAGGGGGGAAAGGGAGGGGGAGGGGGAGGAGGGGGGAGGGGGAGGAGGGATGAAGGGGGGGAGGCGGGAGAGAGGAAGGGGGGGGAAAAAAGGGGGGAGGAGGAGGGGGGAAAGGAGGGGAAGGAGGAGGAAGGGGAGAAGGGGTGGAGGAGGGGGGAGGAGGAAGCGGGGGAAGGGGGAAATTAGAGGAAGGGAAAGAAAAGAGAGAGAGGAAAAGACAGGAGGAAGGTGAAAGGGAAGGAGAGAGAGGAGGAAAAAAAAGGGAGGAAGGGAAAAGGGGAAAAAAGGGAATTTTGGGAGGAGAGAGGGAGAGAGAGGGAGAGAGAGAAAGAGGAAAAGGGGGGAAGAGAAGAGACAGAAAGAAGGAGAGAGAAGAAAAGAGAGGGAGAGGGGAAAGGGAAAGAAGGAGAGGGAGGAAGGGAGGAAGGCCGGAAGGATAAGGGGGAAAAGAGAGGAGGGGAGAGAAAAGGGGAGAGGGGAGAGAGGAGAGAAGAGGAGGGGAAAGAGAGTTTGAGAAAGAGGAGAGGGGCCGAAGGAGGGCGAAGAGGGGGAATTTTGGAAAGGAGACCGGCCCGAAAAGGGGGAAAAAGGGGCCCCCAAGTAATGGTTGGAATAAAGGAAAAACCAAAAACAAAACAATTCCCCAAAAAATTCGCCCAATTCCTCCTCAAAAAACAAAAAGTTTTGCAGGAAAAAAAAAAATTTAAGATGGCTTTACCTCACCCCCTTACAGGGGTTTTTAGGAGGGGCCCCCACAATAAAAAGGCCTCTTAGTAAAGTCATGAGTCAAAAATTTTACGATTTTAACTAAACCACCCCCAAAAAAACCCCAAAACCCCTTAAAAAAAGGGCCCCTTTGAACTTTATACAGGGATAGTCAGAAACGCGTGATGCTTGAAAATTACCTCAACTAAAACAATTTTGCTTTTAAGTATTTTTATAAAAGTTTTTATTTTTTTTTGGGGTTATTTCGTTTTTTTTTTGGTAATTTAAATCCTTTTGGGTTTTTACGGTGTTTTTTAAATGCCCATGAAACCCTCTTCTGAAACCTTTCACCGAAAAAGAAGGAGAGAAAGGGGAGAGAGGAGAGATGTAAGTGGTAGAGGGGGGGGAAGGGGGGGGAAGGCCGAAGGGAAAAGGGGTTTTTTTTTTTGGGAAGAGAGAGAAAAGAGAGAGAGAGAGAGAAAGAAGAGGAGAGAGACGAGGGGAAAAGAGAGGGGGGAAGAGAGAGAGAGAGGAGGAGAGAGAGTGGAGGGGAAGGAGAGGGGAGAGAGAGGGGAAAAACCCTTTCTCTTTCGGAAAAAAATAAAAACGGGAACAAAAAAACGTGATATTACTACATTTATTAGTGATTAGTTTTAAATTCTTTTTTGGGGCCCCATTTAAAGAATAAAAGGGATTTTGAGAGGGGTGGTCCTTTTTATGGGAAACCGAACGAACGAACCGAACCAAACCAAACCCTTGAACCTTCCCTTACCAACCTAACCAAACCCCTTAACCGGGCCCCTTTACCTTCCCCCTTACCTTACCAAACCCTAACCAAACCCCCCCTAACCTGAACCTTCCCTTCCCAAACCTAACAAAAAACCAACCTAAACCCTTACCAAAACCAAACCCAAAACCAAACCTAACCTTCCCAAACCCTTACCTAACCTAACCAAACCCTAAACCAAACCCCTAACCTAACCAAAACCAAACCCCAAACCCTAACCTAACCCTTTACCTTCCTTACCCTAAACCAAACCCCAAAACCAAACCCTTTCCCTTTTACCAAACCCAAAACCCTAAAAAAACCTAACCAAAAAAACCCTTTCCCTTAAACCTAACCTAACCAAAAAAAACCCCTAACCTAACCCACCCCCCTCCCCCCCAACCCCAAACCACCCCGGTTTTCGTTCGTTTGGTCTTTTTCCCCCCCCCGGAAAGGGGGAAGTAGTACCGTTTTGTGAGAGAGAGTGTTTGAGAAATGAGGGGTTTTTTAAAAATTTAAAGGGGTTTGGGAAAGATAGTTTTTATTTTTAAAAAACGGGGGGAAAGAAAAGCAAGCAAGCAAAAAAAAGCAACAAGAAAGAAGCAAGCAAGAAGAAAAGAAAAGAAGAAAGGGAAGCAACCCAAGGGAAAAGCAAGCAAGAAAGAAAGAAAAAAATATAATTTTGGTCTCCCCCGGGACGGGGAAATAAAAAGAAAAAAAAGTTTACAGTTAAAAGGGGAGTGTTTTTAATGAAAAGGGGTGGGGGAGAGGGGAACGAGGGGGGAAGGTTAAGTCTGGGGGCAAACCATTTCCCTTAAACCGCCCTTTCCCCTGAACAGTGGCCACAATAATATTTTCCCTTTTACTGGGGGTTTTCAGAAAGATTTTTTTGTTTTGAGTTTCTAGCAAAATTTGAAAAAAAAAACCCCTTTTAAAGAGGGAAAAAAGGGAAAAGGGACCCCTTGGATCTAAATTGACCACACCATTTCTGGCATTCTACTGGATGGTTTTTTGGGAAGCTATAATTAGGAGGCTTTTATTCTGAGTTTTGTTTTGCATTCCTTCACTAGTGTCTTTCTTATGTGGGAAAATAGGGAGTGTATATTCACCACAGGTACGGGCGTGGTTACAGTAAGGAAGTATTCGTATATAATAGCACTGTACAAGTAGAAATAATTGGCATTTTCCAACCCGAGTGTTGTTTTGCATTCCTTCATCAGTATCCTTCTTGTGTGGAAAAATAGGAATTGTATCCACCCACCACAGGTATGGGTGTGGTTACAGTAAGGAAGTATTCGTATATAATAGCACTGTACAAGTGGAAATAATTGGCCTTTTCCAACCCGAGTCACTACTTTTGCATCTATGAAAACCTACAAAAACATGCGTAGCCGATTCGTCTCGGTAAAGTCGGTTGGTGGTTCTTATTATGGAGATTATTCACGCCGCAGCTGGAAAACTTCCCTCAACCTTCCCTAACGTAACAATGAACGCAGTCTAAACGTTATCCAACGCTAAAAAAGTGTCGGGAAAAATTTTTTCATAAAAAATTTTCCAAAAAGGGGCATTTTTTTGAAGGGGCATCGGGTTTCACCCCCGAAGGAGTTTATGATAAGAGTAAGAAGCCCCCCGGGACGTATCTTTTTTCCTCCCGGCAAAAGAAAGCATTGGACACACACGGGGGGAGTAAAGTAGGCACTAAGGGAAACACGGGTGGGGGGCTGTGTGGGGGGGAAAAATTAGCAAAGTTTAAACCCAGGCCCGGGGCAATTTTTGGAGATGTTTAAGACTAGGAGTTTGTGGGAGCATTTTAAGACTGTAGGACTTCTGTGGGAGCATTTTAAGACTGTAGGACTTCTGTGAGAGCATTTTAAGACTGTAGGACTTCTGTGGGAGCATTTTAAGACTGTAGGACTTCTGTGGGAGCATTTTAAGACTGAGGACTTTGTGGGGGAGCTTTTTTAAGGGGACTGTGGGAAATTCTGGGGGAGCTTTTTAAGGGACTGTAGGATTCTGTGGGGAGAAATTTTAAGGGGAAGTAGGGGGTTTGTGGGAGCATTTTAAGACGTAGGATTTTTCCGGGGGAGCTTTTTTTAAGACTGTGGGAAATTCTGTGGGAGCATTTTAAGACGGTAGAAACTTAAAACCTAAAAATTTTTGGAAGGGGGGCCAACCCCCTTTGGGGCGCCCAAAAAAAATTTAAATAGCCTATAGGCGCTATAGGCTCCAAAGTAAAAAAACAACAACAAAAAAGTAAGCCCTTTTTTGATTTCAATGTAGTGCTGGCTGGGCTTTTTTACTTGGTTTAGAGTTATTTCTGGGTTGTTTTGTTTTTTCTTTTTTTAAAGGGAAATAAAGATGAAGTGCATCAAAATGAAAAAAAAATAAGCCCCACATACACACCCGGTTAAAAACAGAGAGAGGAAGAGAGAAGAGAGAGAGGGGGAGAGAGGGGAGAGAGAAAAGAGGGGGAGGGAGAAAAAAGGGGGAGAGGGGAAGGGGGAAGGGGAAAAGAGAGGAAGGAGAGAAGGGGAAAAATGGGGGAAGGGGAGAGAGAGAGAGAAAAAAAGGGAAGAAAATGTTTAAGAAAAGAATGATAAAAAAAGGAAAAATGGAAGAAAGAATGGAAAAAGAAAAAAAAACGTCGTTTAAAAAAAAGGGTTTTAAAAAATAAGGGGAAAAGAGAAGAGAGAGAGAGAGGGAGAAAAAGAGGGGGAGAGGAGGACCGGGGGGGAAGGGAAAAAGAAAAGAGAGAGAAAAGAAGAGAGAGAGAGAGAGAAGAGAAAGGTGGGGGTGTGTGGTCCCAGTACTGTACCCAAGGGGCTATGGGGCAGTATGAGACGGTGGGTGTTCCCTTTGTGTGTGGTCTTGGGCCCGGGGGTCCATTATCTCCCTTTTTAGCTTGGGGCCCCTCGCCCCTCCCTTTCACGAAACCCCACCCCCTCATTGCCCCCCCCCCCCTATTGACCCCTGTTTACCCCTGTTTGCCCCTGTTTGCAGCTCCTAAATCCAAAAATTAAAAAAGTCCCAAAAACGGCCCCCACGGGGAAACCGGGGGGAAGTCCAGATTTTTACCCTCGCCAGAAAAATATTCATTTAAATCGGATTGTTGGGATAATCCGCGGGCACAGCAGCTCTGATTGGGCAACCTCGTAAATTTTCTTTCCCCTTCACGCGCTCCTTTAGGGGGGACGCTGCCGATTTAAACCAGACATTCTTCGAAAAGAAAAGGGGAAGGGGAGGAGAGAGAGGGGGAGAAGGAGAGAGGGAAAAAGAGAGGAAAGAGAGAGAGAAGAGGAAGAGAACAAAGGGAAGAAATGTTTAAGAAAAGAATGATAAAAAAAAAAGGAAAAAAGGGAAGGAAAAAAAGGAAAAAAAAGAAAAGGAAAAAAATTCGTTTAAAAAAAAAGGGGGATTATAAGGGGAGAGAGAGAAGAGAGAAGAGGGGAAAAAGGGGGAAAAGGGGTTTAGAGGAGAAGAGAGAAAGGAGAGAGGGGAAAGAGAGAGAGAAGAGAGAGAGAGAGAGAGGAAGGGGAGGGGAAAAAAAAAGGGGGAAAAAAAGGAAGGAGAGGGAAAAAAAAAAGGGGGAAAAAAAGAAAAAAAAAAGAAAAAAAAGAAAAGTGGGTTTTAAAAATTTTTAAAAAAAAATGCGTAGAGGAATTGGTTTTACTGGGAAAAGAGAGGGGAGGGGAGAGGGGGGAAGGGGGGGGGATTGGGAAAAGAAGAGGGGGAGACGGAGGGGGAGCGGGGCGACGGGGAAGGGAGGGGACGAGAGGGGGACGAGGAGAAAGAGAGAGAGAGAGGGAAAGGGCGGGAAGAAAGGGCCCCAAAATAAGAAGGAGAAGGGGGGGAAAAGGGGAAGCCCGAAAGGAGGGGTGGGGAAGGGGGAAAAAGGGTAAAAAGGGGAATTTCCCGGGGAAAAGTTCGGCAGGAGGGGGAAGGGGGGGGGCCTGGGAGTTGGGGGGGGGCGGTGGGGGGGGGAGGGGTGGGGGGGGAGGGGGGGGGGGGAAATGAGGAGGAAAAGAGAGGGGAGAAAGGAAAAAAAGGGGGGGGAAAAAAAAGAAGGTTTTGGGGGGGTTTTGTTTTGTTTTGGTTTTGTTAATGGGGGGTGTTGTTTTTTTTTATTTAGCTTTTGGAGGGGGGGGGGAAAAGAAGAAAAAAAAAAAGGGGGAAAAAAAAAGAAGGGGCCCCCGAAAAAAAAAAAAAAAGGGAAAAACAAAAAGGGAAAAAAAAAAAAGGAGGGGAGGGGAAAAAAGACCAAAAAAAAAAGGAAAAGGGGGGAAAAAAGAAGAAAAAAAAAGGGTTTAAAAAAAAGGAAAAAAAAAAAAAGGGAAAAGGGAAATAAAGGGGAAAAAAAAAAAAGGCCCTGGAGGAAATAAGCGTTTAAAAAAGGAGGGTGGGTTAAGGAGCAAAAAAAATTTAAAAATAAATGGTTTGGGAAAAATTTTAAAAATTTTTTTAAAAAAAAAAGCAGTGGGAGGACAAAGGGGCCCCCTTTTAAAATTGGGGGGGGTTGGGGGGGTATTCGGGGGGGTTTGTTAAAAATGTGGTTTGGGCTTTTTTAAAAGGATTTGGGGGTTGGGTTTATTAAAAAAAATCGTTGGGGCGGGGAAAAATTAAAAGGAAGGGGGGGGGAAAAAAAAAAGAAGGCCCAAAAATAAAAAAATTCCCCAAAAAAAAAAATTTAATTTTTTAAAGGAAGTTAAAGGGAATTTTGGAAATTTTTTAAATTCTTTTGGAGTCCTTATTAAAGGGTTATTTAAAGGTTTTTAAAGGTTTTAAAAAATAAAAAATAAGGAAAATATAGGAGTTATAAAAAAAATAAAAAGGGGAAATTTTAAAGGAATAAAAAAAATAAATATTAAAAGGGAAATTTTAAAATTTAAAAAAAAATTTTAAAGGGGGTTTTAAAAAAAATAAAGGGGTAATAAATTTTAAAAAGGTGTTAAAATATAATTAAAAAAATAAAATTATTTAAAAGGGAATTTTAAAAGGAATTAAAGAAGAAAAATAAAAGGAGTGTTAAAAAATTTTAAAGGATAATAAAAAAAAAAGGGAGGTAAAGGAGTAATAAAAAAAAAGATTTTGGAAAAAGGTTTAAAAAAAAATTATTAAAGGGGGAAAATAAAGGAATTTTAAAAAAATAAAAAGGAATAAAAGGACAGATAAAAAAATTAAAAAATTTAAAAAAGATTAAAATAAAAATAAAAGGAATATAAAGGAGTTATAATAAAAAAAATTGGGGTATAAAAAAGAATAAAAATAAAAAAGGAAAATAAAAGGAGTAAAAAAATTTAAAAAAAAGGGAAAATTTTAAAAGGAATATAAAATTATAAAAAAATAAAAGGGGTATTAAAAAAAAAGGAAATAAAAAAGTTAAGTAATTATAAAGGGAAATAAAGGGTAATAAAATTTTAAAGGAAAAAATTTAAAAGGGGTAAATTAAAAAAAAAATAAAAAGGGGGAAATTTAAAAGGGGTAATAATTAAAAAAGGGGAAAAATTAAAAGGAGTAATAATTATAAAGGAATATAAAGGAGTAATAATTATAAAGGAATATAAAGGAGTAATAATAAAAAAGATATAAAGAAATATAAGGGAGTAATAATAAAAAAGAATAAAAAGGGATCTAAAGGAATACAAAGGAGGAATACAAAGGAGTTCTAACACAAATAAGGCAAGCGTGTATAAACATAACATCCGCCCCATTGAAAATCCGCCTCGCTCCTTTGTAATGAGAATGATTACAGCTGCCACGTTAATTTGACGGGCGAGGCACTGGAAGAAAAAAGCGCCTAATAGGACATCATGGTGCGTTGTAAAAATGGACTGTCGATTTGCGCACATTCGTTTAATCAGCCATTCTGAGATTTACAAGGACGTGGGAAGAAAATAATATAAACATGAATATATGCTAACCTCTCCTCCTCCTCCTCCTCCTCCTCCTCCTCCTCCTCCTCCTCCTCCCTCCTCCTCCTCCTCATACTCCTCCTCCCCTCCTCCTGCCACTGCCAGCCTTCTACACCACGTGGAAAGATCCTCCCTGTCTCACTCCCCTTGATCAAGTATTAAGATAGGCACATGTTAGCCCCTTCCCTCTCCTCTGCCCTCATGCCAGCCTCTACACAACGTGTAGAGCCTCCCTGCTCTCTCTCCCTGACAAGCTATAGAAGCACATTAGCCTTCTCTCTCTCTCTTCTCTCTTCTCTTCTCTCTTACAACTAAACCTCTCTTCGATCGATCTTTCTTCAACTCAATTCCTACTCTCGCGCTCTTCTCTTATCTCTACTTCTCTACTCTCTCTACTCTCTCTCTCTCTCTCTCTCTTCCTCAGCCTTCAAAACTCCCTTCCTCTCTATCTCTCTCTCTCTCTCTCTACTCTTCTCTCTCTCTCTCTCTCTCTCTCTCTCTCCTCTCATCTCTTCTATCTCTCTATCTTCTCAGCCTCCTACCCTCTGCCTTACACTCCAACCTTGCCTCCCCAGTGGAATGTTGGGCGTTCAGGGAAACACGGAGGGAGGCTGTGTCACTCGTGTGCTGCTGATAACCTGGTCAACAAATTACTGAGAGAGAAGGGAAGAGCGATGCGAGAGAGAGCAGAGACGAAGGTAGAGACTTCCCCCGAGAGGGCCCTCCCTTCGAGATTTAGTACTTTTGAAAACTTGGTAAGAGGAGAGGAGAATACTTTTGAAACCAGGAGAGAGAGAGAGAAGGAGAGAATACTTTTGAAACCTTGGACAACGAGAGAGAGAATACTTCTGAAAGTTGTGGGGGGAAGAAGAGAGAGGAGAGAGAGAGAAGAGAGAGAGAGAGAGAGAGAGAGAGAGAGAGAGAGAGAGAGAGAGAGAGAGAGAAAAAAAAAAATGAGAATGTGTTTGTGAGTACTTTTGAAAGCTCGGATAGGACTCGTTGATGCTGAGATGAAGGTTCGTAGGCTTTATAGTGTTGGTTTAATGGACGCAGAGTGGGTAAGAGGCGATCGACGGTGGGATATTCAGGCTGTAAGTTTTTTCTTACTCACGATACGACGTTTTTTCTTACTTGCTATACGATACGATGTTTTTTCTTACTTGCTATACGATACGATGTTTTTTCTTACTTGCTATACGATACGATGTTTTTTCTTACTTGCTATACGATACGATGTTTTTTCTTACTTGCTATACGATACAATGTTTTTTTTACTTGGGTATACGATACAAAGTTTTTTCTTTCTTGCTATACGATACGATGTTTTTTCTTCCTTTCTATACGTACGAGGTTTTTTCTTCTTGTATACGATACATGTTTTTTTTTCCTGCTATACGATCCAAGTTTTTCTTACTTGCTATACGATACAAGTTTTTTCTTGCCTGCATACGATACGAGGTTTTTCTTACTTGCTATACGATACAAGTTTTTCTTACTGCTTACATACGAGGTTTTTCTTGCTTGCTATACGATACGATGCTTTTTCTTGCCTGCTATACGATACGAGGTTTTTTCTTACTTGCTATACGATACGAGGTTTTTTCTTGCCTGCTATACGATACGAGTTTTTTTCTTACTTGCTATACGATACGAGGTTTTTTCTTACTTGCTATACGATACGATGTTTTTTCTTGCCTGCTATACGATACGAGGTTTTTTCTTACTTGCTACGATACGATGCTTTTTCTTGCTTGCTATACCATGGGAAGCGGAAAGATTATCATTATGTCGGAGGAGAAAAGAAATACCATTGTTACTTCTCTATGTAAATACATTGAAATAGAAAATATAAATAATGTCAAGAAACTAATACATAATGTTTTGTGAATATTTACGTTAATTAGGAGTGAGAAGTTTAAAAATAATAATTAAGAATTTAATAATAATAGATAATAAGAAAAATTTATTCCATGGTTCCACAATTACAAAATAATAGTCAATAAAACTTATATCTACTCCTGTTTATTGGATTGTTAGTTAGGTTAGCATGAGGAGGAAGAAGGAGGTGGTTGAGGATAATGTATATATAAGATATTCTATTTTTCAAGGTTCCACAATTGCAAGTTAAGTAAATATAAAGGTCAAGAAACTGATACTTACTCCTGTTTTGTGATGATAATTGGGTTGACAGGAGGAAGAAGAAGTTTGAGAATAGATAGATAAATATGAGATTTTATTTAGAGGGTCTCACAATTGCAAGTTAAGTTTGAAAATAAGTCAAGAAATGGTACATACTCCTGTTTTGTGGATTGTTGAATTAGCAAAAGGAAGGAGGTAAAGGATAAATAGATAGATACAAAATTTTTTATATCAGAGTCCCACAATTACAAGTCAAGCTAAAAAGAGTTTCCACTTAACTTAAGATGCCGTAAGGGATACATGAAGGTGCGACGTCACTTTTATGTTTATTCTGCGACGCAAGAGTACTGAGAATGTAGCCCGATGTACGCCAATGTGTTAGTTTGTAAGTGTGTTTGAAGGTTTGTTACGCAGAGTCAGATATCACAAAGCTCCTCAACGCCTCTGTGTAGGAAGAGAGAGAGAGGTTTTCAAAAGTATTCTCTCTCTCTTCCAAGGTTTCAAAAGTACTCTCTCTCTCTTCCAAGCTTTCAAAAGTACTCAAAACTCTCTCTCTCTCTCTCTCTCTCTCTCTCTCTCTTCTCTTCTCTCTCTCTCTCTCTCTCTCTCTCTCTCTCTCTCTCTCTCTCTCTCTCTCTCTCTCTCTCTCTCTCTCTCTCTCTCTCTCTCTCTCTCTCTCTCTCTCTCTCTCTCTCCCCCCCCCCCTTCATTGCTATTTTCTTTTTTTCCGTGTTTTCTACAATCGTGTACTTCCATTTCCTTGTATCTTTATGACCCAATTTATAGCCTGTATTTTAACGAGGCAAAATATCCTGACCCCTTGCTGCTTACTGACTGATATTTGATGCCAGCAGAAGGGAAATACTACGCTTCTTCTTAATTTCAGCTGTATTTTAGCAGAGTTCACCATATTATCAGGTAAACATAGGCATCATTTTAAGTATGAGACCTTAAGATAGAATGGAATTTTTGCCTCGTTAAAAAAAATAGACTGTAGGGTAGAGATAAAAAAAAAAAAAAAAAAACATGGGTATCTCTTATTTCCTCGATTATTTACATTTTACAGAATATTTTACATATATGCGTCTTTTATTGTGGAATTTATTGATTAATTATTTGTTATTGATAATTATTTGCAATTTTACTCGTCTTTTATTGAGGATGTTATTCATTTGATTTTGTATTGATTATATTTGCCTTTTTTTGTGGTCTTTTGTTGAGGATTTTATTGAGTTGCGGAGAGAAGCACTTTGATTGGTCGAGACGAAGAACGTGATGGGAACGACAGGTGTCTTTACGGTTCATTAGGGAAGCTTTTCTTTTTCTGGTATTTTTTCCTGGCGAGATGATTCAGGTGATGAGTGAGGCGATCCAATCCATCAGTCACGACTCTTCACGCTGCACCCTCTTGTTGCAGCCTTGGGGGGGGGGAGGAGGAGGAGGAGGGGGAGAAGGAGGAGGAGGCAAGGCAGAAGAAGTGACTGTGCTCCTCCCGTCGTGAAGTGACTCATTAAGGCTTGAGCATCACGTCCTACTGCCGAAGGAGGACGCGATTCTCAGTCTCGTGTGGCATTCTTGAAGGGGGGAATTACGTTGGGAAATTTTTTATATATTTTTTTTCTCTCTCTCTCTCTTCTCTCTCTCTCTCTCTCTCTCTCTCTCTCTCACTCTCTCCTCTCTCCTCTCTCTTCCCCTCTCTCTCTCTCTCTTCTCTCTCTCCTCTCTCTCTCTCTCTCTCTCTCTCTCTCTCTCTCTCTCTCTCTCTCTCTCTCACAGACACACTCCTTTCTCTCCATCGCTCTGTTATTTTTTCCTTCCGTTTCCTTTTATTTGCCATTTTAATTAATCAACCTTTATCCCTCTATTCTCCTCCACCTCTACCCTTAGTTAAATCAAGTCCTTAACTTCTTTTCGTGACATGCATTGCTGTTGAGTGCATGGAATAAACGACGATGGATTAAAAAAAACCTTGTCGACCCTTATCTTTCTTAATCTATTATTTATGTTGTTCTTTTTCCTCTTCCTTCCTCCTGCGGGAATAAACGAGGTTGGAGAAGAAAACTTTTATTTGTGGAGACCGTACTTCATTGTAGTTTATTTTGTTTATCTACCTCTTTCTTCCTTTTCCTTCCTCTTGCGGTTGGCGGGGAGTGCTTGCTTGCCCGCCATCAGCACGCCATAAGGTGGAGGTGTAAGTCTCCTGAGGTCTTCCATGCAGTCAATAAGGGCATATGTGTCTGCTCCTCTTCGCACCTCCCAAGAAACTGACCGTGTTAATCCTATAAGCTGATAATGTTTTTCTACACACACACCCACACAACACACATTCACACACACACACACACACACACACACACACCACACACACACACACATTCACACACATTCACACACACACACACACACACACACATTCACACACACACACACACACACACATACATACACACACACACACGTTTTTGTAGTGGATTAGAGTAATTGATAGAATGACATGATCTTCTCCATTTCCCTTCCTCGATATTATCTATCCTCTTTTCTGATTTCTTCCTATTTCCTCTTCCTCGGGTCTCCTTTCTCCTTTACTCACCAATAAGCCACCATCAGGGGAGGAAGGTCAAGGTAGGATTACAATACAAGGTGTCATACATTTTGTCAGTGGCAGTAAGTACAGAATCCTACTGTATAACAACTGCTATAATCTATAAACTACGTATTACCCTGACTCTCCTACTTAGATAGAACCTTTCTTCTCCCTTCTCCTTGTCACGGCAGCATGCACGGAGGGATGGGTATGAGGCTGAAGTATTGTTACGCGCTCTGACTGACCCCGAGATCAAAATATTAATAATAATAATTTTATTTCACCCGAAGGCATAAACAGCAACAACAAAAAAAGATTATAATTTAGATAATAAAATAAAATTAATATTTTCTTAAATTCCTAGAGTGAATTGTATTTTGTGATATTTATAATTGTCACTTGTCACTTACCCTTTTTTTTTTTTACTATGCGAGCCTTTCATGGTTTTAGTGGCTAGGCTTCGTTTACTGAATGAGGTTTTCACACTCGGTCTCATGCTGTGAAACCTCATCAATTTACGCTTCTCTGTAATCTTTCATTTCTTCATATATAAGAATGTATGTATCTACGCCTCTTTTGTGCTTTTTTGTTGACTCTGCTGCAAGCACAAGGCAGCTTCAACATGCAAGTAATGCCCACACACATAACCATGGACTTCCTGGATGTATTTTACCATATTTCGTATCTTATTCAATATTTCTGCATTGTCGCGTCTTTTTGGCAGATATTCTATTTTTTTCAGATATATAGTCAGATTCGTATCTATTTACTTACCAAGGCGCAGGTCAGACGTATAAGGCAGGCTGTGGCAAGCTGTGTCAGGTCGCACCGGTGTTTGCGTCAGTGTCCTTCAGTCCGTCCGTCATCGGTCGTGTCGCGGTGGGTCGTCGCGCCAAATAGGACGACCAAGGGTCAACGGCGGGTAACCTCTGCGGTCCCTTGTCACCAAGTTGTTTGGGGGAGATTCCTCTTCTTTCCTTCCTCTTCTGGCGGGACGAATTGACTTGACTTGAAGCTCCAACTTTTTTTTTTTTTTTTTTTTTTTTTTTCACATTGGAACCTATAATTACGTTAGAGCCTATAGCGCCTGTAGGCTTTTATCTTACTTCCTTTGGCGTCCTGTTGATTTTATTCTCCAGCTTCTCCCTAATCTTTCTCCTTTACGATTTCGCTGATCTATGTTCTTTGCGTTTTTCACTCTCTTTTTTTCTCTTTCTTCCCTCTCTTTCCTTCTTCCCCTCATCATTCTTCTTCTCTTTCTTTCTCCTTCATCTCCTCCACATCGAGAGAGAGAGAGAGAGAGAGAGAGGAGAGAGAGAGAGAGAGAGAGAGAGAGAGAGAGAGAGAGAGAGAAGCGGTTGGGTGCAGTACAGTATGTTGTGATCTCTTGAAAACGCAACATAAAATAAGAGTCATCGCTGATCTTGCACGGTCGTCGTCTCTTAACTATCTATCAGGGGAGGGCAGGGGGATACCAGGACAAGACAGGGGCAGGGGCGCTCCAGGACAAGGCAGGGGTAGGAGGTAGAGGGCGCTGGACAAGGCAGGGGTAGGGCAGAGGGCGCTGGACAAGGTAAGGCAGGGCAGAGGCAGGGTATAGGGAGCGACGATAACCAGGCTGACAAAACTCGCGCGACTCCTCTGCTTAATTACTCTCCCTGACATTCCTGAGGAGCTCCATCGCGCCACCTGCCTGGGACCCGTTCGTACCCTGATGTCCCCGGCGCCCCGTGTCAATTAGTTTCCTGCTTTGAGAAACTTTACATGTGTTTAGTATTCTGAGGACAACGAGGAGAGGTGAGGGAAGGGTGTGTATAGGAGGAGACAGGAGAAGGATAGGCAGTTAAGGATAGGCAGAAGGATAGGAGGAAGGGGCTAAAGGGGTTATGGCAAATTATAAAGAAACAAGAGTATGAAATAGAAGTGTATAAAAGGATGGAATAGCGTTTTTGTAGTTGACGATTAACAGAGGAAAGCGAGGATTGCGCGGTTTTTCGTGTGTACCGTTTGGGGTCTTTTTTGGGGTGAGGACATTTGGACACCTGCTGCGGCTGACACTTCCCCTGTCAGGAGACGCGAGGGGGCACCTTCGTCAGTGTCAGCCCCCGTCTGTCAGCAGCCTGTCAACACCGCAGATAGTGGCATTAGTCTTCAGTTCCGCGTACTTCAACACCTGCTTGTTCCCTCAGTCGTTCCTCAATGCTGACACGCTCTTGCCTCGATACGGCGGATAGCATAGAGAAGGAAGCAGTGGGGCGAGGGATGAGGGAGGGACTTGGGCTAGGAATGAGAGAGGGACTTGGGTCTAGGGATGAGGGAGGGACTTGGGCTAGGAATGAGAGAGGGACTTGGGTCTAGGGATGAGGGAGGGACTTGGGCTAGGAATGAGAGAGGGACTTGGGTCTAGGGATGAGGGAGGGACTTGGGTCTAGGGATGAGGGAGGGACTTGGGCTAGGAATGAGAGAGGGACTTGGGTCTAGGATGAGGGAGGGACTTGGGCTAGGAATGAGAGAGGGACTTGGGTCTAGGGATGAGGGAGGGACTTGGGCTAGGAATGAGAGAGGGACTTGGGTCTAGGGATGAGGGAGGGACTTGGGCTAGGAATGAGAGAGGGACTTGGGTCTAGGGATGAGGGAGGGACTTGGGCTAGGAATGAGAGAGGGACTTGGGCTAGGGATGAGGGAGGGACTTGGGCTAGGGATGAGGGAGGGACTTGGGTCTAGGGATGAGGGAGGGACTTGGGTCTAGGGATGAGGGAGGGACTTGGGCTAGGGATGAGAGAGGACTTGGGCTAGGGATGAGGGAGGGATTTGGGGTCTAGGGATGAGGGAGGGACTTGGGCTAGGGATGAGGGAGGGACTTGGGCTAGGATGAGGAGAGGGACTTGGGCTAGGATGAGAGAGGGACTTGGGTCTAGGGATGAGGGAGGGACTTGGGCTAGGGATGAGAGAGGGACTTGGGTCTAGGGATGAGGGAGGGACTTGGGCTAGGAATGAGGGAGGGACTTGGGTCTAGGGATGAGGGAGGGACTTGGGCTAGGGATGAGAGAGGGACTTGGGTCTAGGGATGAGGGAGGGACTTGGGCTAGGGATGAGAGAGGGACTTGGGTCTAGGGATGGGAGGGTTGGGTAGGATGAGAGAGGGACTTGGGCTAGGGATGAGGGAGGGACTTGGGCTAGGATGAGAGAGGGACTTGGGTCTAGGGATGAGGGGGGACTTGGGCTAGGGATGAGAGAGGGACTTGGGTCTAGGGATGAGGGAGGGACTTGGGCTAGGAATGAGAGAGGGACTTGGGTCTAGGGATGAGGGAGGGACTTGGGCTAGGAATGAGAGAGGGACTTGGGTCTAGGGATGAGGGAGGGACTTGGGCTAGGATGAGAGAGGGACTTGGGCTAGGGATGAGGGAGGGACTTGGGCTAGGGATGAGAGAGGGACTTGGGTCTAGGGATGAGGGAGGGACTTGGGCTAGGAGATGAGAGAGGGACTTGGGTCTAGGGATGAGGGAGGGACTTGGGCTAGGGATGAGAGAGGGACTTGGGTCTAGGGATGAGGGAGGGACTTGGGCTAGGGATGAGAGAGGGACTTGGGCTAGGGATGAGGGAGGGACTTTGGGCTAGGATGAGAGAGGGACTTGGGTCTAGGGATGAGGGAGGGACTTGGGCTAGGGATGAGGGAGGGACTTGGGCTAGGGATGAGGAGGGACTTTGGGCTAGGGATGAGGGAGGGGACTTGGGCTAGGGATGAGGGAGGGACTTGGGCTAGGGATGAGGGAGGGACTTGGGCTAGAGAGGAGGTTGGTGATGAGGAGGGACTTGGGTCTAGGGATGAGGGAGGGACTTGGGCTAGGGATGAGAGAGGGACTTGGGTCTAGGGATGAGGGAGGGACTTGGGCTAGGGATGAGGGAGGGACTTGGGATAGGGATGAGAGAGGGACTTTGGCTAGGGATGAGGGAGGGACTTGGGCTAGGGATGAGGGAGGGACTTGGGCTAGGGATGAGAGAAGGACTTGGGCTAGGGATGAGGGAGGGACTTTGGCTAGGGATGAGGGAGGGACTTGGGCTAGGGATGAGAGAGGGACTTGGGTCTAGGAATGAGGGAGGGACTTGGGCTAGGGATGAGGGAGGGAGTGTGCAAGGGTCGGTATTAGGGATGGAGGATGAGGGAAGATCTGTGCCTTAGTGAAGCAGAATAAGAAAACCAAGAATACCCTGGCATAAGTCCTCTCCTTATCCACCCACCTCATCCATGTATCCAATGCATCTGTTCCACTCACTTCATCCATCACTGCACAAGAGATCAGTCACCTTATCTATCCGATACTCAATTACTCATCCACCCATCTGCTCCACATACACCACACTCCACATAAACGTCACAATCACCACACCCGGTCCACCTATCCATACAATCACATTTCCACATACACCACAGTTCACATAACGTCACAATCACCACCCCGTCCACTTATCCATACAATCACATTTTCACTTATCAACACACTGTCCCAAATATCACTCCAACCTACTCCCTGTTTGTCACATTTCACACCCACTCCTCTACTCCTCTACCTCATTCTCACCTCCACTCCCCTTTCCCACTCCCCTACCTGTCACACCCACCGCCATCACCGCCTCTGTCACCTGTCATCACCACCCTTCCACACCGTTCCGCTCTGCTTGCTGTTCAATCTGTCGACATATTCCCGGGGTCTGTAAACAAGTGTCGACGTGGTCCTAGAGTGACGGCTTACCTCATCGGAGCAGCGAGCGACAGCCACGCCATCTAACGGAGCAGGGAAATTGGAACATGTAAGAAAAGATATATATTATGTAGCGAGTGGGCGAGGAGATCAACCCGGGTGGAAAACATGGTGTGCGAGTTAGATTGGAGGAGGGAATGAGAAGCGTTTCGAGTGAGTAATGGCAGGCAGGTGGACGGTACGAGAAGGAGACAAGGACGGGACAAGGTCAGGACGTGTCGATGTGAAGGTGCAAAAAAAACCCAACAGCCTTATAGATTAGAGGGCGAGCAAGGGGTTACAAGTGCGATACGAGGTGTGAGGTTCAGGGAGGTGGTGAAATACGGGTTTGTGAACAGAGGCAGGGCAGGAGCAAGGCCAAGGAAGGGAGGGGTACTGGTGGCCTTGGACAGGAGTACTGGTTGAAGATTGAAAGGAACTGGGTGAAGAAAAACAGCTTCGTGGATAAATGGACGGGCAAAGAGTGACAAGGTAGATACGGATTGTTAGGAGGACGAGGAGGAAGAGGTGGCGAGATATTAGGTGAACAGAGGCAAGACAGGAGTATTGTGGTTGAAGATTGAAAGGAACTGCATATGGGGTAAAAAAAACACACACTTTAAGAATAAATGAACGGGCAAAGAGTGACAAGATAGATACGAGGAGGAGGAGGAGGAAGAGGTGAGATATTAGGTGGACAGAGCCAGGAGGAGGAGAAGGAGGAGGAGGAGAAGGAGGAGGTGGAGAAGGAGAAGGAGGTGAGATATTAGGTGGACAGAGCCAGGAGGAGGAGAAGGAAGAGGAGGAGAAGGAGGAGGAGGTGAGATATTAGGTGAACAGAGCCAGGAGGAGGAGAAGGAGGAGGAGGAGAAGGAGGAGGTGGAGAAGGAGGAGGAGGTGAGATATTAGGTGAACAGAGCCAGGCGGGAGAAGATTTGAGGAGGACGAGGAAGAGGAAGAGGAAGAGGTGAGATATGAAGAGGAGAACAGAGCCAGGCAAGAGGAGAGGACGACGAGGAGGAGGAGGAGGAGGAGGAAGAAGAGAAAGAGGTGAGATATTAGAAGAACAGAGCCAAGCGGGAGGAGATGTATAAGGGAGTGGGGAGATGGAGACAAGAGAAGAGAGAAGATAGTAGACAAGCAGAGAGTGACGCGTGTGATGGTAGAGGTGTGAGGTGAGATATGAGTGCCTTGCCGCGGGGTGAGGCCTGACGCTAACTGAGAGGCCCCTAACCCCTTTAACCTCAGCAGGAGAGGAATCCAACAGGTGTGTGTGTGTGTGTGTGTGTGTGTGTGTGTGTGTGTGTGTGTGTGTGTGTGTGTGTGTGTGTTCGAACGGTCAGTGAGGCCCTACATGTTTGTCTATGTATATGTAGATTTGTTCGGGTGTATAGGTGTATGTATGTATGTCAGCATGTGTATGTGAGTCTAGCCACGTAATTATTCTCACGGAGTCAGCACGTGTACCTGAGATACATGGACTGGCCTTATAAATGTATGAATATATGATTTGATTTACACACACACACACACACACACAGACCACACACACACCACACACGCACGCACGCACGCACGCACGCACGCACGCACGCACGCCGCACGCACGCACGCCGCACGCACGCACGCACGCACGCACGCACGCACGCACGCACGCACGCACGCACGCACGCACGCACGCACGCACGCACGCACGCACGCACGCACGCACACACACACACACACACACACACACACACACACACACACACACACACACACACACACACACACACACACACACACACACACACACACACACACACACACACACACACACACACACACACACACACACACACACACACACACACACACACACACACACACCACACACACACACACACACACACACACCACACACACACACACACACACACACACACACACACACACACACACACACACACACACACACACACACACACACACACACACACACACACACACACACACACACACACACACACACACACACACACACACACACACACACACACACACACACACACACACACACACACACACACACACACGTCTCCCTACAATGTGATGCACGGCGGCAGGACGTATCGTGAGGGACGGACGTAATTCCTTGCTTTGACACTCCCAGATTAACCCCAATGACGGCCATCACTCTTGTGGCTTGGCATGCTAATACCCCCGCGAGGAGAGGCCGCGACCCTTCCTGTTGCCAGCCGGACAGAGGAGCTTCTTGACCCCAGGGAAACGGAGGAATGCTGGGAAAAATGTTTGATTAAAGGCATGTGCGCGAGGAGGATGTAGTTTATATGGAAAAAAAGGAGATCAAGATTATAACAGTACGAAAAATGTTGACTGTGATGATGACAGTAATATTGAGGGAAACGAAGGAGTGCTGGGAAGAATGTTTGATTAAAAGGCACGTGCGCGAAGCTGATGTTGTCGATAGTGAGAAAAAAAATCGAGACAAGATTATTAAAGTACGAAAAAATGTCGAATGTGATGATGACAGTAATATTTGACGCAAAATAAGACATGGACAGAGATTGCAGATGGAAAGAAATGGATAGAAATAAAACATATTTATATGTCTTAATGCGTTGTGTTTGAGGTTTTCATTAGAGGTCAAGTAAGGTGTTAACACTCCATCTGTTTAGTGTCTATTATCTGACAAAATTACTGCGACCCTGTAAGGCCAGGCAGCGATAAATCTGCATGAGCATAATTTAATGTTTTACTTAACGCCACGAAGCGCCATTAAACAGAAAATTCCCGCCCAAAAGCAATGAGGAGAAAGATGTGTTTAACCCCTCCACGCCCAGATCTTTCCTTTGCTATATAAAATTATCTGTTGTTAGCCATAAAATTACGAAAACTAACTAAATATACCAAATTAACTAGTGGACAAGGATACTAAGCAGGTCATATATATATAACATTCCTTATATTCACTAAAAAAACGTCTAATAGTTCCTAAATTACAATGAAAATAACGTTGTGGGCCTCAAGGGGTCAAGAACGCGATTCGACACCCTGAACGAAGGCACACGGGAGAAGGAAGGATACTGACGCAAGGAGAAGTGCCGGGAGGACCTCAGCACCTCTGCCCCCACACCCTGACGACGCCCCCGGACCATGGAGAGTGCTGGGGCGCCTCACGTAGGTGGAGGAACAGGCGGAGAGGCATCGCAGAGGTTCCTGAACTCTCTGATTTACGACCCCAAACTTCCGCGCCTCATGGTCGGCTTGGGAAGGTGTTAATTTATCGGACAGAAGAGGAGAGATGGGTGGTGGAGGAGTGGAAGAGTGGGAGGCTGAGGATTGGGGCTTGAGGGGGTTTAATGGGGTGGAAGGTGGAGGGGGAGGTCTTGAGGGGGGTGGAGGGTGAAGGTGGAGGTCTTGAGGGGGTTATTGGGGTGGGGTGGAGGGGGAGGTCCTGAGGTTGTGAGGGACGAGGAGTCAGGGTTTTTTTCTCCCTTTCTCTTTATCAGTTGAAATACTGGTTTGTTTGTTCGTTTGTTCATTTCACATCTTTCCAACACATTTTTTTGTATATATTAGTATTTTTTTTTCTATTATTCCTTAAAATGTAATCTAATTTTCATGCTATCCAAATGAAACCCGATTTGGCTCAACCCTTGGCTTTTTTGTCGCTATTTTTTGAATGGAAAGGTAGAGTTAACCTATCCCGCTACTTTTCCCTGTCCATAGAAAACCTAATACTGAGGTTTCTGGCAGGAGAATAGAAACCCTTGGAAATTTTGGAACTAAAGCTTATAGTAATCAAAGTTATTTAGGATTTTCCATGTTTTATCAGGCTTTAGAGCGTGTGTTTTTTTGCCTCCTTATAGTAATCAAATGTATTCAGGCCCTTATATTTTTTTATCAGGCTTAAGAGCTATTTTTTTTCCTCCCTCTCTCTTCATGCCATTTACCTCTCGATGTAAAAGTGGCTGCGAGGAAAACAGAACCAAACCTTGGAAATAACCGGCACCAAATCACGAATTTTCCCTCTCATTGCCGAGTTAAGCCGCCCCATCCCTGGCTAAGACTGTAGTGACTCGCCCAAACCCAAGATAGTTAAAACCCATTCGTACTTAATTGCTGCCGAGCCCACTATATATCTCTGTGCGCGGCCCACCCACTAGCACTCCCCCCCTCCCCTGCCCACCAGCACCCACCCCCCTGCCCACCAACCCCCCCTCCTGCCCCCCCTCTACCCCCCCTTCCTCCTTGTGCTTGAATGTGAACCAGGCTTTTATTTCGTCGTTCCTTCTTCCTATTCTAAGTCCCGCCTGGCTTTCTTTCTTCTCCCGTCGAGCCATATTTACATCAGCTTAGTCGACGATAATGATACTCAATATTTTCTTTTTTTCTTTGCCTATTTGATTTTTGAGGTTTTTTTTGGGGGGAGGTGGGTGTTTCCTTGTGTGTGTGTGGTGTGTGTGTGGGTGTGTGTGTGTGTGTGTGTGTGTGTGTGTGTGTGTGTGTGTGTGTGTGTGTGTGTGTGTGTGTGTGTGTGTTCCCGGCTGCCCATCACTATTATTTACTTGATGGTCTCCTGTTCCCTTATTATCCTTGCTCTCTTCTGTTGCTTTGTCCTCTCTCTCTCTCTCTCTCTCTCTCTCTCTCTCTCTCTCTCTCTCTCTCTCTCTCTCTCTCTCTCTCTCTCTCTCTGTAGCTCTAGTCCAGCGCCTCATTTTCATTCTGATCGCCCGTCACCCACTCTTTACTGTCCACTCTTCTATTTGTACCACTCTCTTATTACTCTTTACTCCTCCTCCTTCTCTATCTCTCCCACTGCTTCCTTTCCTTATTACTCCTTCTTACCCCTCCTCTCCTCCTCCTCCTCCTCCTCCTCCTCCTCCTCCTCCTCCTCCTCCTCCTCCTCCTCTTCCTCCTGCTGTTTCCTTTCCTCTATAAAGAAAGAGAGAGAGACAGCACGAATAAAAATGAGTACACATATCCATCTCTGTTAATTAATCATCATGAGGAATTTACGATACATCACAATAATTTAACGCAAACAAGCGGATAGCATTTAGATATATACAATGCCTGGACGCTAATTGCACGGTGTACCTTTGCAACAGCTGTTTATATTGGTCTGACTTGCTCGACACAGGTCCTCGGCTGGGCGTGGCGTGTTTTCGGTTGATAAGGTTTCTGATGAGACAGAGGCGGGGAGCGGACAGTGACGGACTGGCGGGGCTCACGGGTCGCCTCACTCCGGGGTAATGCGCCGCGATGCTTTCAATGTATGTTCGCTCTCCCTGGGGGGTTCTTGTGGCTTCCTTTGTGACCCACGCGCCGCTCTGAGACATAATTATTCTATTTTTTATTGTTATTTATAGTATCATTATTATTGTTATTATTATTATTTACCGATCTGAGAGTACATATAGTCATTCTTCTCTTTTTTATTGTTGTTATTGTCATTATCATAGTTATTATTTACCGATCCGAGTGTATACATTGTCATTCTTATTTTTTATTGTTATTATTATTATTATTATTATTATTATTATTATTATTATTATTATTATTATTATTATTATTATTATTATTATTATTATTATTATTATTATTCAAACATCAGAATTCTCCTTTTTATCATTGTGTTTGTCATTATTATTGTTGCTCAGACTTATTTTTATTATCATTATCATTATTCAGACAGGACTATCTTTGGTATCATTGTTTTACTTATCATCATTGTTGATTAGGCTAGATTTAGTACCTCAGTATAAATAGAGTGGAGTTGAGAGCCATGAATTAAGTCTGAGTGGGCGGGTGACTTGGTTCAGTAGATGAGGCGGTTAAACGCATTGCCTTTTGTAGACGTTCACTTTAAATTCTAATGTCAGTGATCCAAATGAAAAGTAAAGCTTGAAGGACATTTTCAGAGCTGCTCATTACTACACGTCTTCTTGGCATCTTATTTTAACCCCTTCACGCCCAGATCTTTCCTTTGCTATATGAAATTGTCTGTTGTCGAGCCATAAAATTACGAAAAAGTAACTTAATATACCAAATTAGCTAGTGGACAAGGATACTAAACAGGTCATATCTATAAAATATTGCTTATATTCACTAAAAATCGTCTAATGGTACCCAAATTACAGAGGAAATTACGTTCTGGGTCTCAAGGGGTTAACTTCAAACCTGCAATGGGTAAAGACCCTGGATGTCTCTCAGTTTTCTCTTAGCATGTTTTCACGGGTGCATATTTCTTTTTAACTATAATGGGAGTCGAGGTGCTTGTGTTTACGAGCTGAAATGTAAACGTACAACCTAATCAGCAGAATATTACGCGTTTCTTCTAAATAACAGGTTCTTCGCAATGCTTTATATTTTCAAATGAGATGTTTAAATGTTTCTTAACCCCTTCACGCCCAAATCTTTCCTTTGATATATAAAATCGCCCGTTGTTGAGCCATAAAATTATAAAAAGTAACTTAATAAACCAAATTTGTTCGTCGACAAGGATACTAAACAGGTCATATCTATAAAATAGAACTTATATTCACTAAAAATCGTCTAATGGTACCCAAATTACAGAGGAAATTACGTTCTGGGTCTCAAGGAGTTAATCATAGCGGTGAAATCATAGTAGGATTACCTAATTATACCCACAGCAAAACACGTTGAAATTAGTGAAGAGTTGATACATGGCTTTATTTCAGAGTGCATCATCAGAGGGGGAACACACGTGTCTTCTAAATAACAGGGTCACTGCAAGGCTTTATATTTCCAAATGAGATGTTTAAATAAAGCGGTGAAAATAGGAACACTTTGAAATTAGCGGAGAGCAGACGTATAGCTTTATTATACAGTACAACTTCATCAGCAAATAAGGCGTTTCTTCTAAATAACAGGGTCACCGCAAGGCATTATATTTCCAAATGAGATGTTTAAGTGAAGCGGTGAAGTCATAGGACCCACAACGAAACTCTTAATAATTAGTGTTGAGTTAATGTATCGTTGTATTCCGCAACGGGACAGTTTCAGCGATAAACACGTCGGTTCAACAAGAGATTTATCGTCCCTCTTATCGCCCTACCGTCGCCGCCTTCTGTACCAGGCTGCCAAAAAAATATCGGACGGTCCACCCAAAAAAGGAGGCATAAATCACCCTTAATTCATTGGCACGGGGCGCGTAATTATTTTTGCAAACTGGCGAGTAAAGAGACGCAGCATGTTGACTTATAAGGAGGCGGGAGACGGGGCGGCCCTACCTGCCTCGCCACGCACAACCAACCCCACTTAATTGTCAGGACAGTTTGCAAGTGTCTTAGATCGTTGAGGTGCTGGCAGGACGAGGAGGGAAGGGGGAAGAAGGGAAGAGGGAGGGAAGAATGAAAGGGGGGAGGGAAGTATGGAAGGGAAGAGGGAAGTAGAGAAGTGGGAGAGAATATAGGAAGGGGGAGAAAAGTAGGGGACGGAGAGAGGGAGGAGGGAAGTAGGGAAGGGGCAGGACGAGGAGGGAAGAGGTATGTAGGGAAGGGGTTGGAGGGAGGGAAAGGAGGAGGGAAGTAAGGTTGGGGGGAGGGAAGAAGGAAAGGGGAAGGAAAATAGGGAAGTGGGGAGGGAAGCAGGGAGGGGGAGGGAAGTAGGAGGAAGTAGGGAAGGTGGAGGGGTATGAAAGGTGGAAGAGAGAGGAGGGAGGATAGTAAGGAAGAGAGAGGAGAGAGGAGAGAGAGAGAGAGCAGAGAGAGGAGAGAGAGGAGAGAGGAAGAGAGAGAGAGAGAGAAGAAGAGAGAGAGAGAGAGAGAGAGAGAGATCTATGGAAAGGAAGGGTTGTGAGATGAGACAGGACAATAAGTAGAGGAATGGATTAGTAGAGTGATAGTTGTGGCAGACTGATGTGGTGACGAGGACGTGTGACGGGGTGACTGACAGACAGGGAAGCAGGGATGGGGAGTGAGGGTGTGGAGGATTTGGGAAGAGGAAGTAGTAGTAGTAGTAGTAGTAGTAGTAGTAGTAGTAGTAGCAGTAGCAGTTGTAGTTCCTAAGGGGAGGACTAGGAGTGACAGGGAGGCAGGGGGGAGGGGTTGATAAGGGATAAGGATTGAGTCATGAGGGAGAGAGTGATGTGAGGGAGGAGTGTTGGGACGGAGGGTTTGAAGGTAGTGTGGAGAGAAATGAGGAAGGGAAGAAGGAGGGAAGAAAGGTAGTGTGGAGGAGAGAAATGAGTAATGAGAAGGAGAGAAGGGGGGAAGATAGGTGTTGTAGAGGAGAGAAATAAGTAATAAGAAGGAGAGAAGAAGGGATAAATGAGTAATAAGGAGAAAAGGAGGGAAGAAAGGGGTGCGCAGGAGAGAAATGAGTAAGGAGAGAAGGGCTTAAGGGGTGCACAGGAGAGAAATTAGTAATGAGAAGGAAAGAAGGAGGGAAGAAAGGTAGTGTGGAGGAGATATATGACCAAAAAGGATAGAAGGAGGAAAAAAAGGGTGCACAGGAGATAAATGAGTAATATGAAGGAATGAAGGAGAGAAGGAGGGAAGAGGGGAGTGGGAGGAAAAGGTAGTGTGGAGGAGATATATGACCAAAAAAGATATGACCACAAAGGATAGGAGGGAAGATAGGGGTGTGCAGGGGCGAGATTAAGGTGCAGGGGTGTGGCTGGGGATGTCTAAGGAAGGTGAAACAAAAAAGATAAGATAAATTAAGCCATCAGTATCACCTTGAAGCACGCCACTCAGCCGTGACACCAGGGTGGGAATAAGGTAGATAGATATACAGGTCGTTAAAGGGGAGAATGACACTGATATCCTACACATAGACGTCTTTATGTCTTTATAGTGAATTACTTCTATATTAGGAAAGGTAGATATAAGGGTAAAGGTAATAGTAGAGGTAGAATGAACGTATTTACATATTTTTTACTATAGTCTATTATGTAATCTTTGTATAATGATATATTGAGTGGAAGTGACAGCGATATCCTACACAAATCAGCGTCTCTATAGTAAATTACGACTATATTAGTAAAGTTAAAGGTTAAATGAACGTATTTGCATATTTTTACTATTGTTGGCTTATAGCAATACTCTTACTCATAGCAATACTCTTAAAATAATGACAGGATTAGCCGAAAAGGTGCATGCATGAAAACTACATGTAGGGATAAACATATGTGCCTATAAGCCAACACTATAGTATCTCTAATCTATGTATGAGAAGTGCATATATTGGGTACTAGAAGACAGGTAAATAATGTATAGGTATGCAAGTGGTCGTTTTTTGTGGATGTAAAACAGTTGCTAACCCTTTTCTTTGGCTATCTTGAGTTTGGAATTGATAAGTCGAGGTCAAAATGAACTATGGCTACTACACACGCAACACACACACACACACGCACACACAAACACACACACACACACACACACATACACACACACACACACACACAACACACACACACACCTTGTACATTACCGTCCTCCACCGCTTTCATGAACAAGTTTTTGCACAAGCACACACACACACACACACACACACACACACACACACACACACACACACACACACACACACACACACACACACACACACATTCATTCAAATGTGTGTATACGTATGTGTGTATGCTTAGTGTCGGTAATGAACACTGTACAGACACTTTTTTTTTGCTGCCTATTATTAAACATTATAACTTTACTGCAGATGTAAGGAGGAGGGAGGAGATGAGGAGGAGGAGGAGGAGGAAGGAGGAGGAGGAGAGAAGAAGAGATGGCAGTAGAATAATAGGAAGGAAAATGAGAATAGAAGGAGAAGGAAGGATAAAGCGGTGGAGAGAGAAGGAAGAGAAGAGGAGGAGGAATGAGAGGAAGGAAGAAAGGAAGGATAGGAGGAGGAGGAGGAGGAGGAAGGAGGAGGAGGAGGAGGAGGAGGAGGAGAGGAGGAGGAGGAGAGAGGAGGAGGAGGAGGAGGAGGAGGAAGAAGAGGAAAGGGAAGGATAAAGCGGTGGAGGACGCTGCGTCTTATCTGTAAATTGGTAGTTTCTTCTCTTTATAGGCTGGTTGGGGGCAGCAAGTAGGTAGTTGTAAATCATTTGTCTCCCCTCACTCGCGGGGTTATCTTAACGTAGCCTGTTTACCTACCCCTCCCTCCTCCTCCTCCTCCTCCTCCTCCTCCTCCTCCTCCTCCTCCTCCTCCTCCTCCTCCTCTTCCTCCTCCTCCTCCTATCTCCATGTCTCCCAATATGTTCCGATTATCTCCCTTCGTTTTTTTTTTTTACCTCCTCTCATCCTCTCGCTTCTCAATTGCTAATTTTCCTTTAGACTTTTTTTGTCTTTTCCTCTGTTTTTCTTTTGTTTTCAATCCTCTATTTTTCTCTCATATATCCTTTGTTTTCTTGTGTACGCTCATATACTCCTTTGTAAGTCTCCCCTCTGTTCGTAGCCTTACGTTTCTTTCTCCTCTCCCTTCTCATCTTCTCCACCTCGAAGCACGCCAGCACCTACGAGGTCTGAAGGGCGCCGCGAGAGCCTGTCAGAGGAGGAACCTGTCGGGAGGAGGTCTTGGAGGCTTGAAGGAAATATAGCCTCGTCGGTCCGTTTGTGAATATTGAAGAGGATCGGTGCGGTGTTAGAGAAGGAGGAGGAGGAGGAGGAGGAGGAGGAGGAGGAGGAGGAGGAGGAGGAGGAGGAGATGATAAAGGTGAAGAGGGATAAGGAGAAGGTAAGAACACGAGAAAGATGTCGGGAGGGAACAAAAATTAGCAGAGATTAAGGGAAAGTTAGGGAGAACACATAACTAAGTCTTGCTAAATTAGGGAGGTGCATGGTATCCCTTTTGTTGGATAAGGGTTAAGGTTAAAATATATTGTTAAGAGGGGTTAGGGGAAGGTAGGAACGCGAGGAAGGTTGGAGGAAACAGAAATTAGCAGAGAAGGAAGAGAAAGTAAGGGAGAACACCTGGTAATTTTTCCTCAAGTTTGGTGCTTGGTATCGCTTTTGTAGGAGCCGCGTGTAGGGTGTGGCTCCTACGTGGCTCATCTGAAGACCCACCTGAAATTTACCGGGGCTCAGGAGGCGAGAACAGTTACTCATCCACCTTCAACGTTGCTCTTAAGACGGAACCGAGAATGATGAGGCACTTGTCTTATTAAAGCGAACCTGTGAGCAACGCAGAAAAACAGAGGAGGCAGGAGGGAAGACGGGAAGAGAAAGATATTGTTCGGTTCTGCCAAAGTAATTTATGGAACCTCTTTTTGGTGTGCGCGTGTGTGTGTGTGTGTGTGTGTGTGTGTGTATCTTCTGCCACCAGGTTTCCTTTCTTTCGCTTGTGGTGCTCGCGGCTCGTAAATAATTGAGGAACACTTGCCTTGTCTCCTCGCCGTGTTGTGAGCGACGGAAGCCAAGACGCGGGTCGTGTTTTTAAGGTGAAGACGAAGAGGCAGGTGGGAGTAATTAATGTCCGCCCAGGTGTGTTAATTATAAGACAGGAGAGGAGAGAGAGAGAGAGAGAGAGAGAGAGAGAGAGAGAGAGAGAGAGAGAGAGAGAGAGAGAGAGAGAGAGAGAGAGAGAGAGAGAGAGAGGTGTATACTAGTCCACCTGCAACACTAGCTCTTTATAGGACACACAAACACACACACACACACAGCATCAGAGAGAGAGAGAGAGAGAGAGAGAGAGAGAGAGAGAGAGAGAGAGAGAGAGAGAGAGAGAGAGAGAGAGAGAGAGAGAGAGAGAGAGAGAGAGAGAGAGAGAGACTGACCACCATGGAAGCCAATTGAAGCGTTTCATTAAATATCATTGGGCATTTAATTACTCTAATTAAGCTCGTATTTAATTAAGGTTCCGGTGGTCTACGTCGCCTGCTTTAATTAGCCAGGTGGGTCCTTGGTGGCTCTCATTAAGGCAATGTAACGAGCAGCCTTTGTCCTCACTATGTGCAGGAGTTTTTCTTTTTTTATGGTGTCTAGTATCCTTCTTATTTCTATTCCTGTTATGTGTTGTGTAGTGTGTGGGTGGTGTGGTGTGTGTGTGTGTGTGTGTGTGTGTGTGTGTGTGTGTGTGTGTGTGTGTGTGTGTGTGTGTGTGTGTGTGTGTGTGTGTGTGTGTGTGTGTGTGTGTGTGTGTGTGTGTGTGAGGGGTGGTTTTTTTTCTAATGTCAGAAATTTTCATATTTTTTGTTTACTTTTTTAGTTACCACTCAAAATTTCTTTATATAATCTTCTATTACAATTTTTTATTTTGTTATGCTTTATTTAATCCCATGATCTTTTCCTTATTTTCCCTGTAGGTTTCTCGGTGAAGTCCAACTTTATCGAACCAATACTTTTATCTTTCGATTATGTAACTTCTGACGATTATGAGCTTCAACATTCGCATATAAACAATTTTATGAAATACCACAACCACCACCACAACCACCACCACCACCACCACCACCACCACCCCCCCACCACCAACCACCACCCACCATCATAAATCACCAACAACCCAACCACCACCCCCTTACCCCCAAACCACAATCACCACCACACACCACCACCACCACCACCACCCCCAAACACCACCACCACCACCACCACCACCACCACCACCACCACCACATCCCCACCACCACCATCATCACCACCACCACAACCACTATTTACCACCACCACCAACCAAACATCCCCCACCACAGTCACCACCCACCACTACATCCCCAAACCACCACCACCACCACCACCACCACCCCCCACCCACATCACCCACCACACACCCACAACCACCACCCCAAACCCCCCCCACCACCACCACCACCCCCAACCACCACCACATACCAACCACCACCATCACACCACCACCACCACCACCACCACCACCACCCACCACCACCACATCACCACCACCACCATCATCACCACCACCACCACCATTACACCACCACCACCACATCACCCCCCACATCACCACCACCACCACATCACCACCACCACCCCCACACAAAGGTGGGCACCAAACCGTTAACCGTTAATCTTAATTAACGAATTTTAACATTTTCGTTAACGATTTAACTTGTAAGTTAACTTTGGAAATCATTATCGGACTAATTAACTTCCGTTAAAATTTAATTTCCCGGGTAACCCCAAGTCCGCTAACCTAAAAATTTCAAAAAAACCGGTAAACTTTTAAAAGTTTCTTTTATTTTCAGTTTTTCAATACAGAGTGAGTTTGTATTTTTAAATTTTGTACGCGTCTTTCTTGAAACCCCCGATAAAAACGCCACTTTTATTATAAAAACTTTTAAATTAAATTTATGAAAAATATCGGTTTATAATTTTTTTTTTTTTTATTCTTTCGGCCATTTTATCAATATTTTTTTTGTAGTTTAATACTAATATTGTGTTTTTTTAAATTTTTTTTTTCCACCCTTTTCTGGCTCTAAAAGCCTTTAAAAACCAAAAAGGGGGCCAAAATATGAATCAGCCTTTTTTAGGTTTTTTAAGTTAAAACTAAAAATCTTCCTTATTTTTTTTTCTCTAAAGCAAAAAACTATATTTTGGGTTCTAAAGCCTTAAAAAACCCCATAAAGGCTGATTTTATAGTTTGGCACTTTTCAAAGGTGTTTTAGGTGGTTTAGAGCAAAAACTGATTTTTTTTTATATATAATAAAAATTAGCGTTAACGGTTTATCGATAACTTCCGTTACATTTTTAAAGAATTAACTGATTAACGGTTATCGAAGTTAATTTTTTGGATAACGGATTAACGGTTAACGAAGTTAACTTTTTGATTAACGGCGCCCACCACTGCCACCACATCACCATCACCACCACCACCACATCACCACCACCACACCACCATCACCACCACACCACCATCACCACCACCACACCACCACACCACCATCACCACCACCATACCACCATCACCGCCATTACACCACCATCACCACCACCACCACACAACAACCACCACCACCATCACCACCACCACCATCACCACCACCACCACCACCACCACCACCATCACCACCACCACCATCACCACCACCACCATCACCACCACCACCACCACCACCACCACCACCACCACCACCACACCACCACCACCACCATCACCACCACCACCACCACCACCACCACCACCACCACCATCACCACCACCACCATTACCACCACCACCATCACCACCACCACCACCATCATCACCATCATCACCACCACCACCACCACCACCACCACCACTAACACCACCACCACCATCACCACCACCACCACCACCACCACCATCATCACCATCACCATCACCACCACCATTACCACCACCACCACCATTACCACCACCCCCACCACCACCATCACCACCACCGCCATCACCAAACCATTTTTTTTAAACTTTTTTTTAGAACCTTTTTCAACAACAATTTAGCACTTTTCTTTTCTTTGTAAAAAGTAAAGAAAATCAAAGAAGGGGATGGTGAAGGTTAGGTTGGGTTAGGTCAGGTTGTAATAGAAGTATTTTAAGGTGAGGGTATTTAAAAAGTTGACTTACGCCTGTGCGAGCTTGGACACGTTCCACATCTTTAGTGTGGACGTCTATTTCCTAGTAGTATTGCTATTAGTATCATGCATTGGTTTTAGTAGAAATAAAAAACTAAACGGAAGAAGTTTAAAAAAAGACACCATGAAACCACATTTAAAGTATTGAAATCAAGTGTCTTCACATACCAAACTTTTCCTATGTATCTTATTTATGCACCCCCCCCCCCCCCCCCCCCCCCCCCCCCCCCCCCCCGGTGAATCCAAGAGTTTCAAGATGATGTCGGTTTTCCCTCACCTCGTATACGTACATTATGTCTTATCACATATCTTCCTTTTTTTCTCTAGTTACTGCATCGGTGTTATGAACTATCGACTACTTCTGGACCCACTCACGCGTATAACTCTTCTCTTTCTTCCCTCATTCCCTGCCTCGTTCCATCCTTCCTTGGAAACAATGGTCGCTTGCTTCCCGATATCTTTCAACTGCTCCAGCGAAATGTTTTTACATGGAGGAGAAAAGGATTACGGGATACCCTTGGGTTATAGAGGGTGGCTGCGTCCTCCTCCTCCTCCTCCTCCTCCTCCTCCTCCTCCTCCTCCTCCTCCTTCACAGTTACCTGACAGATCATTCGGACTGTATCTTAATTGCCATCGTAGAGAGAATATCCAGAAAATACTCTCTCTCTCTCTCTCTCTCTCTCTCTCTCTCTCTCTCTCTCTCTCTCTCTCTCTCTCTCTCTCTCTCTCTCTCTCTCTCTCTCTCTCTCTCTCTCTCTCTCTCTCTCTACTCAATGATTCACTCTCAGGTAAATATGTGTTTTTACAGCAAATTTACAGCTTCTGAGACTCGCTTCTATCCTGGTAACTAATTACTTTAAGTTGACTTAGGCTTCTTGTGGCCTGTTAATGATTATTGACGAAAAGTAGCTTATTTTCCTGCCTCATTGTCTCATTATAATAGTCGTAGTAGTTAGTATTGCTATTACCATTATTATCATTATTGGTATCATTCTAATTATTATTGCTACTTTTATTTTTACTGTTACTATTATTATTATTATTTTAGCATGCAGCGTTTCTGTGTGTGTTCGATATAGCATGCAACGTCCCCGGGTTCGATCCCACCTACTGGCGCTTTGGTTCTGGTTTGGTTTGGTCCTGGCGGGGTGGCAGTTTGTATCGTCAATAACCTCTTAGTCAATACGTGCAAATTGTCTAGATCTAGAGTGATGGCAATAATAATAATAATAATAAAAATAATAATAATAATAATAATAATAATAATAATAATAATAAAATAATAATAATAATAATAATAATAATAATAATAATAATAATAATAATAATAATAATAATAATAATAATAATACTTTTTTTCCACCCGAATTCATACAGGAAAAAAAACACAATAATATACATACATAAGGAAACAAATTTAAGTACTAAACCAAATAAAATATAATATAGTTGTATCATAATCATCATCATCTGTAAATGTTTAGTAAAACCAAGAATTATTCCTATATTTACATTGATAAGAACGTCTTTTATTAAAATTCAATATGTCTGACAGTAGCCACTTAACTTATCAATATTTTCATCTACCTTGTCGTAACGCACCCTTTTACCTCAATCCTTAATACTTTACCTTTAAAACTCTGATGTATTCACTGGAAAGCTGTCACACTCTTCAATCTTTACACTATTCTATTTACATCTCTATAATTTTCCTCTCCAGTTCTTAGTTTCGATTCCTTGCCCTATTCCTCACTTGATTGACTTTCAGGAAAAAAATTGACAAGTTAATGCAATTCTGAAGCCTCGGGTTGGTGTGTCTGGAAATCTGGAGGCTTTTCTTTTGTGGTTTGTTCCTCGAAGTGGGCAGCGAAACCTCGTCCATTCAGTTAAGTGCGCCAAGCTTGTTTTGATTGGCGATAAATGAGAGAAAAAACGTATGCCCTTGTCTAATAGCGGTGGTGGTGGTGGTGGTGGGTCAGGTGCAGTGGTGGACGAGGGGGAGGGGGGTAGAGAGAGAGAGAGAGAGAGAGAGAGAGAGAGAGAGAGAGAAGAGAGAGAGAGAGAGGAGAGAGAGAGAGAGAGAGAGAGAGAGAGAGAGAGGAATTTGTACTTGTCCTGTTTTAAGATACTGCGGTTTGGTTTTTTGCACACGCACGCACACACACACACACACACACACACACACACACACACACACACACACACACACACACACACACACACACACACACACACACACACACAACACACACCACACACACACACACACACACACACACACACACACGATGCATTATACAATCCAAACCTATTAAGAAGCTTGATAATAATTAATACATTGAAAGTCAAAAATTTGTATCAGAAATGTTGTGTTTACTTGGCTCTACCTACACAAGTATTATATATTTTTATTTTATGCGTTTTTTCCATACAGATACATACATACACATCTCCCTTGAAATATATCCATCGGATGAATATGAAGTATGTACGTACGTTTCAAAATTTACCGCATGCATGAAATAGCCCGAATATGTGACTTTTAGGACCGATTGTACTGTTTTGTACGACGTAATTTATGTAACTCCGCTCACAGGACATAGAATAATTGTTGTGAAAATCGTGAACTACTTTGAAATATTGATGTAATTTTCCCTATTCCAGCAGATTGAGCGAAGTGAGAGACAAGTGGCCTTCATCCTTACTACATCTCTCTCTCTCTCTCTCTCTCTCTCTCTCTCTCTCTCTCTCTCTCTCTCTCTCTCTCTCTCTCTCTCTCTCTCTCTCTCTCTCTCTCTCTCTCTCTCTCTCTCTCTCTCTCTCTCTCTCTCTCTCTCTCTCCATTCATATGGGAAGTGTATTAAAAAGAAAAGAACAACAGGTCACATGCTTATGAAGTCCATATTTGTATGTATATAATTCTCTACACGTAAAAGCTTGAATTTTTCCCCAAACAACCTGACCTGTTTGCCTTGCCTTTTTACGCCAGGTCTGTGGATTATCTTGTCACCTGCCTCTTCCTGGAAAGGAAAGGAAAGAGGTCCTGGTGATGGCTCTCGAGGCGCTGCACGAGGAGGCAAAGCCTTTGGGACTTGAGGTCTCCTGGCTCAAGACCAAGGTCCAGGTATTTGGAGACTTACTAGATGAAGCAGTACAGTCTGTTCATGCGTGTGGCGAGGACATTGAGATCTTGGAAAGTTTTACATACCTTGGTAGCGCAGTCCATAATGACGACGGGTCACGTCAAGAAGTCTTACGACGGATTGGCATAGCCCACGGTGTTATGGACTCGCTCAGCGGGAGTATTTGGCGTTGTCGGTACCTGTGCAGGAGGACAAAGATCCGGGTCTTCAAGTCGCTTGTGATCCCTGTCTTACTCTATGGTTGTGAGACATGGACACTAAATAGTGACTTGAAGAGACGAATCAATGCCTTTGGTAATAAGTGTCTTCGCAGAATCATGGGGTATCGCTGGGATGATTACGTGTCAAATCAGCGATTGCACCGTGAGACTGAATCGAGGCCTATTACCTGCATAGTCCGTCAGCGCCAACTTCGGCTATATGGGCATGTGGCACGCTACCCTGAAACCGATCCTTCCCATCGGGTTGTATCTGTAAGAGACAATCCGGCGTGGAGGAGGCCAAGGGGGCGCCCGCAAGGCTCGTGGCTGGGGCAAGTTGATGTTTCTTGTCGAGAGCTGCTTGGTATGGGAAAGGAGCCTGCATGGGAACTCGCGCGTGGTGACCCCCGGGAGTGGCGTCGTAGGGTGGGCGAGGCGACGCGCCCCCCGGCGTATGCCCCCAATGATTGATTGATTGCCTCTTCCGCTCATCCCGCGTGATTTTCCTGGACTCCCTGTACTTACATATATAGTATCTTCCTCAGTCCTCCATTTATAAAACAAGATCATTATTCCATCCCTATTTTATGAAGTTTCCTAAAAAAAAAAAAAAAAAAAAAAAAAAAAATCAACAAATCTATTTTCTTGACTTTTGTACCTAAAACGTTCCATATACATTTTCAGCCACCATTCATAAAACAAGATCATTTCGTGGTATTCCCATTGGATCAACATTATTCTTGAACTTGCCTGCTATTCTCCACAAAACTATAATATTCCCGCATTTTTCTCAACAGTCTTCTACAACCTGTGCAGATCTCTCCCTAGTCTCCCTTGAACAAGAAGATCATTTCGTTGTCTTCCCATTTTATCAACATTATTTTCAAACTTTTCTTCTCTTCTCCACAAAAGTATTCCCTTTTTCTCAACAATCTTCTACTATACTACTGTACTACTACTACTACTACTACTACTACTACTACTACTACTACTACTACTACTACTACTACTTACACCTGTTTAGCCTTTTCCTTGCACCCTATTCACCCTTGCCGCCTTATGTCTCCCTTAGCGTACCTTGCTCGGTCTTCCAGGTCCCTGCACCGTAACACACGTCCTTATTAATGCTATCAGTGTTGCCGGCCGCGCGCCATATTAGATAGAGGGGAGAGGGGAAGGGAAGGGGGAAGGAGTTACAAGGAGAAGGGGGAAGGGAGAAGGGGTGATGGGAAGGGGGACAAGGAGAAGGGGTGATGGGAAGGGGGAACGAGGGGTAGGGGTGATGGGAAGGGGGACAAGGAGAAGGGGTGATGGGAAGGGGGACAAGGAGAAGGGGTGATGGGAAGGGGGACAAGGAGAAGGGGTGATGGGAAGGGGAACGAGGGGAAGGGGTGATGGGAAGGGGGACAAGGAGAAGGGGTGATGGGAAGGGGGACAAGGAGAAGGGGTGATGGGAAGGGGAACGAGGGGAAGGGGTGATGGGAAGGGGGACAAGGAGAAGGGGTGATGGGAAGGGGGACAAGGAGAAGGGGTGATGGGAAGGGGAACGAGGGGAAGGGGTGATGGGAAGGGGGACAAGGAGAAGGGGTGATGGGAAGGGGAACGAGGGGAAGGGGGTGATGGGAAGGGGGACAAGGAGAAGGGGTGATGGGAAGGGGTGATGGGAAGGGGGACAAGGAGAAGGGGTGATGGGAAGGGGGACAAGGAGAAGGGGGTGATGGGAAGGGGGACAAGGAGAAGGGGTGATGGGAAGGGGGACAAGGAGAAGGGGTGATGGGAAGGGGAACGAGGGGAAGGGGTGATGGGAAGGGGGACAAGGAGAAGGGGTGATGGGAAGGGGTGATGGGAAGGGGGACAAGGAGAAGGGGTGATGGGAAGGGGGACAAGGAGAAGGGTGATGGGAAGGGGGACAAGGAGAAGGTGATGGGAAGGGGGACAAGGAGAAGGGGTGATGGGAAGGGGGACAAGGAGAAGGGGTGATGGGAAGGGGAACGAGGGGAAGGGGTGATGGGAAGGGGGACAAGGAGAAGGGGTGATGGGAAGGGGGACAAGGAGAAGGGGTGATGGGAAGGGGAACGAGGGGAAGGGGTGATGGGAAGGGGGACAAGGAGAAGGGGTGATGGGAGGGGGAACGAGGGGAAGGGGTGATGGGAAACGAGTGTCAGCGGGAGATAATGACGGTGTCGTGATAACCATTAGGCTGTGTTTGGGCGATAGGTTATCGTGCGTGTGTGTGTATGTGTGTGTGTGTGTGTGTGTGTGTGTGTGTGTGTGTGTGTGTGTGGTGGGGTCTTCATATCCCTTTGTTCTATATGCCTTTTTATTATTATCCTTTCTTCCTCCTGCTCCTTCCTCCTTTTTTTCCTCCTCCTTTTCTCTATCCTCCTCCTCCTCCTCCTCCTCCTCTTTCCTCCTCCTCCTCCTCCTCCTCCTCCTCCTCCTCCTCCTCTTCCTCCTCCTCTTCCTCCTCCTCCTCCTCCTCCTCCCGCTACTCCAGATTTCGGATAAGAATGTCCTTTTGAAGTTGACATCCTATTTTGATACATATTATCCTCTTTTCTCGTTCCTTTTATTATCTTTTAGCTGTGACTGGTGTTGGTGGTGATGGTGGTGGTGATGGTGGTGATGGTGGTGGTGGTGGTGGTGATGGTGGTGGTGGTGGTGGTGGTGGTGGTGGTGGTGGTGGTGGTGGTGGTGGTGTGGTGGTGATGGTGGTGGTGTGGTGGTGGTGGTAGTAGTGGTGGTGGTGTAGTGGTGGTGTGGTGGTGGTGGTCTGCCGCTGTTTTTATTTATTTATTACTTGTAAGTGATTCGTTTTTTTCCTTTTCGTCATTTTAGCTTCGTCACACACACACGCACACACACACACACACACGTCTTCTTCCTTCTCTTCATTTCCATCACATCCTCTTCTTCTTCTTCTTCTTCTTCTTCTTCTTCTTCTTCTTCTTCTTCTTCTTCTTCTTCTTCTTCTTCTTCTTCTTCTTCTTCTTCTTCTTCCTTCCCTTGCTCCTCCTCGTCTAATTATCTGGTTTTGGTAATAAACCTATTTTTTTTGCGATATTTTATGTTATCAACGTTTAGTATTTTGATTCAATACTTTTATGATGATGATGGTGATGGTGGTTGAGGTGCTGATGATGACGGTAATTTTAGTGGTAGTAATGGTGGTAATGGTGGTTGAGTCATCCTGCTCCTCCAGGTGTCATCCTCGTTAGGTCGTCTGTCTGCTGGTTGGTGGATGACCTTTCTTGTCCTTCCTGTCTGACCTCCAACATCTCAGCCATTAACTGGAGGAGGAAGAGGGCGGTGGCATGTTTTCTCCCCCCACATTTCCCTCCTGCTCCTTCTTGCATCCTTCTCTCCCTCTCTCCGTCTCTCCCTACATCCCTCTCTCTCTCCCTCTCCCTGCATCCCTCCCTCTCTCTCTCTCTCCCTGCATCCCTCCCTCTCTCTCCCTGCATCCCTCCCTCCCTCTCTCTCTCTCCCTGCATGCCTCCCTTGCTCCCTTCATCCCTCTCTCTCCCTCCTTCTCTCCCTGCCTCCCTTCCACACTCCCTCTCTCCCTGCATGTCTCCCTCTCTCCCTCCTCTCTCTCCCTCCTCTCTCTCCCTGCACCCCTCCCTCTCTCCCTGCATCCTCTCCTTCTCTCTCTGCATCCTTCCCTCTCTCCCTCCCTCTCTCTCTGCATCCTTCCCTCTCTCCCTCCCTCTCTCCCTGTACCTCTCTCCCTCTCCCTACATCCCTCTCTCTCCTTCCCTCCGTGCATCCCTCCCTCTCTCCTGCATCTCCCTCCCTCTCTCCTTCCCTTCCTCATCTCTCACATCTCTCCTTCACGTCATCCCTGCCTCCCCAAGACCACCTTTTGCAGTAGTTTTGAGACGAGCTCCTTTTATGGCGCCCTTGGGTGAGGTACGTCGGAGGCAGAGCAAGGCAGGACGAGGCAGGTTTCAGGTTTTCCTAACGAGGCACCGCACGGACTGACGGGCTTCGAGATGTGTTAATTAAGACTCCAAGACACCTGACTAAGTCCCTGGTCACCTATACCTTTACTTACGTTACCTCTTTCTCTATATCTCTTCTTTGTTATCTATCTGCCTTCTTGTTTCTCTGTGTCAGTCCATGTGTATATGTTTGTCATTTTGTCGATCTGTCTGTCTGTGTGTCTTGATATTTCTGTCTCTGTCTGTCTCTCTGTCTTTGTTTTTTTCCTTTTTCTGTCGATTCGTCTGTCTTTCTGTCTTGATATTTCTGTCTCTGTCTGTCTTTCTGTCTCGATATTTCTGTCTCTGTCTGTCTTTCTGTCTTGATATTTTTGTCTCTGTCTGTCTGTCTTTACTTTTTTCCTTTCCCTATCTCTGTCTCTCTCTCACACACACAGAGAGAGAGAGAGAAACACAACCTCGTATGATCTTACAGTTCAAGGGTAATAAGGTCGCGGGGACAACGCTACCAACACGCAAAGTAGCATAATATCCAAGTCAATAATGGGTCCCAATCGCCATGTGGGGCTAACTATCCCACCCGATCTATTGCTGCATTTAAGTGGGTCTCCAAATATATCTCAGGGTCAAAGGTTTTCGTGGCATTGATTCGTAATAGGCGAGGAAGCATTGGTGTTTGTCTCTGCGGGATAATCGAGTCACCTGATTAAGCTAATAGAGGTTATATAAGTGCAGAGGGTGATACGGTGAGGGAGTGGATGAGAGTAGGAGTGAGGGAGTGAGGGAGTGAGTGAGGGAGTAGATGGCGACACGATAGAAGGTGTTGGCAGAGTGACGTGTAATCTGCATCTGGTTTTGGGAAGGAGGAAAAAGGCATCTGTTTAATTGAATTGTTAGAAAAAAATTTGCATTGATTACTGATAGAGGAACGAGCAATGATGATAAGATATATATCATATGTAACATTCATGCTTATTTATATATGTAGCATTCCTACATGTAATCGGTTTGTCAAAACATCTCATAGTTGTCGAAAAAATTTTATATTTTGTATAAATGTACGAATATGCTATTGTATCGTTTTTACCTATCAGTATTTTTTTGCTTTTCACCTATTGATAGCCCTTGATCTTCATATTTACTTCTCTATGCGTGTTGCACTTATCTGCCATTGTTTTTTAGTTATTGAAAAAAACGTGATTTAAAAAAAAAATCAAGCATACCCCTTGCAAAATTTGCAATATTTTTTTTAAAAATCGATTTGCTTGAAAATTAGTTACTAGCAGTTTTAGGGCATGCTGAACACGAATCTGGAGTCAATTATCAGTTACAATGATTAGAAGTCCCTATTTCAGCCAATTCACAATTACATGATATTTTCAGATATTCCTTAAAAAACACAAATTAGACAAAACTTACTACAAGAAATACAAATATGATAGGCATTGCTAGATTAATCATTACTTCAATATAACGATCAGTATTAGTATTTTCAGTATAAGTATTATTATTATTAATCCCTATTTGAGCCACCCATGCGAATGTCAAAGTACTTATAAAAACCTAGGAAAACTATAGCAATCCTGTGAACTTCTAATGCCCTCCCATGACTCCTGTAAGATGCGTGAAGGAGCGGAGAGGCCCGTGAAGGACTCTGAAGGATTGTATACAAAGCGAAGGATACTTCCCCAAACACACACACACACACACACACACACACACACACACACACACACACACACACACACACACACACACACACACACACACACACACACACACACACACACACACACACTAGTAGAAGCGATGACAGCAGCAAGAAGTATGCATCAATTTAAGGAAATAAACTAATAAACTAGATAAATAACAAAAAATGTGACAGGACCACTCGAGTATATCTCAGGTCATAATGGCACAACCTGCTAATTGAAAACACACACACACACACACACACACACACACACACACACACACACACACACACACACACACACACACACACACACACACACACACACACACACACACACTAACACACACACACACACACACACACACACTCCGGGTACTCCGTGGTGTAGGGGAAGCACGCTCGGTTCACAACCGAGAAGTCCGGGGTTCGATCCCCGGGCAGAGCGGAAACAGATGGGTTGTTTCCTTAAAACCCGAGCCCCTGTCCACCCAGCAGGGAATGGGTACCGGGTGTTAGCCGGGGTTTGTGACCTGCTCTCCGGGGTGCTGGCTTCGGCCAACACAAAGCACTAAGGATGAATGATAAAAAATGTTGATATGGAGACGGGGCCACACGAGCATTGCTCTGGCCCTGCAATATAAAACTAGACAACTAGATGAATACACACACACACACACACACACACACACACACACACACACACACACACACACACACACACACACACACACACACACACACACACCTCCCTATCGCTCAGTTAACATACCAGAGTGAGGCCGCCTCCGTGACCAACAGCGTTATCTGCGACCGGACCCAGAAAAACGGTGTCTCCCGCGCCTCACACAGTCACGGCGTCGGGGATAAAGCGTTCTTAAGACCGCCGGTGCCGCCCTATCACGCCCCCATCGCGGCTTTACCGTAGAGACCGACAGGCAGGAGAGAAATGAACGGCGCGGTGGTATTTTTGTGGGTGGATTCCTGTGTCTGTGGGTGACGGGTGAAGGATGATGGGTGAGCAGGGATCAGGAGGGTACGGCGGAGTCATAAGCTGTGACGGACGCAGCAGGGCGGGGGAGGGCGGGTGTAGTGTTGCAAGAAGGGGTGATTTTGAGTGAATGAAGGTTTGATTTCGCTTGAGGAAGAGGAATGACGTGGACTTACTTATATGAGGAACTCGACAGATTCGGGACAGTTAAGGAAACGTGGAAAGAATGCTGATAAGGAAGGGAGAGAAAAGGAAGAAGAATAGGAGAGATAGATAGAGAGGGATGAGTCAGGAAGAAGGAAAGGTAAGGATAGGGAAGGGAGGAGGGGAGGGGCATTTAGGGGCGATACAATCCGTCTCACCACAAAGGCAGATGGAGCCAGTGGCCGCCACGTCTTATCTCGAGGATCTTAAAAATCACATTAGCGTGAAACACATTGAGGGACGAGACGGACAGGGGGCGTAGCGGGGAGCTGGTCGCCGCGCCGCTGCCTAATATCCTCAGTTACTCCGTTGACCTTGAAATGGCCGCATGTTGGCAGGCGTGTGGGGAATGTTACTTCGCAACTACTACTTAAGGCAGCGACGACTCCATTTGCACCCATCAGAGTGGCCTTAAGAGGTTATTTAGCCTAAAAATACCAGTTATGTCCCTGCCTCCCTCCTCTCCCCCACCTCCCCGACCCCTCCTCCCAGCGGCGAACATTTGCATCTGCGTTTGTTCGGGAAGCTGCAGCTGAAGATTTCCTGTTTTCGGAGGCACTATTTGCATCCACAGATGAGAGATAAGCGGCGCTTTGCTTCCTTTTATGTTTTGGGTGCAAGCAACCAGCTACCCATAATGCAACAGTACACATCAATTTTACATCACTGTTCAACGTTCGCAATACGTCGCCGTCTTCAGCGACTAAACGTACTGCGGACATTCCAGCTTTTAAAAGTCACCAGGAGGGATAAGTGGCTGCATGCAGTCTCCTGTTAAGCCTTGAGAGCATCCTGCCTCGCACTGCATCCCTCGCCCAGCATGGAATTGAGCAGTAGCAACAGCGGGGATCTACCCTGGAGCCACTTTGCCCCCTCCCTTCCCTCCTCCTTAAGGCAGCACATCGCCAGCGGGCCGCCGAAAGGTATTCCTGGATAGCGGCAGCATTAGCACCCGTGCAAGCGCCAACGCCAGCGACCCTTACTCTTTTTTCAGGCCTGCAGACATTAGCACCCCGGCGGGCTGCTGACAGGAGTTCCTTGTCAAATGGCCTTTTACGCTGCACTCCACTCGAGCCTCACTACATTATCGGGAGGGCGTCCGGCGGTCCCTGTGGTGGAGATGCATCCTTTGCCTCCTTGCCTCCTTGCCTCTCGCCTTCTCCTTTCACCTCCCTCAGACTGATGTTTTTTTCTCTCATTTGTTGTGTCTTTGAGCAGCGCCTCGCCTCCGCCCGCCTCCTAACTTCACCTTCAGGAGCCTGGGATAAAGTTGTCTCGTTCACTGTTGGCTTGTCTCTATGGACCCTTTGTGTGTTATCAATGAGTCCCTGTGTGATTGCTGTGGCCTCGCCCCTTATCATGCTTGTTTATGTCATTAATTCATTTGGTGTTTTTTTTGCTCTTGCTCTCCTATCTCATCGCTCATCTCTCTTCTCTTCCTACCCTCATTTATCGTATCTTCATTCCTCTCACTCCTCTCCTTGTGTCTCCTATTTCCTCTTCTCTGTTCCTTCCTCCTCAACCGTATCTGGTCTTACATTATCCTCAGTCTCCTCTCCTATCTCCTCCTGCAGGTTTGATATTTATCTCAATCTTTGTTTCTGTGGCTGTATTGTCGCTGCTTTGTCCTTGAGTAGCAATCAAGTCGGTGTGAAGGTTTTATTGATTGCGTTATCGGCCGCCTCTCTGTGCCGCGTGTCAGGGCAGGTGCTGGCGTCCTGGCCGCGCACTCCACAATACTCCTGCTAATGAAGAGAACAAAGCAGCCTTCCATAAAAACTGCGCGGCGCCTCATGCAAAGGGCTTGTCTTGCCTCCACGCACCTTGCACCGCCGATATGAAGGCCGCTTGCTCACCCGCTTGTCCAGATGCAGATTGTCACCCCCCCCTCACACTGCAGTGTGTGTGTGTGTGTGTGTGTGTGTGTGTGTGTGTGTGTGTGTGTGTGTGTGTGTGTGTGTGTGTGTGTGTGTGTGTGTGTGTGTGTGTGTGTGTGTTTCGCAAGGGATCTTCATGACGTAGGGCCGTTCAAAGGGCAGAATAGACTCGATTGGAAGTACTTGAAGCAGAACTTAAAGGATAGTTGAGAGCCTCGTGAAGTCAAGAAAAAGAAAGTTAACCGTACGAGAAAGATATAAAGCAGCTTCAAAATCATAACTTATATGTTTGTGATTTATTTCACACGACGTATTTAGTTGTGTCATTGTGTCATTGTCATTGTGACGAATTTCCATCGGTAAATGCTCATTTTCGAACTCGTCCAAGATTTCGGTCATATCTTTTACCATGAAAATTTTGAAACGCTACCTTGAACTGTTTTCCAGAAATCGTGGTGCCAAACTAACAAGCCAATATACAAACAGACACTACTGAAAAGAATACCCCTCCGCAGTCGGTAAATAGGTCGTTAAATAGCCGCAACGTGGGGCAGGCGAAGGAACCTTTGTCCAGGGTGGGTAGGGGCACAACCAAGGAGAAGAGAGAGAGAGAGAGAGAGAGAGAGAGAGAGAGAGAGAGAGAGAGCGAGAGCGAGAGCGAGAGAGAGAGAGAGCGAGAGAGAGAGAGAGAGAGAGAGAGAGAGAGAGAGAGAGAGAGAAAACAATAAAGCTACAAATAACATCAGCAAAAAAGTGAATGAAACAAAAGTCAAAGAGAAAAGATGATATCAAGGCAAACATTAGGCGTGTTGTGTAATGCAGCATCCTGGCGGGCGTGTTAGGCAAGCTTGGCAAGGAAGGGCAGGGCGGGGTACGGGTGCCAGAAGGGCGTGGCGCTACAGACGTGGCCGGGAAGGGCTATCACCATCGCAAGGGCAGAAATAAAGGGGCGTCTCTGTGGCATGCCTGAAGTATACGTGGATTAAGGACATTCCTCGGAGGGTGGAGCGCTGCCCTTGCAATAAATAGAGGGTGGGCGAGGGTGTGGTTTGATTGAATTGATGAGGGCGGAGTGGGCGTAGTGGGCGGAGGGCGCGGGTGCTTAAGGTCCGCCGAGAGGGGCCACCTGTCTCCCGGGCCTTAATGAGTGGGGTAATGAAGCCCGCTACTGGTATTTACGCCTGGACGCCTCGTTAAACCCGATTGAAACACACTCGTTAGTCTCTAGACACAGGCTCGTTGATCAAAGGCTTTGTGTTATGTTATTGTTTGGAGTTTGAAGGCGAGGTTTGTTTGTCTAGTTGTTTCTTTGGCGGTATTTCTCTCAAACTCTCTTATAGTTTAATATGAGTTTTCTTTGTCTAGTTGTATCTTTGGCGGTATTTCTTTCAAACTCTCATATAATTTAATACCAGGTTTTTTTTCGAGTTGTATTTCAGGCGGCATTTCTTTCAAACTCGGCGCAAGGAAAAAATAAAAAACGTGGATGAGGTTAAAATATTCCAGAAAACGATAAAGTCCACCAAATTCTCCCCCGAATACGTAACAACCACGTTATTATACACTGTAATATAACATACACTTACATTATACACACACAAAAAATATTAATACACTTTTTCTTCCACAATAATCCCCCGAGGCAGCAAGACGGGTACAAGACTTTTATCTACATCCTGTTTCAGTTTTTATCCTTACAATAATATCCTGCCGTCTTCGTTACTCTTCGTTCACTTATTTGCTTACGTGTTACACATCTTTACAAACATATATATTGTAGCTCCAATTTCCTGTGAGAAATTTCAATGCAACATCAACTATAGTCTATTCACTTAAGCTGGATTCTTGGGAGCTGCTCGATGCCTACCGGAGTATGTAAGGACGTCGCTGATTGGCTGATGCGCGCGGGCTGGGTGGTGATGGTGGTGGTATTTTGGTAGCCTCAGCCAATCAGCGACGTCCTTACATACTCCGGTAGGGCATCGAGCAGCTCCCAAGAATCCAGCTTAAGTGAATAGACTATAGTGATTCAAATTGCTGATCACCGTAATTTTGGTTTTGATGAAATATGAGGATGATAAAGATAGTAATAGCGATGTAACCACGCATATAGTCAACAAATTAACTATTTTATTATGTTGACTAGTTGATGAAGAATCTAAACAATAGACACGAAGTAAAGGCGACAAAAATAGGTTCAAGTTCTCCGTAATTACATTTATTTGGCTCATTACTTTATAAACAGCGAGGCGAGCACATACACACAACTCTCTCTCTCTCTCTCTCTCTCTCTCTCTCTCTCTCTCTCTCTCTCTCTCTCTCTCTCTCTCTCTCTCTCTCTCTCTCTCTCTCTCTCTCTCTCTCTCTCTCTCTCTCTCTCTCTCTCTCTCTCTCTCTCTCTCTCTCTCTCTCTCTCTCTCTCTCTCTCTCTCGCTCACAATCCCCAAAACTATTCGTCCTCTAAATGAAAAAAAAAAGGTCTTTACAACATCACAATTATCGCCGAGAGTACAATGTGGTGAGTCCGTTTTCTTTATCAAAATTGCGGAATGTGCAAAAAATGACCACTAAACCCACATCAATCGCCTTCCTCGTACACTTTTATGGGGTGTCGTGCTGAGCCGCGCACTGGGGAAGATAGGGAGGGGGGAGGCAATGCAAGGATGGGGCAAGAGTGGAGAAGATGGGAAGGAAAGGGAGAGGGCAATGCAAGGATGGGGTAAAAGTGGAGGGGCAATGGGAAGGAAAGGGAGAGGGCAATGCAAGGATGGGGCAAGAGTGGAGAAGATGGGAAGGAAAGGGAGAGGGCAATGCAAGGGAGGAGCAAGAGTGGAGGTGGAAAGGAAAGGGAGAGGGCAATGCAAGGATGGGACAAGAGTGGAGGGGCAATGGGAAGGAAAGGGAGAGTGGAGGAAGGGATAAGAGAGAGAGTGAAGGAGGGATGGTGTGTAGGAAAGTAGGGATGAAATAAAGTAGAGAAAGTGAAGGAAAGGGGAAGGAAAGGGAAAGTTGAAGAAGGGATAAGAGGAGAACGTGGGAAGGAAGGAGGGATGGTGTGTAGGAAAGTAAGGTTGAAATAAAGTAAGGGCAGGGAAGGAAAGTAAAGGAAGACGAGGGCTTGTTGTATGGACGAGGAATGTATAGAGTAGCATGAGAAATGAATGCAAGGAAGTAGCATGGGTTTATAGCATTGGGGATGAATGGAGGGAGAGGGAGCATGAAAAAATATAGTATGGGAGATGAATGAAGGGAGGGAGCATGAGGGAATATAGTGTGGGAGAAGAATAGAGGGAGGAAACATGGGAGTTAGTAGAATGAGAGCTGAATAGAGGAAGGAGGGGAATTTGTGGAGAAATAAAGGGGAGATGAAGGAGAAATGAGGAAATGGAAAGCAAGAAAGGAACGTGGGAGATGAATGGGAGGCACATGGGAGATGAATAGGTAAGGGAAGAGACTGAGGGAAATATGGAGACGATGGAGAGGAGTGGAAAGATAGTGACAAAATGAAAGGAACTTGGGAGATGAATGGAAAGAGGTCACACATGGGAGATGAATAGAGGGAAGGAGAATGGAGACGAATGGAAGAAGGAAGCATATGGGAGACGAATGGAAGGAGGGAGTATGGGAGAAGGACGTAAGTGATGTTGACAGGGACACGCAGCATCGTCACGTTAATGGGTGTATGATAGCGGGTAGCCGAGGCACTTGGATGGCTCCTAATCGCCTACAATGTGAGTATCGGTAGCCCACATGCCAACGGTAGTCAGTTACGCAGACCTCAGTACCGAGAAACAGCACACACACCACGACAACACACACACACACACACACACACACACACACACACACACACACACTCCATTGCCTTTATTTTCTATATTCCTCATTGATTTCTTCCATAATTTAGCAACGTGTAAGTTAAGTTTCGTGTTTAGATTTCCATAAGTTCTGACGCCGAAAAACTTTACCGTTTGACATTCCTTACTGCTTGTCACATCATAATGACGACATTCTTGTATGTGCTTATATGTGGCAGCGGCTGTGTTCGCCTC